>JAHDVE020002273.1:0-282212 GCA_022606495.2 Halesus radiatus | reverse complement strand
GGAATCATATATCTGTTTGAACAAAATAAGATAACCCTAGCAAGTAATATTTGTACAGCGCCGTTGGGATGATTTTTAAAAAAAAAACGGCGCTATACATATCATCAAATTATTATTATTATACGTATAATATCAGCCTCTAGTCCCAGCGGCCTTGAGCCACTGAGACTAAAGGGAAGAGGAAGGATATGAGGAAGAGGAAGATTGGAAATTACATTCAACGCTATTCACATCTGGTCACTAAACAAGGCTTAAGCTATTTCGGCTAGCATTTGGATTCTGAACGGTGGTCTTTCACCAGGGCGACACTGAGAATATCTACATATGAATCACAGAATTTTCTACCTTTTTATCTCGAAACTGAGGCTAAAAGCAAAATTCAATAATACAGCCTAACTACTAACTACCCTATTTGTAACTGGTTTTGAATCTTCAACCAATTGTTTATTCAATCAATTGTTACTCCGGCATCAGTAAAATTCTTGTTCGTAAATTTTAAATTAATGTTGATATCATATTTTAAATATCTAAGACTGAAACCAAATTATTTCAACTTTGGTGCACAAATGGCAACACTGCTCAATAGTAACTCCACACCTTTATCGTCGTTCAGGCGAGACGACTCGCATGGATTGATTTGATGTTGTTACAACTTGTACGAGGGATACTGTTTCATTGACTTGACAAAAAATCACCAGTTGTCAACATCGTCAACGAAAGCAATCGTAACCAGATTTATAGGAAATAGTAAAGGTATAGTCGAGACTGCACGTCTTGTTGGATGACCATAATTACATTTTAATATTAGTTATTCAACATTGAAGCATTGTTTATATTAATCATATCGTATAATACAGGTACCCTGTACCACTCCCTCTTTATAATGTACGACGAATCTAACAAAAAGAGAGGTATATATTCTTATAACACAAATATGGGTGATAAAACCATAAGTACGAGTATATGACCAAATTCCGGGTGAGGAGATATAAAAATAATGCAAAGTCAGTGTATTCGGAATGCACTAGGAATGATTGGACAGTCTGGCGACGGAGAGCTGATAAAATAGAAAAGGGTGCCTAGAGGATACAATATTATATAGGTATAATATGACACTCAAGGAGATGGATGAAAACTCGTTGACGTCCTAGGAAACATATTATTAAATTATTCAAATACTTTTACGTAGGTTATATACGAGAATTCATTCATTATACTTGGTCCACGGGATTAAAAACAATCCAACTATTGTAAAAATTCAGTTAAGAGATGCATAATAGGTGAATAATCATGAATACATAGGAAAAAAAAGGGAAAAGGGAAACTAGCACAAGAGAATACGGCATAATGTAAATGATGTATGTCACGACAGAGGTGTGCGGCATTCTACCTCTCTGCATACCCTTGCAAAAGAGAAAGTGATGGTTAATTTATTTATTTAATATTATTTTTTTACTTGTACAAGTATAAACTGAGTCCTTCGTGATGGTAGTTTGAACATCGGTAGATTGAATCTTAAAACACTGAAGCGGGCGAAAATAACTCCCGTTAGAGAAAATGGATTTTGTTTGAAACCGCTGTATCTTTGAAAATAAAGTTTTTTTTTACTAGTAGATGTGTATCCGGCCATGCTCGGGATTATTTATTTTTTTGGAATAAAGTTACGAAGTCGTGAATTCTTGCTTGTCATTTGGCTGCCACAATTAACTTGACAGCGAAAGTAATTCTATTGTGATAACTATTACTATCTCTAAACAAAGAAACATTCATTTGAAAATTTAATTTCATTCTAAACATTTATTTTTTTCAAAATTTATCTAAATAATAAAGTTCTTAAGTAGATACCTACTTTTGTTTTCCATTTTGAAAACATTCCACCCGAATAAACCGTCTTCTTTTGAATATGTAATCTGTGGCTAACCAGAGTGGTATATTTATGGACTAACCTAAATACAACATAGCGGGTTCAATGTTTTTCATACTAATTTTAAACGTTGTAGCAACAGTTTTACATATTGGATTTCATTCACACTACTCTCTAAATACTCCCGGCACTAATAAAAACAAACTGTGTTATTTTCAGCGAAACCGGTCAAGTAATTTTCGAGAAAATCGAGGACAGACAGACAAACATTCATTTTCTTATACGAGTGTATAGATTGACCGACCATTGTCCAATAACACAAAAGACCACGAAATGAAATAAACAAGAGCTACAGAAAAATAACAGCACATACAAAATACAATGAAGCAATGACAAAAATATGCATTTGAGAAAATATTTTGTTATCTTTTTTTAAACAAAATTTTCGATTTTAGATTTGAATATGCTTGACCAATTTCTAGAGGTGAGGAAAAGTTGAGCTAACTCTGGTCACACGGACACGTTCACAAAACAGTTCTATCGGTTTATCTCTTCAGTGTTCTTCTTAGTCATCGGTATTAGATAAATTGGCAAATAATTGAGTCCGTGACAAGTTGGCCAAGTTGTCACCAGCAGTGAGATAATTATTGTCACACTCCATTGGTTGGTTATGAAACAGAAACTAGTTGGATGCTTGAGCAGAGTGGAGCAGGTTATAGAAGAGGTGTAACGAGTCTACTCTGCCAACGCTGGTAATATGAGAAGTTCAAGAGCGAATCAGTCATATGATTGCTATTGGTGCTCGGTGAGAAATATTGAAGGGCGTTATGGTGCGTGTAGTGTTACAACGGGCTTCTGGAATTCCGTTTTTTTATTACAAATTTCCAAAATCTGTTTTTTTTTTTTTTAAATAAAAATCTTTAGTTAGGTACCATCTAGATTACCTAGTTTTGTTTGTAGATTTTAACATGGATAATCTATTTTGTTAGCTATTAAGTTCAGCATGTAGGTATTGAAATTTTATATTGGAAACCCAATTTTGAAATAAGAAAAAGTTTTTTATTTTTTATTTTCATTGTGTCCAAGTTTAATTTGTAGAAGTTCATTTTTATTTAAAGACTAAAAAAAATTATATTAACTATTATTATTCAATACTAAAAATCGTTTATTCATAAAAATAAAAAAAAATACCTAGCAGAACTTTTTTTATAAATGAATATATTTTTGAAAATTGAATAATAATAGTTAATAGTAATTTTTTTTAAATATATGTAATTTGGTACTATCCTAGATGCATAGTATAGAGCTCCATGGTTGAAATGGTTTTTGTTGCAAAGTGCAGTATGTGTTGGAATTTCATTTTGGAAACCCGTTTTTGAAATTAAAATATGTTAGTAGGAAGGTACTATACTATACATTTTCATAGATGTATGAGACATGTCCTGTTTTTTTTATGTTGGAAACCCGTTGTTACGGATCTCTGATTATTACAGTCTCAGAGTTCTTCTGTTTTCGGATACTGATTATCAGTCAATAGAAGAACTCTGATAATATTTCGTAAAACCTGTTTTGATTAATATCGTCTTCCGATATTTCTCATCGAATTCCAGTCTATCTATAAAAGTGCACAGTGCCAGAATTTCCGACCGTACAATCACGCCGATTTTTTTTCCTTAATGGAAATAGGTATCTAATCAATTTGTGGTTTGACATCACCAACCAAAACCACTCTTTTTATCTTTTCACCTACTGATTCACCGACAAACTTTTTTTTTAAATGCGTGTATTACAGTCTGACGATTAATATTGCTCAGCTTTAAATAACAGCTCCATTGAAGCCAGATTAAAGTTAGCCTCTCAGAAGGTGGGCACACTGCACAGGGCCCGCAAATACTTAAATTTTAATAGTACACAACTGCTGAATTTGGCAGCCACCTCTAATCTGGAGCCCCAAAATACCTGCAAAAACTCTCGATCCCGGTTCATTTGGTAAAATCCTCCATCTCAACAAACTGATTACAATATTTTGGAGACGGGCGTCAGGTGGGACTGCTGGCCGTGTTCTACCGGTATTTCAATGGAAGATGCTCCGAGGAACTAGCGTCATTAATCCCTTAGGACCGGTACCGTATCGCTTTGTACACAGTTGACATTTGGCCCATGAGAACAGATCGTTACTACGACTCGTTCTTGTGTTCAACAGCTCGACTACGGAGCGATTGCCGGCCTCATTCACTCCTCATTCCTTCCTCTCCTCAAAAGATTCCCCACACTCCTCAAATATGACTTAGGCCCCGTGGGATATTATTTACCTCAGGGAATCCTGTGTTAAACTTTATTATAAGTTGACTGGACTTTCCTCATTGCGTGTTATGTCAAATCAATACCAACCGCTGGTACGTTCTATAAATAACAAAGGTCTAGTAAAAACCGAGGGCTGTACTTAGCATCAAATACTTTACTTCACCCGCCCTTTAGTTTCGCTGGGCATAACTTTTATGCTGTAATAAACTGAAAATTCTCACGCGATTTCTGACCTGGAAGCTTTTTTTCCAAATAGGTCAAAGGCCTGGAAGAAATACACTTTAGGACATATTTTATTTTATTAGAAACAGTAATAAAATATTTACATGAAAGCATCAAACATAATATTATATCATATACAATCGGCGTGTAAATTTCTGTAATAAATGTGTTGACAACATGTCTGGTGTACGCAACAAAGTTATGAATTATTTAGTTACAAACAACAATGTTTATTTACCTATCTTACTGAAACTTAGTACGTGGAACAACACGATAGTGATACGATGGCCAAATAAAATGAACATGTTAAAATGTTGAGGGCAAAAAATAATATCACAAAAAAAGTTCAAATATTTCACTTTGTTTAATTTTTTTTGCTGTCAATGTCGTGATGTTTACTTATTTCATTGTTCAATCTTGACTTTTTTTTTTTTTTGACACTTTAACAATTTTGAAAAACATATTCTTTTGCGTAGGCTCTCAAATTCGAAATATGCAGTTTAGTTTCTGTTTATATACTTTTATGTTACACTAGCGATGAAACGATTACGACTACGATTATAATCATGATTACCTTTATAAATATAATATAATTTCGATTAAAAACTGCAGGGTTTATATATACCAATTAAACTATTAATATCTGTTAAAAAAAAGTATTCTTAAAAAAATAGGCAGATAAGTACAGAAACCTTTTTTTAAATAGGTAAGTATGTAATACACACTGATAAGGATGGTCGATGTCATAGATATGAGTAATTTAAAAAAAAAACATTGTATCTACTTTCGTCCTTGTTGGTTGAGATAAGGACATATTTCTATCGATTTTCATACGAAAGGGAAGGGTTACTAATATTTAGTTAAATAAATTGTTATGTTTGCTCCCAAAGTCGATAAGATAAGGAGTTCGAATACCAAGAGTCAAAATCTTATTCCAAGAGAATGGCAGAAATTATCGATGAATTCGGTTTGTAGTTCTTGTACACAAAAATAATATTATGAATTACACCATATTAATATAATTAGACGATATTATCAAATTGAAAGAGAGAAATTTACATTTATTTTGATTCATACTATTCTTCTATTGCCACGTGTTTAAAAATTAAAGTTCAAAATAAAACCACAACCTTTTTCTTAGAAAGTGCCAGTGAATCATGAGTTGAAAGGGATATGCGTGGGGAAGGGGGTGCCTTGCGGAAGCCACAAGTAAGTTTTCAGTCACGCGTCGATCCGTCACAAAATTGTGACGCCACAGAGCGGACACCAGGGGAAGGACATTTGGTTTGGTGGCGCCACCGGTGGAGCCACGCTGCTAGTATCCTCGTGAAGTAGGCCCTTATCGTTCCGGAATACTGGCTTTGTTATTTTAATGCATTTTACACAGGAGCGGATTCAATCATCACCAATTTGGCCCTAAACAAACAAAAAAATCATGAAACCGATAAACTTTGTTTTTTTTTTTAAATAAAATATTTAGTAAATCCAATTTAATAATCTTATTATTAAGTTCTGCAAGTACATTAGTCTTTAATTATTATTACAGCTGTTTCGGCGTTCAAAGCCATTTTCAAACTGTGGTTAGGCCACATTGGGACGACTCACTTATATGATTTTATTTACTCCCACCCAATTTTAATTTGGACGGTGTTTAAAATGATTTATTAACCGTAAAATCGATTTACTTTGAATATAAATAACCACAGTTTGAAAATGGCCTTGAACGCCGAAACATCTGTTAACAATAATTAAAAAGTCAAATACTTGCAGAACTTAATAATAACATTATTAAATTCGATTTTTAAAGAAATTATTGAATTCAACCAAATAAACACAATAACAATTAATCTCTACATACAGAATGTTTGTCTGTCTGTCCTCGATTTTCTCGAAAATTACTTGACCGGGTCCACTGAAAATGGCACAGTCTGTTCTTATTAATGCCGGGAAGGTTTAGAGAGTTTGTCCAATATGTTAAACTGTTGCCATAACGTTTAAAAAATAGAATGAAAAACATTAAACCATCCTTGTTGTATTGGGGTTAGCCCATAGATATACTATTCTGGTAAGCCGCAGATTACATATTCAAAAGAAGAAGGTTTGTTTGGGTAGAATATTTAAAAAATGGAAAACACAGGTATATATATGTTTTGAAAAAATAAATGTTTCGAATGAAATAAAATTTTCAAATGAATGATCATTGTTTAGAGATGTAATAGTCGCCACAAGGCATTCATTTCGCTGTCAAATCAATTATGGTACACAGACGACAAGTAAGAATTCACAACTTCGTAACTATAAAATTAAAATTAAAGGCCGGGTACACATTAGCTAGTATAATATAACAAGGAAACTTTATTTTTATTACATACCTTTATTATAAAAGTCAAACCTAATTTCATAATGATTGTGGATAGATACGAAAATCATTATTCCAACCTTTTTCCTTTTCCCTTTCCTATTCCTCATCTCCTTTAATTCCACTCTCTCTACAGCCTCACAACATACCCTAATTGGGGATGTAATAATCCCACCGGCTCCGGGTAGTTTGGAACAGTTTGACCACTTGTGCGACGTCCGCATTAAAAAAAACATTAAAATGTCACTTTAACCACCTAACGATCCAATCTATTTTATATTTTATCGTCTTGGCTCAATAATATGGGTTAAATACTAAAACTACGGATAAGCAACTAACAGTTTGACGTATTTAAATGTTGATTTACCATCATAGTGGCATACTACAATGGGCACGTAATAAGCAAATAGGTAATACCAAGGCATTGTTCGATAAATATTTACATCTCTCAGTTAACTCAACCTACTCATGCCGAACTGCAGAAGTTAATAGTGGGATGTGATTACATTACTTGCAGATGTTAGACGTTATGGCAGGGCGTTTATTAATAATACATATTGTATACACCAGGGGAGCCGAGCCCAAGGTTTGTGAGCCAAAAATTTGTCCGCGAAGGAATTTCTAATGCCATTCGAACTTATGGCTAGCTTTCATAATAATGTACCTATTTCCTATATAGGCATTTCCTACATGCAATTATTATGTTTGTTTCGATAGCTCTGAAAGAATCCCAATTCTGGGCTGGCGGCGAAGTTAATCTGGAGAACCAGATGAGAATAAATGTGAAGGAAGGACTGAAGAGACACAGGAGGATGCCACGGAAATTGAATAGGCCTACCTTGGTTCGTGGATATCCTCTAGCACTTATTTCATCTCACTGAAACTTTACTAATCCAGAATTGGCCCGATGCTCCGATCGCGTCATTAACGCCTTTCGTTATTGCGCGACGAGCAGTAAAGATCGAACTGTCTTCGGCCTTTTCTTGTTCCAGTGACAAGGAATCGGATCGGGACGGGGGGGTTCAAAATTATCAAAAAAATAATGAATAAACAGAAATATATTTAAATTGAATGCCTCGATCGTACCGAGCAGTCTTAACTATAGGTCTGCATCAGTATTTCACTAACATTATATCCTAACCTATATCTTTCTTTACCCAAGATAAATATCATTTTTATGCGGATTTCTCAACAAAAACCTATTTGGACTTGCGATAGTCTTGTACTAGTGTAGCGATATACGTTGAGTTTCCAGAGTTCTACAATCTTGCAATCACCGAAAATATAATCCCAGAAGATCTACATAATACCTTTGCCTCCTAGGCCCTAGACAGAATAATAAAGTTATTTTTTGTTAAAGAATTAAAGGGCCTCCGTAGTTGAGTGGTTAGGTCGCGGGTACAAATTCCGAAGTGCGAGAGTAATTATTTCAGTAATTCGCAATTTACTCATTTTAAATGATATGTAGTATATTTGTGGCGCGTGCCAGAGTAGTTAATACTTTCAGTGTCGCCGTGGTGAAAGACCACCATTCAGAATCGAAACGTTGCTTGAAATGACTTTAGCCATATTTGGTGACCAGATCTGAATAGCCAGTTTTTTTTAATTTTATTTTTTATTTTTTATTAGTTTCTATATAATTTTGATATTTTAAGGTAAGGTATAAATATTAAAAATACATGTATATTATAGAATTTTCATAGTGCTCTTCACTAGGAGAACCTGTGCTGAGGCGGACCAGGTTTTGCATAGTACTTTGCAGGTACTTCCCCACCTTCTCCTTCTCCATCTCCTTCTCCTCCCCGCGACCTTCAGTCTCACAACATACCCCATTTGGGGATGCCAGTCTCACTGGCTCCAGATGATTGGGAGCAGTTGGGACTCTTATGTGAAAATGAATGTTAAATTTAAAAAAAAATAAGACATAAAATTGACCTTACTTCGAATACACAGAAACGCCCAAAACCCACTTATATAGACACTTACATCTTCAGTACATGCACTTGACATACCACTTTGTTTCGAGGAAACGTCCGTTCTTAAAAATAATGGGCAGTTTAATCCATCTGTATGGATATATTTTTTGGGTGTATAGACAAATCAAACACTAGCTGTTGGGTATTTTAATGATTTTTTTTTTTAATTTTACATTTTGATTTTAACTAACAACATTTGAGCTGTAACGTAACTCCTTTAGTAGATTCAATAAGGAACTCCAGGGAAAAAATATAACGGCTTTAAAAATATATATTCATATAGATCAGCAAACGCCGATTCTGAATGTAAATTTTTTATAATATATTATTATACTCGTACGTAGAATTTATAAATCGTTCCTTAAAATTGAAAAAAAACATCATATCATAAAAACAACTTGTTATGTTGGTACCATTGTATTTGGAACACGAGCACGAGCGTATTCTGTTTTTGGATTAATATGGACATTTTTATTTTTCGATTATAAATATGTATTTTTTTTGGTTTTGGCGAAATTTAAACTTAGTTCGGGTGACTTTAAGCTCTGTTTAATTGCTGTTCAATATAAAAATATAAATAAATCTATTATTAATGTAATAAATTAGAGTATTAATAAGCAAACCAATTTTCAACACGGATATTACGATAATGTTAATGCTCAATACTATTATTATTCCCTCAGTTAAAATTTCTTAAAAGGTGCATCATTTTATTACTTATGTTTGGTTATGGTTTATCATGAATAGAATATAAAATTATGTAAGGTAAAGCTCATCCATGTTTATGCGTTTGAAATTCTAACCTCAAACCTGACTAAAACCGACCGGCATAGAGTTGGAGCGTTTTGGCGGGTTGAAAATTATTTCAGCTATGAAAACTGGTATTTAAGTTTGAAATGACATTCATTTTGAATTGATAAAAAAAAATTATAAAAAATTGGACCGGTGTTCCTTATTCTGTTCATTAGAATATTGACTTGCCATATTTGTTTACGTTCATTACCTGTAATCCACGAATATAGCTATAATCCGAAGACAATATAAAAAAAATGTTATTTATCCCTGGCATACAATACACAGGGAAGTCGGAGAAACGGGCCGCAGCAATAAAATTAACGATTAAACGAAATAGGAGCAATTTTATTAATGTATCGGTAGAATCTTTCAGTTGTAATAGTTCATAAACTTATTTTATGCATGAAGCTAATAAATTCAGTTTTTTTTATAGAATAGAAGTGCGGTGCTAAGAAATTTGTGCAATTTCAATATCAATACTTTTTTCATTGGTTTAACATATTCTTTAATTTGTGCAATTTAAATATCAATACTTTTTTATTTGGTTTAACATATTCTTTAATTTGTGCAATTTCAATATCAATACTTTTTTGATTTGGTTTAACATATTCTTTAATTTGTCAAAGCTTGCGCAAAGCTCCTAGAGTAAAAGCTGTCCCAGATCGAGGAATGCAAAACCTATGATAGTATAACAAAAATAAATTAATGGCACAACAATTTGAAGACTACATTAGCGACTATCAGAGTGAAATTGTGGTTCCTGTTAATCGGAGGATGCCGTAAAAAGATTCAACTTGATATGTTCTTTGTGTAAAAAGGAGTGCATGGAGTTTGTTTAGGAAAACGCTCTTGTAAATAAATCCTGTACATTTTCTTTATATTTCCTTTTATTTTCTTTTCAATAAATATGTAGTATTCAATTTCTGTATCATAGTTTTGAAACCTAGTGAAGAGAATTTTGAAAGAAATATGAAAAATGATGCATTTTTACAGAAATGACACATTTTTTCTTGTTCATATAAAACTACATATATAAAAATCAATGCAAGTTTGTTTGTTTCTTTGTCCTCGATTTTCTCGAAAATTACTGGACCGGTTTCGCTGAAAATAGCACAGTTTGTTCTATTAGTGCCGGGAAGGTTTCGAGAGTAGTTTGAATGAAATCCAATATGTAAAACTGTTGGTATAACGTTTTTAAATTTGTATGAAAAACATTGAACCCGCCATGTTTTATTTAGGTTAGCCCATAGATATAACACTCTGGTAAGCCACAGATAGCATATTCAAAAAGTTTTTTTTGGGTAGAATATTTTCAAATTGGAAAACACAAGTAGGTACCTACTTAAGAACTTTATGATTTAGATAAATTTTGAAAAAATAAACATTTAGAATGAAATAAAATATTCGAACGAATGTTTCTTTATTTGGAGATAGTTACTTCCGCTATCAAATCAATTATGTCCCCCAAACGACGAGCAATAATTCACTACTTCATAACTTTATTAAAAAAAAAATCCCGAGCAAGGCCGGGTACACATCAGCTAGTTATCTATATAAATAGACTTTTCTTTTTGCATTTTAGAACATTTTGGCGAAATATATTTGGCACTAAAAGGGTTAAATAGTAACTGTAATTTCATGCAATGTGCAGTGTTTTCTAATGTGTCCTGTGCGTGCAAAACCATATCTTCCCAAGCTAAAACTTTATTAGGTAAGCATGTTTCTGTATATGTCTGTACATAATAAGATAAGCCTTAGCAAGTAATATCTTCACCATCGTTTTAAAAATTATACGCATTTATTTACTTGGGGTGTAATTTTTAAGAATTGGGAATAATATTTGACACTCAATTTTGAATTATTAATTATTTTTATTGAGATTTAAAAAAAAAACTCATTGTAATATTTAATCATTGAAGAAAATAATATTAACAAACCTAAATGAAATATGAAACCGGACAAAAGGACTGAAACTAAAAATATTTCAGTCACTGAAATATTTGAAAAAACTAACTAAAAAAACAACAGAAAATAAAAAAAAGATTTCAGTCGCATTTGGGACTCGAACCCAGGACCTCTGCCAATCCGAAGCAACCGCTTAAACAACTTACCTAATGAGACCAGTTCAATTTATGTTATCTTCATCGATATCATATCTCAAATTCAAGATTTGTCAATATTATTCTTCATTTTTAATAGGCAGAGGTCCTGGGTTCGAGTCCCAGATGCGACTCAAATCTTTTCATGTTCTGTTGTTTTTTTCCGGTTTCATGTTTCATTTAGGTTATGTTAATATTATTTTCTTCAATGATTAAATCTTTGACACGCCTAAAAACGAATTTTTGACTCCCCTGTTCAATTTCATATTAATTCCTAATATAAGCCACCCTTGCCTCACATTCTAACCCAAAATAGCCTAACCTTACATAAACAATTACGTGTACAATGCAGCCAATGTTTAAAAACAAATTATCATTAAATTATTTTTAATCTCAAGTGGGTAATAAATTTGTAAATAGAATTTGAATGCAAATATTTTGCATCAATACGAATATTCATTACATCCCTAGCCCGCGACGTGCAAACACATCGCTTTGTATTAATACGCGAAGGGTTCCCAATCTGACTATGGAAAACGGTCGATCATGGAGCAGAATTTGTCGACTGCCGTCAGAATTTGATCCGTTGTCGCTGCGAATTTAAATTTACAACCATGGATGAAAATATTAATACCATGGCCGTGGGACAAATTATTTTAGCTAGATTCGCACTGTTAATGAAGAGGCTTAATGGTCAAAGTTTTGAAGAACTAAAAAAAGATAACAGAAAAAGTTTTTATAAGTTGTCTGTTTGAAGTCGATCCTAATGAAAATTCCCAACCTCAAAAAGGTTGAGAACCCTTGAATTATTAGGCTATAGAATTTGAGCACGTGAGTCATTGGCTACAGACTATGCATTGGCATGGACATATTAGTATACAGGACAATAATTGCAGCACATTACCATGTGCATTGTGTGTGCACTGTGCACCCTTCTACTCGATACTCAGTACCTACATACTTGGTTACATCTTCACTAGAACTTGCAGTCGGACATTTAAAAGTAGACCAAAATTGAGGGCGCTGCGATCGTTTAAAAGGTTTTAAAAAACACAACGATGGCGCATAGGGAGACAAAGTAAGTTTAAAAAAAACCACAATGATCAAAGTGCAGGTGTTTAGAAATTTGTCGTACTAATTTTGTGTTTAAACATTTTTTTAAATATTTAACGTTTTGTATGTAAAGGCGATTTGTTCAAATTCACAGATCAAAATTACAAATTAAAAAATGTTAAAAATGAGTTATCATGATTTGCGTTGTCTCTTCAAAACGAACTGTCTAACGCGAATATGTGAACACATTTGGGTCTGAAGAATACATTTTAAATACAAAGTCAGCAGTTTCGTGTTCCCATAGTAATGAGATTTTGTATTTCTAAAATAATAACCATCTGCAATAATTAATTACCCAGCTATGCCTATAATACGGGTAGGTACTGCCGACTGCCCTGGTGAAGCTTTGATATAATCGAAATCTGTATGCAAACACATTTAACGTTTTATATAAATAAATAAACCGTTTTTTTTTCAAAATATTTGCCTTTGGAAAAAATCCGTAAATCATAAAAAAATAATAAAGCTAAAATTACAAGAATAATTATTTTTGTCAATTTTTTTTACAGAATAATTATTAGAAAGAAAATTTCAGGAAATACACGAAAATCTGTATTTATAATTTGCGGTACCTACCTAGTTGTAAAAAGTTCAGAGTTATGGGATAAACCAAGATATCTGTACAAAAAAAAATAATAGCATAATTATAACAATAACATTTTCGACTTTTGGTAGGTACACGCTTACGTACGGCAAACGGTTCCATGATGAATCAACACACGTATGAATTGAAACACCTTTTAAAAGTGATATAAAGTCATTAAAAGTACAAAACTAGCCTGAAAACCTAATCTAACCTAACCAAATTTTTTTTTTTTTTTAAATAATAATTTCAATAATTTATTTCTTATTTCTTAGGTTAGGTTAGATTACTTTTAAAAAGCATTTCAATTCATACGCGTATTGTAGGTACATTCAAGCATATTCATCTCTTATCTATATATAAAATTGATTTTTTTTCTGTCTGTCCTCTATTTTCTCGAAAATTACTTGACCGGTATCGCTGAAAATAGCACAGTTTGTTCTTATTACGCCGGGAGGTTTAGAGAGTAGTTTGAATGAAATCCAATATGTTAAACTGTTGCTATAATTGTTGTTTTAAAATTAGTATGAAAAACATTGATCCCGCCATGTTGTATTGAGGTTAGCCCATAGATATACCACTCTGGTTAGCCACAGAGTACATATTCAAAAGAAGAAGGTTTGTTTGGAGAGAATATTTTCAAAATGGAAAACACGAGTAGATACCTACTTAAGAACTTTATTATTTAGATATGTTTTGAAAAAAAATAAACGTTTGGAATGAAATAAAATCTGAATGACAAGCAAGAATTCACAACTTCATAACTTTATTAAAAAAAAAAATTTAAATCCCGAGTAAGCCCGGGTACACATTAACTAGATATTTATAAAAATGAAATTATAATAAATTTTTGGGTATTGTCCTAAATTGTAAAAAAAAAAAAACTTTCAACGAAATGGCAATAAGCACAAAAAATCTGTATTTGCTTTTATTTATTTTTCACGTTTCTTTGGGATAACTATACATCTATGATCTATGTTTGCAAGGTTCATCAAATTTAACAATATGTGAACCGACAGATTCATTTTAGTAAATGTTTATGCTGAAATCGAACCAGTAACCTCCCGACTCAAACGCCGTAGTTCACTACTATAGCCCTCAAAAAATATTGGGTAAATAACATGTGCATATAAGCATGTATTTTTCTTGTTAGTTTTTGTTTTTATTATTTAAAAAAAAACCCAAACTAAGAACCTAAAACCAATTTTTGTATATAATATATATTATTAATTAGACATAAAATAGGTTTTTAGGTTCTAAGATTGGGATTATTTCGTAAATAAATAAAAAAAAAACCTAACCTAAAAGCCATACAAAAACATGAAAATTTACCAAAATTTAAAATAGACTGAAACAGTTGTTCCCCCTCGTAATTAAACTAATAAAAAGTGTTTTTCATTAATTTTGTGCGTATTAAGAAATATGTGCTTATATGCATGTTTAATAAATATTGCACTAACTTAAATTAGATAAGTAGTTACAAAAAACAATCCAGAAAACGACGAAAAGCTTAAAAAATGCATACTTCATCGATTTCGCGTAAAAACAACATTGGAAAAGCGCGGCTAACGCGGAAAAACGCAACCGTTCTGATTTCCACCTAAATAAAAAGAAAACACGATTTTACATCATACCAGGATTGGATTTAAATCATGACTCACCACATTTAGAAACCAATCAGAACTTTGCACTTGATTAAAACAATGTTTCACACCATAATTAAGTGTCGAGCGTATATTTCACATTTTCTCTGGTAGCTCCTGTCAAATAATGTTTTATTTTGAATAAGGAACGCGGCTCTCCAAGCGCACGAAAAATGACCGTCTCACGCGGCGCCACAATCGCTACTGAAATGAGCAACGAGCGTTGTCTTGGCGACCACCGGGTAGGTCATAAAATGCCCCGAGTTGCGTATGACGCTATCTACCCCACTGTCCTCTGAGCTCCTTCGTAGCGTTGTGCAATGTCCATAATCGAGATATCCCTTTTGAAATGTCGATTATTCGAATGGAACGTTTTAGAAGTTTTACATACAGAATGCCATGAATTTTATTTGCATGATAAAGTATATTTTCAGTAGGCAGGCAGTGTTTGAAGCGTCAAAAACTTTCGAATGGGGAGCTCTGGAGATATGAAACTTGCAGTGTTTTTTTCCTCCCGGAAATATCTTATTAAATGTATCAGTTCAGAATATTATTTCCATCATAATATATTAATGTAAATGTCAAGAAAAATGCATTTTGTTTAGACCATATTTTATATAAAACATGGACCCATTTCCCAACTGCTCCCAACCGTCTGGAGCCAGTGAGACTATGGCATTGGGGAATGTTGTGAGGCTGAAGGTATTGGGAAGGGGAAGGAGAAGGGGAAGAGGAAGGTTGGGAAATACCTGGCTATTCAGATCTGGTCACCAAACACGGCTAAAAGCCATTTCAAGCAACGTTTCAATTCTGAATGGTGGTCTTTCACCAGGGCGATACTGAGAGTATCTTCCACTCTGTGAAATACGATACTGAGAGTATCATACACTTGGAAACAAATTTACCTCTAGCATAGACATATTTAATGTAAGTTTACACATGTTCAAAAGGCACCTGAATGATATTTTTACTTAACAACGATTATAAAAGCATCACATAGGAACTATTGCATAATATTTTTTTTAATATCCCGATCAATCCAAAAACTAATACTTCTTTTTTATTTCTCTGTTGATGGACTATATTATATATTACATGCATATTTGCATCATCTGAAACATAAAAACACGTTTCTTTTTTTCATTGTGTCATGCACTCTTGTTATGTTATATTATCATTATTTAAAAAAAGTATGTATATTTTTTAAAACGATTACCTACTATATGTATCATGTTCTTTTTTTTGTTAACTTAAAAACTTTATTTTTTCTTTCTGTATTGTACACAAAACCATGTAAAATATTAAAATATGTAAAAACCCATCAGGGCGTTAATAAATAAATATTTTAAATTGTTTTGATTTCTTATTGAGAATATTGACTCTCGGTCGTAACCGGGTAGTAATTGTTAGTTGATAAGTTAATTGAATTGTTAATTTGACCATCTCGAAGGGAGCAATAAACGCTTTTAGCGGTATTTTATTCTTATGATAATTAATATTACGAAAGCATCTACAACTTGACACGTTTTAGGTGGCGTGGATTTTTTGGACACAAAATAAGTTCGTTCGTTTGTTAGTTGCTCCTTGGACGCCTGCAAAATTAAGTGAATCAAACTATAGAGCTTGTCTATTCGGAAATCCAGAATGGTTATTGGTGATTGTTTCCGGTTGACCCCGCCTCTTACCAAAATCGGTTTCTGGGCATCGGCCATCAGACGCATTCTCTTGTTTGCCAAGCTCTACCACGTTCCATTTTTATCAGCTACCATGAAAAAATAGTTTTTATTTTAAAACATAGGGAGAAACAAATAGAGATATTCCATGGAAGCGTGTCGACTGTCGCCGAGCTACGACCAAATTGCACGGACTGTCAAAGCGGCGGAGCCAATGTATGCCTACATGCAATTTTAATTATTTATTTAAAATATATTTTCATTATTTTTACAACGAAAGTTATGGCTTTGGTATGTGGTAGAAACAAAGGCGGGGCGCCGCTGTGCGTGGACGCGATTTGTAATAGTATGGGTGAACGATTTTGGCAACACTTGTACAGGGGTTTCTTACCTTTTTTCTTTTTGTGACACCTCACAAGAGCGCACCTGTATGTACAGAGCACGTACGGGGGAACTATATCGCTACCCAGTTGGGCAACGTTGTGATGTGGGTTAGGTAGGGGGTTGTAGAAATGGATTTGTTAATGCGGGCCTTGAGAGGTCCGGATTAAATGATATGCCATACAGCTGGGATCCCCAAACAATCGATTGCGAGAGGTTTCCAAGTCATTATTTCGCATACCTTTGGGTATGCATTGTTATATAAAGAAGGAAGGGTGGGGTTGTGGGAAGGAGATGGAGAGGAGGAAGGTTGGGAAAGGGCGGTTACGGGAGACAATTCCTTCGTATAGACTTACCCTGGCGGTGGTGTCTTGGCAGGGAGCTCGGCTCTGGACATTCGACTAGCTTAGTTTCGGCAGGCCAAGAATCTCCTCTGCAGGTTCGTAGGCCGACAGGAAGTCTTATAATTGGGGCCGGGGAGTCTATTACTACGCCAAATGATGCTATTATATGCTTTCAGACTCAGGGTTTATTTCAGGAGAAGGTACATACATGGTAAGTTATGCTACAATAATCAAAAGCTAACCTAACCTCAAATGGATGTTATGGGTGATTATTCTCTCTGATATTCTCCAAACGGGCATGATTAACAGGGGTGGTCTAAAAGAATTACAACACAAAGGGGAATATAAATAAGGCTTACGATTACTTCGTGGCGGCAGACGGATGGAGGGAACAGGTATCCGGGACAGACATCGTTGTCACAGAATTTAAAAGTAGGCGAGACATCATGTTTTGGTGCTCGGTAGAAAGGATAAAGTCGATTAACACACTGGGTATTGATTCGCCATGCTTGTGCTGGCGTCGCAATTTGCAGCCGCAGCCAAAAATGGCCAGGTGGCGAGCTCTACGAGCCGGGTGAGAAGGAAGTGATTCGGAAGCCGGGTGGGAAGGAAGTGCCGGAGCGTGGGCGTGCAAGCTGCCGTTGTGGCAAACGTGGCGCTGGCGTCGTTTTACCGTTATTATTCATGAGTAGCTAGAGTCCTCGTAGGATCCTTCTGTCGTTACATAACAGCATCATTAGGTGTCTTTCAAATAACCCCAAAAAATTATGAAAATAAAGTAACAGAATAATCACATAATATTGCATTTAATTCCTGTTTATTTTAACGCTATTAATATTGGCGAAAAAAGTACGAACCGAATCTTTCAAAAACATTGGACGACCAAAAATCGTTTTTTTATTTGTTTTTCAATGCATAATGTTATTTTCATACAGTGTGTTTGAAATTGTACCCACTAAGCTACTTGATGTATTAATCCTACCCCTACCCCTACCCAGTAATTTTCCTCTTATTTTGAACGTCAAGTGGCTAATATTTCATTAGAAAATACCAACATTGTGCTCTAAAGAAGGATGACTATGATTTTATAAATCTCGTGGAGACAGTGACCTTCCTCTTGTTTCAAAGGTCAAGTGTGCAAAAACTGTATAAAACTGTAGATTTGTATACAAAACAAACGCAACCCGGCCTCCCGGAACATTCTTATTTATATAATAAAAGAATAAGAAGATTAGTTTTATTATCAAAAATAAGTTTATTAACTCTTGGTAATGAATAACACATTTATGTATTACTAGCTGATGTGTACCCGGCCTTACTCGGGATTTTTTTTCTGAATAAAGTAATGAAGTTATGAGTTCTTGCTTGTAATTAGGGTGCGATAATTGATTTGACAGCGAAAGTAACTATCTCCAAATAAAGAAACATTCATTTGAATATTTTATTTCTTTCCAAACGTTTATTTTTTCAAAATATATATAAATCATAAATTTCTTATGTAAGTACCTACTCGTGTTTTCCATTTTGAAAATATTCTACCAAAAAAAAACCTTCTCAATGGTTCAATCTTTTTCATACTAATTTTAAAACCTTATAGCAACAGTTTTTGATATTGGATTTCATTCAAACTACTTTCTAAACCTTCCCGGCACTGATAAAAACAAACTGTGTTATTTTCAGCGAAACCGGTCAAGTGATTTTCGAGAACATCGAGGACAAACAAACTTACATTGATTTTTATATATATAGATAATATTATACTTCAAAAAATACACATAATTATAATTTAACCACTTCCGTTTTGTTTTATAAAATGCAAAAAGGTATTACGACCAAATTTAATCTGTTTTCAATCCCAGCCCAAAATTTGTAACTATTTTTATATGTAATATGAATAGGTATATATAGTATATCAGAATAATAAAAATCAACGGCATTTATTGGTTTGACCTTCAGCCGCCTGCAAAGTTAAGTGTATCTAGCTGTAGTGAGTAATCGATCGTTTGACTCATGATAATTTGAAAGTCTATCCTCCATGAACATGAGGAATATGAGCACCCCTGCCGTATAAAATCCATGAATATTTAACTAACTAACTAACTAACCATCACCCTGTTTCTCCGCAGGGGTAGGCAGAGGACGGACCACCAAACAACTCGATCTTGGCATACACTTCTTGCTTCATTCACATTCATACATCGTCTCATACATTCTCTTCTATTATTCCGACTTCTGACATGGCCCGACTCAAGTATTTGATTCACTTGATCGTGCCATGTCTTCCTCGGGCGTCCCCGGCTTCTTCTTCATTCACATTCGCGTCATACATTCTTCTTACACTCCTTTCTTCGTTCATTCGCTACACATGCCCAAACCATCTAAGCGTCCCTTTCTTAATCTTACTCATTACGCTTACATCAGCCTTGCATTCTTTACGAATTTCAATATTTTTCACACGATCATACATGGTTTTACCACACATTCGTATCAGAGATCTCATTTCTACGGCATTCAGTATACTTCCATCCTTCTTCTGCCAATTCCATGCCTCACTTTGTTTTATATTTCTTAGAAACCTGTTTTTCATGGAAATTGATTTATCTTTGTAGATACCAAGATACATACTTCCTAACCAATTTTTTTGTGACAAACCATATTTATAACAACAAAGTAAAAAATACGGTATGAATTAAATAAAAATAACAAATCAGATGAAAATCCGTCTATAAATCCTATCCTTATTTCCATTGTTCAATGATGCATAAACCTCAAATAATGAAGTCCGATTTTGTAAAAAAATGGCATTGTTTATTCGTCCTCAACACTGTTTACGATTCTGTGTGTATTCTACTGTTGCACACAGCTTGAGCTTGAGCTTACACTCCGCAGTCGGTGGCGCCGTGCCGCCACATTAGGCTTAGGGATTGCAAATCCGGAGCTGTTTTGGAAAAACCGGATTTCGGATTTCTTGAAACCCAAAATCCGGATATCAGGGATTAATCGAAAAATATCTTTTTTTTATTAAAGCGGATTACAAATCTTTGGTTACGTTTATTTACTAAAACGCAACGATAAATGATTAAACATACTTTTCACCACTTTATCAATCATATTTGTATTTTAAATATTTTGTAAAACACACAATGGGACGGTCAGAAAAAAGTAATATTTCTGATTAGATTTTGATAAATGCTAAGCCTGTGTAAATTTATAAAATATTTAATAAACATTTTTCTATTTAAAAACCTTATGATTATCGTATTGCGTAATAATACTATCACTATTTTTAATGAATAAATAATAACTCTCCGACGTCCCTCTCCCCGTTAAATGACTGCGCTTTGCCCCAGGACACCTGTATACTTGTTTGGACAGGCAATAAGTACACCTCATTATTCTAAATCTTGTACTCGTACATAAGGGGAACATTTGGTAATTGGGTTAGAAACCATTTTATTACAAATATACATATTTAGGTATATATACTATCTATTAGTGGTGAACCTGATCACTAAATCAGCTCTTTGTAGTGTACCGGTTCGGTGATCCGGCTCGATTGAACGATGGCTCGTGTCCCCCGCACTATGACCTCTCCCTCGCTCCCTTGGCCCTCCTAAAGACGTCCTTAAGACGCTCTTACACGATATTTTTTTCATCCAGTTTTATTGTGGATTGTCTTTACAGAGAGCTGATTTAGTGATCCGTCTCACTAAACCGAGCCGCTTCGCCCACCACTACTACCTATCAGTAGCGTGCATTGCTGTATGACCAAAGTAGGCTGAGTGTAGTTTTTCACGTTCGGGTATTGCTTTGAATATTTGTAAATAACCATCTTATTACCATATTTCACTGATTGTTGTGGCCAACTGAATAAATGTGCGTACAAGTTCCTTACCAAATTTTTCATCAAAACTGTGTTGCATTTGTATTTTATTTTATCTGAATACCGCACAAGGGTCCCAACTGCTCCCAACCGTTTGGAGCGAGTGAGAATATAGCATCCTTAAATGCGGTATGTTGTGAGGCTGAACGTAGTGGCAACTAGGGTGGGGAAATAGATGTGGAAGGGGAAGGTTGGGGAGTACCTGGCTAATCAGGTCTGGTCACCAAACACGGCTAAAGCTATTTCAAGCAATGTTTCAATTCTGAATGGTTGTTTTTATTTTCTTATAATTTCGTTACATAGATCGTTTTTCTTAAGGCAGCCAGGGCTTTTCAGCCTTTATGGCCTCCACGCCACTGCTGTCTATCCATGTCTGAATATTAAGTATTGCACACCTGTTATCCTATTGGAGGCATTCATTTCACTAGATATTGTATTACAAATACATATTTTTTTTTAATTTACAATCTACTTTATCCCGTTATCTTTTTTTTAACTCCGATTTTTGATTAAACTGAAATCAGAAAATCCAGATTTTTCCAAATCCGGATTCTAATCTCTAATAATGAGGATGCAAGTGCAACTAGTTTTACTTCCCGACTTTTTCCAAGTTTTCAATTGACATATTTGGAACAAACGAACAGTGAGAGGTACCTACGTCTTAACATATTTTTAGAAGCAGAATAATTTACTTAAATAGATTTTTTAAAGTTTTTAATTAATAATTACAAACGGAAAATTCGATTTTTTTTATAAATTTCATGACGGTAGAGCTCTACGGTCTTTTTTGGTCACTTTCTCTGTCCATAAAAATGAAAAGATTTGCTTTAAAAAATATTTATTTAAAAAATCAGTCTTCCTTATAACGAAACATTACACATACAAAAAAAATCTTTTTATCTAAATAATTTACAGTGTTTTAATATTGACCAATTCTAACAATAGGTTTAGTAAATACTTTGTACCCACCTAGTTCAATTCCTTCGAGTGGCTAGTGGTTCGTGTGATTCAAAAACGACAAGATAATACAGAAATAATGAACATTAAAAAAAAATTTAACACTCCAAAATATTGGTCTGGTCAAGAGTGAAATCATGATAAATAAATTTCGTCATCTGATAATGCTGAGGAATATTGATGAGTAAAGGAAGATGGCGCATGCTTTTATATGACTGATGTAAGTATATTTCCAGCTTCAGTCTGCAGAGTAAAGACTACCGTGGTGATGGACAACCTCAGATAGGAGAGGGCACCGAAGTAGAAGAAGAATAAAAACTTATTAATATTCCATACGATAGTGGACGTCATACACGAGTATGTATATTGAAAAAAGGACAAGATTAAATATTTATGAAATGTGCTTCTTTATCGTAAAGCCAAGATATTACATCTTCGCTTTGAAATAATATGTAAATACTATCTTTTGAATGGTGCGGGTTAGAGATACCATATTGGGTTCTGATTGGGCGGGGATACGAGGACTGCTACAAGCAGTCGATGTTCGGAATCCACTGACTACGTTTTTCTATCGTAATGATTTTTTTCTATGAGAATTGAGAACTGTACAGTCACTGCTTGGAACTATCGATATCGACTTCTTGTATCAGTCCGTGCATTCCCAGCCTTAGTAGAGTCTAGTTCATAACTTATGTTTCTTAAAAAGTCGTTAGATTTTGCTTTTTGCATTAAGCCCGCGCTGTGGCAGTTTTACAACAGGAGATATCAACTGCATAGCCAGAGAGGCGAGATTGTAAATCGGACGACACAGGGGAAGATTTGGGTGGCAAAAGAACTTAATTCCTTAGCAGCAGCAGACCAGCATATACTCGTAGTCATGGCACAGGCCAGCACCGTTGAGGGGGCAGTTCAGCCCCGTGGGACACAGGACTGGTAACTTATCTGGAAATAAAAATCTCTTATGATTTATCAAGAAAATACTCGTTGGAAAAATCTTGAAATCCTTCCATACAGTCGATAATACATTTTAACTTTCCAGTTTCGTTTCTGGCACAAAGGATATTATCAAAATAAAAAAAAGTTGTTTATTATAAGCAAATAAAAATTAAAAATATGTACAAAGGCATTTTTTGTTGTTGTTGCTAAGAAAAAAAGATATCAACAAATGCATACGTGAAAATAAATAGTTATTAGACGAATAACTACCTATTCCATCATTTTCTATTAATTATTTTTCCAAACATCATAATTTTTCTCAGTATGGTGGTATATATAGCTCGTGAAAATCTCTATTTACTCAATATGTTCAATATAAATATCTTTATATTTTCCTTATCTTACAAAACTATTCGATTAATCTATAAATCAGTGGTGTACAGTCCATAAATGCCTAAATGATGTGCCTACCCTAAGAATAACGAATCATTAAAGATATTTTTTTAACAAAATGTGTTTTTTCCATAAATATGTGAATATATTTGTTTTATGTCACGATCGTTCTACATTGATAAATTAATTTTATATGACATATTTACACTTTTTAGTACTATAATAAAATTGCCGTTTTTAAATATTCAATGCACAATTCATATCCGAACTTGAAAAACTTCACACAGCATACCTTTGGTCATAGATCAATGCACGCCACTGTTATAAATGTGCAGCGGATGGGGCTAGTTACCTTAACCCTTACCACTCCTTTGTCGGGTGCCAGCCGACATCACTATTTGTACGCTACAATTGAGTTGTCGGCTGGCGGCCGACAAGATAAGACGTACGTGCGCGGTGTATTTTTGCGTGCAAAACTTGACACGTGACGTTGTTTCTTGTGATTATTCGATAAAAAAAACATTTAAATTCACGTTTTAATAAGATTTTGACTGTTTTCCGTTTTTGTTTTACTATAAAATAACCCTTTTGTAACTGCCTATCAATAAATTAATATTTTGACATTATTTAAATTACAGTTGGTTGACAACAAATATTAAAAAATAATGGAGTGGTAAGGGTTAATAAACTGACGGCTTGAGAATATAAAGTAAAGTACAAAGTGGCCGAGATTTATATATGAAGTTCTTTGCAAGGAGGTTGTCGGTCAGTTGCTAACCGCTGTGTCATATTTTGTTGTCGCCTGTTGTTGTCATGGATGTTATTGCCGCAATTGATGTTATTGCCGCAATTGATGTTATTGTCGCAATTGATGTTATTGCCGCAATTGATGTTGAATTTGCGATTGGCGTCGTTGTCGCAATTGCTGACACAGCGATTTGTTCAATACCTAAAGGTATTTGAGGTTTTTTTTTAATGCCGCACAAGAATTCCAACTGCTAACTGTACGGAGTCAGTGAGACTATGGCATTCCCAAATTGAAGGGAGTGGGGAAGGGGAGGAGATTGGGACGGGGAAGATTCGCTTACCTAGGAACCTGGAGCAGCCACAGCAGTATCCATACACAACGGCTGGATCATCTTCACAGGAACGATTGGGACATCCATTGCACCTGGTACCTATACCGAGGAAAGGCAGATGAACTGAAATTATAAAAAAATAACGTTTTTTTCAGTTTTGACTCTCACATCTGGAAAAGGAGGAAAGCAGGACTATCATTGTTATATATACACATAATGTCCTTGCGAAATATTGCGTAATTGGATGTAGTTCGTCAGTTAGTAATTGGTTTGGGACATTTGTAGCCCTATCCTGTCGCCCGTCACATTGAACAAGCGAACTGTCACAGGTGGGTGTGTTTCTACAAGTTTTGTTCAAAAAAAAATTATTTTCAGGACTCATTATTTTTTGAAGTTTTATAATCTTTTCGGTGCGTGATTTCCAACATAACTTTTTAAGTTACTTTATGATTCAACGCCCTTTACAAGATAGATTATTGTCAGTTTTATTTTTAATATTAACCACCGTTGTGATAGATTCATCCCAAAGAATTTCTGATAATGGCATTAAGCATCTTTCCCACATTGTGTTTTTTAAATAAAAGTTTTATTAATGTATATGATATTAACAACATTACAAGTTTTTAAACATTACCTAAATAATTTGTTTCATAAGTATCGTTGAAACATTTACTCTATAGTGCCAAAAACCTTGCAAACCCACTGTATGTTTCGAAGAATATGTCACATTTGTAATCAATCCATCGTATTCCGATAACGGATCGCTCTCTCTAGGGGCGTATTCAGATACAGATTGGAATGACTCGCGCGACAACACAAGTTGAGGCGATGTTCCCGGGTATAAGGCTCCAACACAAATAGGTTGATCTGTGCCAGAACCTCTCTATTCGATACGTGGCAGTTGATTAATTGAAAATATATTTTAATATAACAAAACTGAAGCTACCAGAGCATTTACCAGAGTCATAGAAGAATCTGTTGGTAGACATCTTCTTATGGATTTGAATTGTCTTGGAAAAAATACACTAGACTTTACCGTATTACCAATATTCACTAATATTCACTAACATATTCACTTTACCGTATTACCAATATTCACCAATATTCACCAACAATGTTTTGGTCCAAGTAAACACCAAGAAAACGAACTTATTTTAAGGGAATAATATTCACTCCAAAGACTGTAGTAAAGAGTCTAAATATATACAAATGATAAACATAGGAAATAATAACGTAAGAATAGACAAATTACGAACGAAAACAAAAATTGACAATAAATGATGAAAGTAGGTAAGTAATTAATAAAAAATTACTGATTTATTATTATTTTTTTTAATATTAAATACTAAATTTATATTAGAAATTTAAAAAAAGAACTTATTTATATTATTAATATAAATAAAACCAAGAAAACAACAAAACAGAAACAAAAATTAAATAATAATAATTGTTATTATTAAAATAAATATTAACAATATTAAAATTTATTTAAAAAATATTGAAATTTATGTTAATAATATTGAAATTTATATTAAAAATACTAAAATTTACATTAAATTTTTTGTAATTATATTCCAAATATTAAAATTTATATTAATTTTTTTAAAATTATATTCCAAATATTAAAATTTATATTAGTAATATGTGAAAATAAATTTACGAGACAGTTACTATAAATTTTTTTTGATTATTAATTGACTATTATCACAAAAATGATTATTAAAAACAAAAATTAAATTAACATTTTGAAAATGATCTTTTTTTATTTTCAGGGTAATTTGCTTTTCAGAAGTCGAATAACAGGTTAGGAATATGCTGCATGCAAGTAATGCATTTATGTACTCGTAAGTACTGTTTTCGCATCCACTTTCGCTGCCATATGGATAGTTGAATATCAACGGAAGTAGAAATTTTTATTGACTGTATTATTGGATGTGTAAGATGTAGGTAATGTTGGATGTGGAAGACTTGGTTTGAGCTGTTGATGGCAGTCTGAATGGCTGTAAGGGTCGTTATTTATAAATTTATAAATGTATTACTACGTACGCGCATCAGAAGTAATAAATAATTCCTATTTAGTCAGTTTATAACATTGATAGAAATCCCAGGAAAACTTCAAGCACCTAGGAAGGTGCTAAAAAATTCCTATGATCGATCGCAGTTACGCACGACTTCCTCCAGAAAAAAGGTGTTGTCCTTCATGGCGTATTGAATCCAATTTACGTGATCCTAGGAAAAAAAAATTATAATAGCCGACGTGATTTTTGTGAGAGTGGGAGACATTCCTCCTACTGTTCCAAGGTCAAGAATCCCCTGATGATCTCGAAGGTCGAGGACAACAATAAGAATAAGTTACCTCCGCCAAAAATAACCCCATTCCTCTAGTGGCGGGAAATGTACATAACGATTCTTGAAAATAATTAGCAGAAAATTTAATTGTGGTTCGACGATTTGTTACACAGATGTCGCTTTAGCAAATAGGCATTTAATAATATGCTTTCAGTTTTGCCTCTCCATGAAAAGACTCCATTAGTTCATCAAGTAGTGAAACAAGATTCTCGTGGAAAATGGTAATCAAGTAATTATCATAAAATTCTCCAAAACAGTTTGATTTTAAGTTTTTACGATCACTAAAAAAACTACCAATGCTCCACACCCGAAACTGTAAAATATAAATCAGTGTTTAATACATAAATAAATAAATTGTGAATAGGTGTAACAAAATACGTTAAGTAATAATATAATAAATAACTTGTTTACATTGTTTATAAGAATAACGAATGTCTACAAAGGAATCTTACGATAGCTGCTATGAAATTGTGAAGGAGTACCAAATTCAACAATTAAAAATATCTAAGTTTGTAGCGCCTTTTTACAAATTATTAAATTAGGATTGCTTTACAGTTACAAACGAACTACATAACTGTAAAAATTAATTAACCTGATAAATACTCAAAATTAGACAATATATATAATAATATATTTGTACGGTACGTTCCAAGGTGTTAGAGATACACTCGGTGAAAGACCGCCTTTCAGAATCGGAACGTTGGTTGAAATAGTGGGTTTAGTGACCAGATCTGAATAGCTAGTTTTTTTTATATGAATACCGCACAAGAGTCCCAACTGCTCCCAACCGTCTGGAGCCAGTGAGACTATGTCATCCCCAGTAGGGGAATGTTGTGAGGCTGAAGGAATTGGGGAGGGGAATGAGAAGGGGAAGAGGAAGGTGGGGAAATACCTGGCTATTCAGATCTGGCCACCAAACACGGCTAAAAGCCATTTCAAGCAACGTTTCAATTCTGAATGGTGGTCTTTCACCAGGGCGATACTGAGAGTATCTTCCATTCTGAAACATGCGCAAACATACTACATATTATTTTTTTAAATGAATTAATTGTGAAACAGCACAAATTAATTAAATAAAATTTACTTGGGCACGCCGGGATTTGAACCCGCGACCTTCGGATTCGTAGTCGAGAGCCTTACCACTCGACCATGGAGGCCTTATTTTCCTGCCATCCTGTTCCCTAAGTCCTTACTCTTCCCACATGTTCAGCCTCATAACATAACCCAATTGGGAATGCCATAGTCCCACTGGCTCCAGGCAGTCGAAACTCTTGGCAGTATTCACATAAAAAAGATTAATTAAAGAAATTTTAGATCAACTTACGTCTCGGTGCTTTTCTAACACTAAGGTCAGACCTCTGCGCGAATCCGTCAACCCTCGTAAGGCAAAGACACACCAAAAACAAGCCCAACACAAGGAGTTGACTTGATCGTGCCATTCCACCCGCGAGTCAGATCGGAAACTGTCTCCAGCCCGGCTTCGGTTCACTTATAATATGTGTTCCGTTCTGTCAAAATTACCTGACAATTTTCGGGCAAGTTGTTGAACTGTGATGAAATCATTAGAGGTTATGTATTAAGTACATTGGTGGAGCCGAAACAAGTACAAAAAAAACCGAATTTGTAAAACTCACTTCCGTTACTTCTATGTTCTCATAGACAACATTTGGTCGTGTACCTCTGTAAAACGGAACCCACCTAAAATATAGATTGCCGCACACAAAAACTTTTCTAGGCCCAAGGTCAAACCAATGAAATGGTGCTGTTTGTTTTTCAATTATATTATATTTCCAAATGGGCCGCGGGTTGTGAATCATTGGCTTAAAGCGATGCAATGGGATGTAATGCAAAATCATGTGTTTTCGGTTTGAGAATTTGATGGCCTAGAAATATCATAGATTATTTAATTAAATACTGCAAGTAGAACACACCTTGGCCTTTCGTTTCACCGAACATTTTTTTGGTGTCTTTTTATAAGGCTAGAAAAAAATAAAGTATCAGACATTTAAAAAAACGTTTAAAGCGGAAACTCTCCTACTTACAAATCCCTTTTCCGATATTGTCGTATTGTTCATTGTGGTAAATTATGTTTTTTTACAATATGACCCTAAAACATTTTAATAATTATGTCTGAGCTTTACAGAATAGAATAAAACACGCATTTTGGTGGTGGTTTTTTTGCGTAAATCGAAACATGCGGACATGGGATTTTCAACCTTGTCGCCACCTACATAAGGATCGCGTGTATTCATTGGAATTAATGGAAAGACATCCCTACTTTCGGAAATGATGCGAGCTATGAGGAAGCGGGTAGAGGGGGGAGGTAGGGAAGAGCCATGTTAGGAAGTACATATTCATATCTCCATATTATTTAGCAAGTAATTTATAAGAAAAACTTAAAAAAAGAAATATCTACAATTACAAAAAAATTATAGAATATTTCTGTGACATTTAGGTGAAGAGGTACATGTTACAATTCTCTAATTGTTCAAGAGAGACAAAGTTAATTTCTCACCACCTTTATTTCAAAACTTTTCAGTATCATAGAATAGAGGCTTTTTAAGGTGTTTAAAATCAAAAAGGTGAAGCGGTAAAATATGTGCATATATATTACTTCTCTCATTCTTTATTTTATACTAGCTGAAGTACCCGGCGTTTCCCGGTGTCATGTATGGTTTGAAGTAATATTTTGATGATGTATTAACCCTACCCCCACCCCTACCCCTACCTAGTAATACCTCTTATTTTAAACGTCAAGTGGACAAACTTTTTTTTCGAAATACCAATATTATGCTTTAAAGGGTGGGAAAGGGGGATGGTGGTGGTTTTAGAAATCTTATGTAGACAGTGACCTTCCTCTTGTTTTGAAGGCCGAGTGTGCAAAATTTAATCAAGCTCGGAATAAAACTCTAGATTTGTATATAAAACAAACCGCCGTCCCGGGACATTCTTCTGTATGCAATAGAGAAAAAGATAGATAGAAGAAGATATACGAAGAAGATAAAATAAGATGATAATGTGAAAGACAATTTTGTACGAGTCACACGCACCTGTATTCTTATAATTACTTTAATTTTGGTGACATAATATATCTTAATAATATTTATGCATTATCGACCGGTTTCGGTTGAACTCAGCCTTCATCAGGAACGTATATATGTGTATAAAAGTTTATACGTGTGCAATATAGTTTACATGCGTACGTTCCTGATGAAGGTTGAGTTCAACCGAAACCGGTCGATAACGCAAAAATATAAATAAAATAAAGTGGCTAAAAACAAAACAAAAAATCTTTCATTTAAATTATAATTATAATGTCGAGCCACAAAGTGATTGCTTTCTTCGATAAACATAATACCATATATCGATGTTTTTTCTCTAATTGAATTTCCTTACCTTCCATAAAACCTTTAAAAGTACTGAATACCTGAAGAGTTATAAGAGGTGAAGACCTAAGTGCCATAGATGTACATAATTTACGGGTACATACTCTGAAATAGTGTACCTGTATTTTAATTTTTTTAATATTGTATGAATGTCTTTTATTCTGTTAGATTTCATATTTCATCATAGCTCTTCGTCCACTACAGTTCTTTAATATAGTAATTTGAGCAATTAGTGAATGCCGATGGCAGGTATTAGAAATTATTATCCATGTGAATATTTGGTTTATTTAAGAAAAATGTATTTTAAAAATATTTTGTATAGGTTGGTAAAAGTAAATTGTTTTTTTGGTGAACTAGATATACTTTTAACCTTATTTATTGTTCGGTGGTTTTAATTTTTCATAAAGGTTCAAAGATGTTTCAGTAATAAGTGGATTATCGCCGTTTTTCATGGAAACAATAGTTTGAATAAATGAAACAGCAGGTTGTGGGCTTTTTATTATTACCTATTCATTGTGACTTAGAAAGTAGGAAAGTCTTCTTAGTATTTCAATTTAATAAGATTGGTTATGTAAGCTACAGGAAAATACTGCCAAACTGAATCAGAAATAAATAAAAAATAACTTGTTCGACCCACTTATAAAACTTTTACCTTTATCTAAGAAACAGTTTTTCGCAATGTTAATAATACAGTCATAGTAAAATCAATATAAATAGACTTTTTCGACGTTTTTTTTTCATATTTCGCTACTTCCGCTGAACAGATATTTCCTAGAAGTGTAAATAATCACTTTCGACTCCTAGACCCCAGACAGGCCAATAAAATTGTGTATATACTCAAGATAGAATTGCGATTTTTGAAAATGTCTGATCAATTTCACCAAAAGTAAGGAAAGTAGTTTACTTCGATCAAACGTACATGTTCGCAACACATTTCTATCGGTTTATCTCGTTTATTACTTTTTGAGAAAAAATACCAGATTCACAGTCTCCTCCAATTCCTCAATGTCTCGGTGTCACTAAGTAATTTACGCCCAGCGGTTTCTCAGCGCCAACGATACAAGTACTAAAAAAAAATGCGCTAAGATGGATTTGTTTATAGATTTAGTTGTATCCGTTGAAACATAAACACCGTTTGCGTTCATGGAAATTTGAATAATGTGAAAGAATAAATGGAAACGGTTGTTAGAAATCCATGTTAATTTATAATTTATCCGTCACAACAACGCATTTTTGAAGAAAAAAAGTTGTTTATAATGTGAAAAATATTTAGTTCCTCTTCATGTTGTTTCAAAAATATTACATCAGCGTTCGATTTGGTGCACCTGACACGATTTTTAATTCGAAGACATTAAGCAATTAGTTACTTACCTACGAATTGAGAAAAAACCCTGATTTGTTTTCCGGTCAAACACCTTTCTGTCCTTTGATAATTAGTTAATACGTTAATTATTCCGTCTCTCACTGTCTTCACTTCACGGGCCAAAATTTCATTTCATCCGTAGAAAATATAATAAAGTTTTCAGATTAAGTTTTCAGTTTTAAGATAGTATATCTTAAAGACAAAACATTGTATGTGCAATTAAAAATTACTAATTAAACTTTACAAATTACGACATTATTTATTCTTAAATTTATTAAAAAAGCACTTTACATGTTTCGTAACTTCCTTCTTAAATTTCAACACATTTTCCTCTTCTTTTATATTGTCCGGTATTTCTTGGAAGATCTTCATCGCTCTATATATAGTAATGAGTTTTGCGATTTTGTTTTCTTTCTAATTGGACGCTCAATTTTTCGTACTCATGATTTTGTGGGTTTATTACACTTCCCATCAATAGCTGTAAACATTATTCTTAATTGACTGGTCGGTTGGTGGTCGAAATTATTGAATTACGGGGCAGAAGTTCCACAAGTTATAATCGGAGATCAGGGGGCCAAGTCTGTATCTTTTGCATTAGTTAACGCGAGTTAAATCAGCCATAAACAACACATGTTGACAGTTTGGTAGTCCATATCGCGCTAACAAGTTAAGTTTGCTAGAGACGCAAAAGACGACGCTGCGTTTATGAAAACTGTCAAAATGTGCTGTTTATGTCCGATTTAACTTGCGTTAGCCAAAGCAAAATATACAGTTTTGGCCTACAGAACATCATTGAGTTGCAGACCGACCCGGCAGAAATGATAATGGCTTAGGGCTTTTGGTTCTTCCACTGTCAACTTCTACGGTGAATGCACATCCAAGACGGTGACAAGGACAATTTAAAAAAATTCCGCAGTCTTGATTTTTGGGTGGTATTTTGAAGCCTTTAATGCCTTATTTTCAAAAGATTTGTGTGCACATATTTCAATGCTCATATCACCATAATTGCAGTCATTATGGCTATGTTAATTGATGTTAATGACATGTTTACCTCTTTTGCCTCTATTTCTTCGATTGGTGATAAGTCAACAACTTGAACAACATAAACGGTGGTTATTTCCAGTATACATTTTAATACTACTAAAAATATTATATAATTAATATGTTTCCATTTTGAAAATTAGTAAGATTGTTTTAGTATTCCTATTCACTCTTGATATTGAACGAATATTTTTTGTCTATTCTCACGATGAACCATGAATAGCCTGATGGTACAGTAGTAGATAACCTCAGCAACGCCTATCAAAGATAATCCAATAAAGAATGAGCCTAACCCGCCGATATTACCTGAAAATAAATATTAGTTACTATCGTGGTTTATGAATAATAAATGGATTTATTTTATACAACCATAAAATATTTATTTGTTGTCTAGCTTAGGGCAACCAATAATGTTTTTATTTTTTACTGATTGCATCACATGATGCACAATTGAGGAATTTGTGTTAATGTGGACAGGTTTAAGCCATTGTTGAAGAGTGTCCACTTTAGTTGTTTCCTAGGGCATGTCGTTTCTGAACGACAGAACTTCATATACATATTATATCGCTTGACTGAAGAATCTCAACAACCCTATGTAGCCACAATTTAACTCTCGAATGAGAGTTTATTAAGGGAAGAAAAGGGAGAATAATAGCATTATTTTCTACATTTTGTCTTTTTTTGTTCTTGTTCTTACCTACAACCTCCAGCCACGTGAATTTGACACCCATCTTGTAGAGTTTCGAGTGCATATTTCCGTAGAATATGCGAAGTTCGGTGTAGTTTGTTGAATTTACTCTGCAAATTAAATGAACCGTTAAATCTTTCAGTTATTCAGTGTTTCTGAGACTGCCTAGAAACGCAATTAAATATCTAAGTTTAAAAAATGTATTACACAGAAAAGGTGCAACTGAAATTACCTATAAGAAGCTATAACCTTAAGATTTATCATACAGGCTTCTACACGAAGTTAAACTTGTGTACAAAGGGTTGGTTACAAATCCTTCAATCATTTACGATGCGATCAGTCCACCTTTTCTTCGGTCTGCAGGTCTGCCCGTAGTCAACTTCCACTGGGTCAACCATTTGGTCACGATTCTCAGAGTCCTATAATCTGGCATTCTTTCCACAAAGAGTCCACACTAAAGCAAATTATTTCATATCTAAACTAGCAGCAACTTACTTGTCGTTAAAGCCTTCTAGAAGTGGCGTGGAAGACGCGTGAACATCAAACTCAGTGCCCTCGCAGTCAGGAACACAATCGGGACAGTGGAAAGAGTTCCACAGTTCTTCCTTCAGCCCTTCAATGTCCTCATCAGGAGATGGTGACAGGAAACGAAACTTCACTGTGTACCAAACAACAGGAAATTTCGTTTTTAAGCACAACATCCTCATAAGATGATATAGCCACTGAAGTTACATTTTGTGAAGATAAACCACAATTCATATTAAATAATTGTCAAAAACCCAAATGGGTATCATAAAGGCCACACTTAAAACACCCAAAACAACGCCAACAAAAGAAATCTTCAAGTCTTTTAGAGTCCCTAATATACAAAATATTTATGCCAGGAATGTTTTAATCAAACATTTAAAAAAAATAATAATAAAAAACCAAAAAACTCAAATTTTTACAACACAAGAGCTAACAAGAATGACATTATTAAAATACCCAAATTTAAAACTGCTTTTGGACAAAAGAACTATAAATATCTCTCCACTAAGCTTTACAATTTACTTTCATTAGCAATAAAAAAACGGAATATGCAAATGATTTAAAAAATCAATTCAAAACCTGGCTCAAAGAAATCAAAGAAGAGGAGTTATTCAGCATGTTGAAAAGAACCTCGTAGGAGCTTAAAACAATTAGATTTTTTAAACCTAGTCCGCCTCAGCACAGGAACCCCTAGTGAGGAGGACTATGTAAAACATTCTGACTTATCTTAAATAATTAAAATCATGTATATACAGATTAGTACCTACTCACATCGATATGTGTAAAGACAGGGCACATCAAACAGTGAACAGCAAGGAATTTCGTCATCTTCCCAGGGCATGAAGTATGGAACGCAGTGACAGACCTCGATGATGGTCTTAACTTTGCAGTGAACGAGGCACTTGTTGTAACTGTAGAGGCCTGTCAAGCCATTTGTCAGTTCGTTTTCAAAACGACAGCCCCTCTGAAAATACCTTGAGACATTACTTGATCAAAGATATGAACAAAATAAATATGGTTGAGTTGTCAGTGAGTTTCCCGGATAGGAGGCATGCGGGCCCGTCTTTATGCAGACTGTTAGAGCATTTCGCCCCGAATTACTGATGTGCCGTATGCAGTGGCGGTTTTCTTTGAAGAGCGATTAAGCAGTGAACTCCCATTAAAAATATGATAACATAAGACTAACTTCCATTATAATATAAGCACATTATAAACAGCGCGCCGTTAAAATTCCACGGACCGGATACTACAGTGGAAGAGCAACGCGATATTCCTAATATTCCTATATGGGCTCACGATCCAAAGCAAATATCATACTTCATACCAAAACGACACAATCCCCCTGACGGTGAAATTAAATAACCTAGGCCGAAGGATGCAAGTTAAATGTTAGTATTAAATATTTGTAAGTTTTTATTTTTATTTCCTTGTTCCTGCATTTCTCTAACCGTTTGCTTTTAATTGAATTTTTAAATCAACTAGCGAAAAGTACAGATTATTTTCGTTTTCGAAATTAAATCCATTTTTAGATATATTTTTTTGTTATATTCCCAAGTTAAGAGAAACGACCGCGCGGCCTGTTTCATACAAAATTTAATTTTGGATTTGAGGTAATACTCACCTAATGATATATATTTTAAATTAAAGGTTTAGTAAATATCTAGTACGGATGAGAAGTATTTTAATTATTTTTGTTTTAAATTATGAAATATAGGCCTTTAAAATAATTGATTTTTCGCGATTTTTGAGGCATCTTTAACAATTATTTGGGGGCTAACGTTGATATAAATTTTTTTTTACCCCATCTGCCTTGATGATGTAATGAAATATATATATATTTTTAAAAATAATCATTAAGTTGGACTTTAAATTAAATTAAAAACGACAAATTTAGTTTGTAACACTAATTTGCCTTACATAATTTAAAATATCGATCCGAAAAAACGTTTTTTGTAATGTTTTGTTTTTTTTTTTAATATTTTTATTTACGTAATCATATTTACATAGCAATATGATAATTTAAAAAAAAAATACGATAAATTTCTAAGTTGCCTATAAAATTATGAAAAAAAAATTACATGGCTTTCATAATTTAAAACAAAAATAAATAAAATACTTCTCATCCGTGCTAAATATTTACTAAACCTTTAATTTTAAAAAATATATCATTCAGTTTGGATATGTATTTTGGTCTCGAATCCAAAATTAAGTTATGTATGAAACAGCCAGCGCAGCCGGTCCTCTTAAGAAAGTTCCAACAAACGCCGTGTTATCTCAAGTCTACCCCTCCCACCAACTTTATTTAAATTATGTGATTACTGCTGTATTCGACGATTCGCTGAAGGACGACAAGTTCATTTTGATGAAATATAATATCTTCTCATGAATTTCTGGTTGAAACCCCGGTTAAAAAGAACACAAACTGCCACTGGCCGTATGTCATGTCATCTTCTTCGCTAAGTGCTTACCTACCTTAGCGCCCATTCTGACGCCCAGTTTACAATTTACATGACATTATAAATATCTTTCTTGAAAAATTGTTTCATTTCCGACAATCGACATAGTTGTATCTGTAGTCAAATGAGTAGACCGCCGCGCTTTGAAGGCTAAGACCGAAGAATCAGCAGTACTAGATTTGGCACTAAACGATGCAACGCAGAAAAAACACAATAACATCTGGAAGGCAACAAAACTGTGCAGAAAATGGCCATTAGGCAAAAATTCAAATCGCTTAATTTGTCTCAGGGTCGGTGCTGAACAGAGGCAAGCGTTATACTATATATAGCTAAATATTTAGTGTCACCTGTTCGACAGTGAATTGACTGACCGCCGGAACACTGTAAGTTGTTTTAGCGCTCATTTCGAGGGATACGGACATTCCAACTGAAGCAAACCTCTGCAGGACGACCCCTGTGGCGTGATCTGGAAACGATTCAGCCGGATATATTAGAACCTGAAATAATGCCTATCGTTAGTAGCAGTAACGACCCCCCACACTGGCGACCAAAAGTATTGCACAATCGAAGATCTAAGCCAGAAATCGGAAATAATCGGTTTTGTAGCTTTGTTACCCTAATATAAATACGTTTTTTCCATAGATTTAAATATTTCAATTTCTATATTCTTTTCTCTAAATACCCGTCCATTAAAATGTCAACATTTCAGTTGATCTTTGCCATAGAAAGTTGACTAACAAGGAAGTGACCCTTTAAACGAGCGAGATTCTCAAACACTTTGACTTGCGGTCCCTTTCATATCTGACTACGTAATTGCTGCGGTTCCCCAATGAATAATATTTACATAAATATAAATTATTTTTGCCTTGTATGTACACTTTTATGTTATATGTTTTTCGATTCGGTTATAATTTCCGTACATTAATATAGTTTCTGCTAGCGACCCTCTAGCCAGGAGGGTCGCCAATATGAATGTTTATCTGTGACCATAGAAGAGATTTTTTTGCCAAATGAATAAGAAATAAATTTAAAATGTGCTAACATTAAACCCTTCTGCAGGGCGGGTAGTATAAAAGTAATCGTCCAGATGAGGGTCCAGTAAAACTGTTATTCCATTTTTCTCTCCTATGGGAAGCGATGCATTTTCATCATGATCAACGTCCTCTCCATCGTCCCTGAAATCAAATGATCATTTTAATAAAACAAAATTAACTTTACATGTAATTTGTTGATTAAAAAAAATCATTTTACAACTATATATATGTATATCTGACTCTATTACCTTGTGAATGGATGTATTAAAAATACTCGAGTACTTGATTAAATACAATACGCTCTCTTTAGCTTAAATTATTAAATATCAAAAGACGCAGTACTAGGACACTGAAGGAAGGTGTTGAATCGGACGGCGAAATACCTCGGTTATTCAGATTTGGCCACGAAACACGGCTAAAGTAATTTCAAGCAACATTTCGATTATGGACGGTGGTGTTTCACCAGGGCGATCGTGAAAGTATTTACCACCCTGGAACGTGCCGAAAATATAATTTAAAGAAGAAAAAAATTCCAGAGGAATACAGCTTGCCCCTATGTGACAAAATTGATTGAAGTCTAGACTTTTCGTAAGAAAGGTGGGTAGTGTCATAGACACCATCTTTGTTTGCGCTTTAGTTTGGGTCCGATTTCACTAACAACATAAATATGGATTCGCCTCAAGAAAAAATAATTAATTACATTCAAGAAAATTATGTGGTCTGATTAAGTTACAGTAATGAATGGGGTGTTCGGTGGCAGAATTGGTAAATTTCTGTTAACATTTTTTTCTGGTTATTTGGTTGTTATTACATAAAAATTAAAAAAAAACAACATTATTACGATTTCTGTGTGTGCGAGTTCTAATTCGCGAGCTGTTTTTACGTCGATAATTGTGGTGCATTATTTTAGTTGATTGCGGGGGTTTTATCGCGTGCGGCTCCTATTGTAAGCAAACATCATTACATGTTTGTTTGTACGTACATTATGTGCATGCTCGATGCTCACGGTTCAGGGGTACTTATACGGTAATATGTGTACTTATAGGGCTACGTCATAACAAGTAGAATAAATAATACATACTAGAAGTGCCTTCCACGTATATTTAAATGCAAGCCGGTGTGCCTCTGACTAAGTTTATTTTATTTCTAGCCCCGAGAGCCAATGCAAATACAGCGCTCTGTCTCTCTTACACTGCCTGCAGTGGCGTGCATTGCTCTATGACCAAAGGTAGGTTGTTTAAGTTCGGGTTTGAATTGTGAATTGAATATTTTATAATTGCCATTTTACCGTCATCTTCCGCTGATTGATGCCAACTGTATAAATGAGCGTACAAGTTCCTTACCAAATTCATCGAAAAAAAATATTTTTATCAGAAATTCGTATTATTTTTCTTAGGGTAGGAATAGCTTTTTAGCCTCTATGGACTGCACGTCACTTACTGTCTGCATTGTATATGGCCATTCCATAATTTAAGGTCCGGATGGACAGACTTTTGGATCACGAAACACCCTCACATCGCATTTATTGTACTCTTATTTATTCTGTGATCGACGGCAAAACTTTGATAATTTTGAGCGGGAGAAACTAGTGGCGTGCATTGCTCTATGGACAAAGGGAGGCTGTGTGTAGTTTTATTTTTATTTTCGGTTATAAGTTTTGGATTCAATATTTATAAATGGATATTTTATTATCATCTCTCGCTGATTTTTGTGACCAACTGAATAAATATGCGTCCACGTTCCTTACCAAATGAACGAAAAAAAAATATTTTGGCAAACAGTATTTTAATTCATTTTTATGCTACTTTTTTCTTGGGGTAGGTACAGCGTTTCATTTATGGAGTTCACATAGAAACATTGATGGAATTGGCGGCAAAATACATTTTTTTTTGGGAGTAGAGATTTGATTCTCTTAAAAAAATTGTGGACCCAAAGAAACAAAATAGATATAAATAAGATGTGCCGACTGTTGCCGAGCTACGACTAAACTGCACGGACTGTCAAAGCAACGAAGTCAATGAAAGTTAAGCGTTTAATGTGTAGGTGGAAACAAAGGCGATGCTTAATGCAGTAGTGTCTATGGGGAACAGGGGCGATTTAAGCGGCTGGCGCCGTAATGTTCTAATCCAAGCGGCGGTTTAGGGTTCGATTGCCGAAAGAATTCGTGAACCGCTACGCCAGTGACTTCTAATCGGCCCCTGTGGGTGAACGATGTTGGCAACACTTTTATACGCGCGGTTTCATACTAATAATGGTTCATGGCCCATCTCCTTTGTTTCTCTTATCCATGTATTTTTATTTGGTATCCTGTATTTATGATTTTGGAACAACTCACTCATCATTTACAAATTCTTCTATATCTTCCTCGGTCATGTCTTTAAAAGCGCAGCAGCGTCCTTCCGGCGTATCGAAGGATACAAATAATTTCTGACAATCGGCGTCCTTTGTTTTCCACTTGCAGCTCACCATCATGTCTTCGCAAGATGGCGACAACTAAAAAAAATCTATATTAATTTAGATTCCCAAAGTGTGGGATCTCTCTCATCGATCAAATTGTTGCAAAAGTGTTACAAAAACAAAAATTCAATCGAGAAGCAAAGCTTTAAATCGCAAATATTTTAATTTCTAATTTATATTCGATAAATATCTTACATTAAACATCTCAAATCAGTCGGCTTTTCGAAGTAGCCGGGAAATGGACGTTCATTATAAATTATTAAAAAGGGTTGGTCAATGTAAGCGATGACAGCACTACTTGCCTATTGCAAAAGTTTTATTTTACGCTTAAAAATTGAAAGCAATTTAATTATGGCACACGTATTTATAACTATTTTAAACACGTCTTGGTTGGGATTTCTTAACCCTATTCGCAAACACGCGCGCGATTTGAGCGACTTTAGAATTAGTTCTGGGTCGATCGTGATCGACCCGATCATTTTGACCCGATCACGATGCACCAACGATCGATCGGGTCACTTTTTCAGTAGATATTCGATCATTTGATCGATAAGCTATCTGCTCAGTCGGCACCCGTGATGGGCGTGGTGAACGACCATAGATGTACATTTTTTTAGACCGGGTGTCTTGGAATCTCGTTCGCGCGACAGAGAAATAGAGATGTCAGATGGCATATCTGAAATAAGATGCCAGAGAACCGCTTCTTTTCCAGTTAAATCTGTATTTCTCGAAATAAAAAATAAAAAAATAACGAAAAAAAATAAAATAAAAATAACGAAAATTACGAAAAAAAAATTTACGTAAAAGAGTATCATCCACAGTAATTAACTTATTCTAATAACGACTTAAAACAGGATATTACACAGAAAATCTGTTGATTCTGGCAAAATACTCTTCCGTAAAAATTGTTGTTTACAATTCTTCATACAACTGCGCACACGATCGCCTTTTATATTCCTAAGAATTGCACGCTCGGCACAGTTTCCCGCCTGAGCGCCATTAGAATGATAATGTGTTAACTATTCCTTAGGACGGAAAGCCCCTTAGACGCTGAATTTATAACGCACATATTGAATTCAGATTCTCTCGGACACTAATACACTAATAGTGGTTTTTTTGCAATGGATTTGAATGGCGCACTGTTTAAAACCTGGTAAAATTGCGATACATGTTCGTTTTAGTTTCTTATCGTTTTTTATGGGAGTTCACTGCACAAATATATGTTAAAGAAAACAACCACTGATTTGAATTAAACCAGGTAAATGCAAAAAGGATAATACTAGATATTGAACTTTGGCACAGATTTTTATGGCACTAAATCAAAATGTATGTACTGTACTACCCAGTATCTGTATATGTAATTATCGAATTATTCTGACACCAACGGATTACAAGTATGTGTTATCTAAGGTTAAATGGGCAAAGTTGGGTTAAGTTTATCGTTTTTTTATCACCCTCGATGAAAATATACACCACATTTAATTAAAAAAATCCTCTCAACACTAATTCACATCAGCGTTACAAATTTACAAAAGAGTCATTTTCGGATTTCGCTTTTTTTAATTATTTCTATTGACTTACCAGGGATAAAATTCAAAAGTAAATCATAATCCTTATAAACCATATCTAGTCTATTTACAATTCGAAGTAACACTTTTCAAAATAAATTATTCCACAGATTTTAAAAAATAAATTAAAAATAACTCTTTTTTTCCTATTGTTCCTCAATTATTGAATCATTTTGAAAGCAGCGTCAAATATTTTTATCCACACTGCCAAATTCTACAGTGAGGCGCACTTGCGATTTGTACAGGGTCAGCAGTTGTGTACTATTAAAGTATCTGCGGACTCTGAACAATAGGCCCAGCTTCTGAGAGACTAACTTTACTCTGGCTTCAATGGAGCCCCCATACCTGAGCTGGTCACTTTAGGTTACACCAAGCATATCACATATTTAAAGTAAGTTAGGATTTCTGGTTATTCTGACTTTTTTTTTCATTTTATCTTAAGTATTTTTTGTTTAACCTTTAGAATGCGGTCCAGCGCCATCGCGATGTAAGCTTTAGTTACGTAAATTGCAACGCAGCGCTATAGCGCTGCAATTTTCAGTGTGCTGTTTGTTATCCTCGGGAGAGCACGTGTTCAATTTGAGCGTGGTATATTGAGGTTGGCGCGAGTCTTGATAACAGTATTTATTGCTTATCCTGTTAAAATAAATACACCCTAAAGTGAATCGATATTTTCCACCATGTCGGAAGTTAGTTCTATTGCGGATGATCCTAGTGTATCAAATGACAGCGGCACTACGAACGATGCGACCTTTGTTCCCATAAATGAATGTGTGTAGCAAAGCAAATGAGATAAAGCGATCCAATCTCATATGCGCTCGCTGTAAAAGGAGACTACATGAACGTTGCGCGGGAAAACACAATTGTGAAGTGAAATAACCTTATATTTTTGTGTTTTTTTAATATATTTTTTGTAATTGAAATGTTTAGTTTTTTTTTTTAATTAGTACAATAATATTCGTAAAAATTAATTAATTACTTGTATAATTTCAAAAACCTAATTTGATTGATATTTGTCCATGTTATTGCATTTTTATTGAATATCATACTTTTTTTTATTTAAAAATAAAAGCATAGCACTAAAACGGTTAATATTCAGCATGATGAATTTCTTAGATATAGCACTTCCAATCCATAAATCTCATCTTGACATGGTGCCATAGAACTTTCTAACGAGGAATAAACGATTGCCATCTATTTCCTGCTCCTCCCATTGTGACTAGGAGAGACGTGGGTTGTGTTCTCAATTATAAATCTAGACTTTACAATATTCGTAGTTTAATTGTTTTTCGTTATTGGAATATGCATTACCAAATTTGGTTGTATGGTTTTGAAGCCATAATTAATTAATAGGGTCCAGTCATTCGTAGTCATTTCCGATTTCGTGTTCTTATTTTTATTCAGCACGTATTTTCATCGTTGCTGATTTTTTTATTTATGTCAAACACATATTATTTAACAATTAAATGTAAGAAAGCTTTGACTGCCATACTGGGAACAAATCCCATTTTAGGATAGTAAAATTGACAATTTTAGTTCATATTAAGTACAATTATACTAAAATAGAAATGAAAAAAGCTAGTATTACCATAGTATTGTAATATAATATATCTAGAAAAAAGTTTAATATTTAAGTATAAAGGGATAAAAAAAACAATTGTGTGTACCAGATAATTTGAGTATAGTATAATTATTAAGTACTTACGAAGATATGAAGAAAACAAATATAATAATAATAATACTAGGATGACTTGTATACACATGTATGCTGTACAAATACTACTTGCTAGGGTTTATCTTATTATGTACAGATACAGAAACATAATTGCTTGGTAGGTCACTCCAGATTAAAACGTTAAATTTCTTATAGTTTTTATATACAGAGTAAACCATTATGTGTATATCTTTGATAGGCACTGGTTGGTGCTATGGGGAAAAATGCGTTTAAAATTGAGTACTAAAAAAAGATAATAATATTGAGTAATATTGATAATATTGAGTTACGTATCACTCGGCTTTGATGAAAACTCAGGGACGCAGCCCAAAGAGGGTGCAGCAAATAGTTAATAATGTTGAATTTTTAATTTTTTAATTATTTATTGAAGTTTAAAAATCTCATTGTAATATCGAAATCATTGAAGAGGATAATCTTAATTAGTCTTGAATTTGAATCTGAGATATGATGTCGATGAAGATGACACAAATTGAACTGGTCTCACTAGCTAAGTTGAACAGCCGCTTTACCAATATTATCCTCTTCAATGATTGAGTTAATAACGTACTAAATATATTTTATTCCGTAAGTACAAAAAGTAACTTTAGTAAATTGTTTATAACAAAATGTTTGTCTTTTTTCTTTTCTTTGGTTAGGGTTTTAATCCAGTTAAGATCTTTCCCAAAGAACACAAATAATGTAACGTAATATTATACGTATACTTAGCAAGTTCCTTGACTCTGTCAAGGTTCTAGTTTCAATACATAAAAATACAATTTTCACGCAACTACAGATCAGTAATTAATCATATAATTATTCAATGTGGTATAATGTCACCCCATTCCAGATCGGACACTCTTTCCATTACCACATTACTCTTGAAGTCAGCAAAACTAGTAAAATGACAAGATCAAAATAGCCGGGAACCTCACAACCTTACGAAGTTTCACAAATCTGTGTCAATGAGCGTGTTATCAATATAATAACAATTTATATATGAAAAAACTCTAAAAACTCTAAGCTGTGGAAATTATAAACAATATTTCAAAAATTGATAAGAATATGTGAATAATTTTTATACAGTCGTTTTTATAAAAATCACATCAAGGGAAAAAAAAATATTTTTTGGGAAAAATTCGTGCAAAATAAAATGTAATTTTTTCTTTAATGGCTAGATTTTGCACACACGTCATTACATATTTTGATTTTCCACGTGGACCAAGCTCACAACCGCAGAGTCAAGCTTTCCTGAGATATAATTTAGATTGCTTTTTATGTTACACCTCACAAGAGCGCCCCTGTATATGCAGAGCACGTACGGGGTAACTATATCGCCACCCGGTTAGGCGACGTTATGAGGAGGATTAAGGAGGGGGCTGTAGGATGGGGTTCGTTAATGCGGGCTTTGAAAAGCCCCGGATCAAATGTTGGAGGAAAGACAGTTGCCGGTAACTCGTTCCACATACAACTCGATTTACACGAAAACGAGTCGGCGAAACGACCCGTTCTCATGAAGCCGACATCGTGCACCGGCGCGGAGGGGATTAACGCTGCTATCGCCTTCGAGCAGGCTCCATTTAAATATCTGTAGAACAGATTCAGTATACCTACATTGCGTCTGTGCATCAGAGATGGCATCCGGTCTCTTAACAATGGATTGTCAACCAGACGAACCGCCCTCCTTTGCACAGAATCAACCAGTTTCATCAAGTATTTGGGAGCTCCAACCCAGAGGCGACTTCCAAATTCAATTGAAGAATCTGCTAGAAAAGATAATATCAGAAAAAGTTTTTCAAATCGAATTTGAAATTTTAAATAGTTCTTAATTACATATTTGTAAAAAGCATTAACTTTGTGGCTCGCCATAATTTACAATAAAAAACACATAAATTTGTTGTAGACCACTTTTATTTTTTCAAAACTCTACCGGTTTCGGAAGCCGGTTTTAGTCCCATTCTGAATATTTTCCCAATAAATCGCTCTGTTCTTCCCGGAAATCCTACAATTACCCCTACCCATTTGCTTACCCCCCACTCCAACACCTAAAATTTATATGTCTTGTCAATATTTTATATCATAAGTTAGTTTTAATATTCTCCTGATGAAGGAAGGGTGCTTCCGAAACCGGTAGAGTTTTGAAAAAATAAAAGTGGTCTACAACAAATTTATGTGTTTTTTATTGTAGTTCTTAATTAATAGTTTTCGAGTTTAATTCGTAAAATAATAATGTAGATTAAATTAAATAATGTTTTTATTGAGTTCTGCAAGCATTTTAGCTGTTTATTGTTTTAAAAGCTGTTTATAGAATTTAATAATAACGTTACTAAATTTGATTAACATTAAAAAAAATAGTTTTTTTTTTATCTTAACCACAAAAAACCTTCAGAGAATCATTGTGAAAGTTAAAACGTTTTAATTACAAACCCCTCGCGTAAACATTAACGGGGTGAAATCTTAATTTAAATGTTTTTCACTTAGAAATTTAACCTTTAAATAGTTCTAGATTATCGTGCAATTCACCGTCAAGGAGTCCAAACCACGGGCATAAATAGTTCTAGATTTAAATAGTTCTAGATTATCGTGCAATTCACCGTCAAGGAGTCCAAACCACGGGCATAAATAGTTCTAGATTTAAATAGTTCTAGGTTATCGTGCAATTCACCGTCAAGGGGTCCAAACCACGGGCATAAATAGTTCTAGATTTAAATAGTTCTAGATTATCGTGCAATTCACCGTCAAGGAGTCCAAACCACGGGCATAAATAGTTCTAGATTTAAATAGTTCTAGATTATCATGCAATTCACCGTCAAGGAGTCCAAACCACGGGCATAAATAGTTCTAGATTTAAATAGTTCTAGATTATCGTTCAATTCACCGTCAAGGAGTCCAAACCACGGGCATTACTCACTCAAATACACATTCCCCGATAATGGCGACATTCGATTTGGATAACCAAATTCAATCCCGGCGTAAGATGCTATCGGGAGATGCACATCGCTAGCTGCTCCTGGTCCTTTACAGCTTCCAGCACACAGCATCTTGAGTCAGTGCTGTCACGTGTGAAATTATTACCTATAACAAAATTAATCATAATCTAAAATAAGGGTAGGTACTTTAATAACACTTTTACAAACACGGGCTTATAGACGCTCAACACTGTGTCGTAACCGTACGTATTTATTAAATAATAATAATGATAATATTTACTAATTTGAATCTCAAATTATTTAACATAAAAAATGTAAGAACACTTTGACTGGCAAAATAGAAACAAATCCCGTTTGGAGACAGTCAAAGTGCCAGTAAACGTATACAGAAGTTAAAAAAAATGGTATTGAAATAGCATGATAATATATACATATAGAGAAGAACGAAATAGTATAAAGACTGTGATGAAAGTGCAGATATGTATACCACATGATTTAAATATAGTGTAATCATTAAGTATACATAGATGAGAAAAAAATATTATGGAATAATCAATTATGTATGCTAGATAATTTGAGTACAATATAATTATCATGTTAATATGTAGTACAAAAATTAAGCGTAAGGATTTGAGAAAAATGTCTAAAGTAATCAATTTTATTATGTATTCCGTATATATTAAAGTACAATGTAATAAATGAGAAAAAAATAATAAATCATTATACATATATAACAATAAGAAAAACTTAAAATACATTTTACAAGAAACTAATTTTAGGTGAATATTATAAGTTCACTTGGAAAAAATGCATATGTGTTTATATACATACTTTTTATTCCTAAAAATTTCCTTTTATTTTTATTTTTTTGCAATAAGTATATAGGTACCAGAATATCATTTTCACGGTAATACTCTTGAAATTAATTATATGTTTAACAAACCATTATAGTACTCCCTCTCTAAGTACAAGAATTTCTTAATTAGGGAGGTATTGATTTAAGAAAAAAAAAGAAACTAGAAGGATTATATAAATAAACTATTTTTTGTACATACATACTTACTATTATCACCATGTAAACAATGCTGGTAATTAAAAGAAGAAAAAAAGAATTATAATTAACCATAAATAGGTGAAAAGAAGACATTTTTTATAAAGAATATCAATTGCAATCTTCAATATATTGGTGTATGGAGTCTGCTGCAACCGGCTGACTACAGCATCAACATTTCGAGTGAAAAGTGAAAATGATAAATTATCTATTTTCATATGAAGCGGTAACTTGGTGATGTGACATTACAATTTAAAAAATAAAAAATAAATATCTTTATCTTTACCATTAATTAAAAAAGAAGACCGTTTAAGTGACTCGGGCATTTATTCACTTCAATGCAATGATTGCCCGGCGTTCTATGTAGGCAAAACGTCGCGTAATGTAATATCCGGGTAAAAGAACACTTAAGATGTCTAAAGAGTAATGGTTTCTCCGAATTTGCCAACCATCTCTTAGAAACAGACCACACATTCAATAAAAATACAAGCACTAGTTTACTGCATAAAAATGGATCAGGCATTCGACTAGATAACTTGGAAGCGTTAGAAATAAGGAAAGCCAAAAACACTAATAGTAGGCTTAAAATAATAAAATAAATTTAAATAAAAGTTGAATTCTTAAATTATTCCCAATAAACAAAGTACACACACTTCCCGGTCAGCGGGTACCTGCTAATCTTCCACCCTTGGCCCTCCACTCGCCTGTTTTTATCAACCTATAACACATGTGTATCTTAGTTCATAGTTTAGTTGTATGAAGAAGCTACGGTAGTAGCGAAACCCGGTCGGCAAAAGTATAAAATAAAAGTGATGTAAACAAAGTTATTGTTTTATTTTTTAGATAAAATATCTGTTTAGTGAAGAGTGCATTTATTAACAGTTGATAAAAAGCTTCGATTCTCAATGGTGGTCTATCAGCAGGGCGATGCTCAAAGTACCTTCCAATCTGGAACGATGTTCAAATGAACTTATTTTGCATATATGTGTTTCTTAGGATTCTAATCAAACGTCCAATCTAAGCGATGCGTCCCTTCAAAGTTCGTTGACTAACTTTAGAGAGTAAAATTATTTTGCTTGACATAGTTAGCACACACGGTTAGCAATAAGCAAAAGATAAAACGGTTCCAATGTTTCGATTTTTCTTTTAACTAGTCAATTTATTATTTATTAGTATTTCTATAGAATTGCGCTTTACATTTTTTTGTATTTAAAAAAAATTATAAATATGAATAAATGTGGAAATTCTAAAGTTGCGTCGTCTTAGAAATATTACTTGCAGAAAATGTATGCAAATATCGAGGAGCCATCTAGCCAGAGGAAATCACTAATTTTTTTAAAAATTAAAAGACAGATTTTTCGGTATTCTACAAGATGAGATGTTATAATTTTGTTTTACTTATATATTTCGGGTCGCACAAGGGAAAAATCGTTGATAAAACTCTTTGTTGCTAAAATATGCCTGCTTAAGGATTATTCTGTAACCAAATATTTTTTCTTTCCAAATTTAACAACTTTTTAGATATTTTATTTTATTTGTTTTCTAATATCCAGGAACTAAATAGACAAACCAAAAGAAAAGGTTCCCGTAGTAGACTCAATTTTTCATTTCTTCTACTGAAATCCTTTCATGAACGCATAATCAATAGCGTTTGCCTCCCTGGGCCCAGGAGTCGACCCTTGCTGTAATTGTGTAATATCATTTATCTTTCAGATCCTAATGAATGGGTATTGCTCATAAGTTAAATGGAGATGATAACATCACTTATTATTATAACGCTTACGTACAAAGTATAAAATAATAACAAAAGGAGAAAAAAATGCACTGTTCAGATTGCAGTCGAGCGCGGGAGCACATTTCCGTGAATTTCACCCAGTTTCCACTGCACTGCCCCGACAGGTAGATCGCCTGCCCCGGGATTCAATTTGCCTCGGATCCAAGATACCCTGCAGTAGCCCCTCACTGCCTGCATCTAGCTAGTGGCTAGTGGCTAGTGGTCCATGATGCCTCCATTATGGCGAGATAGATTTAATTTATGTTCATTACACGACCCAGATGGCTGCGCCGCATTGGCCGCATGTTCAATAAGATTACATCATTATCTACTAAGCTTGCACCGGGTGATTGCTTCCGTGATTAAAATGCAGAATCAGTTATTATTGTACGTTATGATTGGCATTGTGTTGGACATGTCATAACACGATGTGATGAAATTGTGTTTTAATCGGTGTTTAGGAATGTAGATTTAATTATGAAAGGCGTTAATAGCTTTTATCGGTGATACAGCGAAATTTAATTATTTATTCATAATGAAATACCTGCATGTTTGTTAGACATCGGATTATATGCAATAAGCATGTGCAAATATTTGACCACTGGTTAAGCACCAGGAGATTTTTTTTTCCATTTTCCTTTTTTTTCTTTAGACTTGTAATTACTTGATATTCTTTTATTGTGAAAATTTTATTTCAAAAGATTATTGCAGGTGCCTTATGCATTTGAACGTAACTTTTATTTGGTGTTTCCGAAATGTACCAGAGATGACAGTATGATGACCTTTTTGGGAAAAAGGCCCAGATGAATTGCATAAAATTCCAAGGCTGAAAAAAAGGCAACATTATTATTTGCATTTGTCCATCACCTCGAGCGGAAGATATTGTCGGCAACATTTTTTGCCTCTCCAAATTAATTGGAAGTTCCTGGATTTTATCCCAATATCGCTAAATTATTATAGTGTTTGTGCAATAAACATTGTGCGTGCATTATTTTCATTGAGAAAATAGTCCAAGTTAACTCATGAAAAGAACTAACAGTTCGTCAAAAAGTCTAGATATAATCTTATTTTTTATTTAAACAAGCTGTTTCACACGCAAACAACGAGATTTTGGAGTTTTCGTCAAACTTCTCTGTTTATTATTTACTGAACATAATTAAAATATTATGCTAACACCTGCTAATACCAATGCCACGCGTTTTTACCTGTTTTTTTATTCTTTATAAATGAAAATTTCATGGAATGAGCACAAAACACAATTTACGCAATTATCGTTTCCTTGGGTTGATTCACTAAGCATTTTTAATTTATTTTAGTTTTGCACTGTGATAGACATCAGAAATATCTACCTACTTTACTCGATATGCAAATCCTATGTAAGCTCGCTCGCAGAGTATCTCCCGGTCCGCGGCGAAGGGTGTCAATTTATGGGAGAGGGAGGGGGGAGGATTTTAAGCGCAGTTTTTCAAAAGGGGTACTTTTAATAAATAATTAAGCATACGAGTCCGTACTAATGCGATTTGTTAGGCGTATGACAAAGTATGCGGAGAACGCGCATGAGCTTTTCGTAACGTACTAAAATACAATAGGAACAGAACGTAAAATTTTGTATTTTGTAAACCATTTTGAAAACCTGTATCTACATTATGTCATACCTAACGATTTTATAATTTCCATTTGGTATAAAGTACTATACCAGTGGTCGGCAAACTCATTAGTCAACAGTACAACGATTGAGATTTCTTTTGTGAGCCAAATTTATTAAACTACCATATAGGTAATGCACTGACTATTAAGTTAATAAACTTTAATTAAAGTTTTAAGTCTTAATTAAATTATAATTACATTGAATAAAACTTGATATCATATGCTACTTAATAATTATCTTATTTATTGATAAAAATTAAATTGTAAGTAAGGTATCCATAAAATTAAATCATGACAATGATTGACACTAATGCGAACAATAACTTTGCATCTCCTTGGAAAGATTGGATATGTCAGGTTTTGTATACAGTTGTTTTAATTTTTCAATTCCAGATTCTCACCAACTAAAGGAATTCTCATTCTACTATTGATAAGGATCATTCTTGAAAAAGATTGTTCGCATGAATATGTGGAACCGAAAAGGGAAATAAGAGCTAACGCTAGTTTTTTCAACTGATCATATGATCCCCCTTCTCCGGGTCTTTCAAAGCAGACCACTTGTGCTGTGACTATTTCGAGCTCCATTATTCTTAGTTTTTTTTTTAATCCAGTTTCAAAGTTGCCAATACCTACATTAAAGGGAGAAAAATGAAATTACGTTACAGTCGCATTAAGAGATTTTTTATCGAGTAGAATATGATATTTTTTTCATCCATTCAATTACAGAATTTTCAATATCCTCTCCGACCAACCGACCGGATGAACAGGGTGTCGGTCACGCACATTTGTAGCTGAGCCGCCCTCAAGGGGCCAAAGAGCCGATTGCGGCTCGCGAGCCGCGGTGTGCCGACCACCGTACTACCATCGCACTTTTCAAGCATAAGTTTAACACAATTTAAAAAAAAATAATTCATTGAATAATATGAAACGAACAATGTACCAACATTTTAATTGATGTTTAAAACGCCATAGCTTGTTATGACGTAATGCGCAACATATTTACTCTAAATGTGAAAATAATCTCTTTTCAGATTTAGCCACTCCTGAATGGTTAGTTACAGTCGTGTTAGTTCAATTTTTGCAGTTTTAAATGTCCAATGCAACTCACCGACACTCCATTATCTATTGATTCAACATTTCAATAACATAGTTTAGGGCAAATCCGGGTTTTAAAACTAGCACGTAAAAATCTACCTACGTTTTAAATAATGATATCATTTCTAAACCCAAATCTTTGATTGACGAAGCCCATATTTTATACGTCTCTGGCAGAGCCAGGACGAGGAATTTTGGTACCTTGTATTTGGGCACCTGTCACGATGGCATTTCAATTATTATTTTATTTCTTCTCTAGACATATGATTAATTCATATCAAAGAAAGACTTTAATAATTATGACTCTTCGCAAAATCTGTGGTCAGATTTGCAAGATCCGTTTAAAGAAAAATTTATTATCGTCAATTTTAACCTCCCAAATACTTAAATATTTCCAAAGGTTATCTGTGTGCCCGAAGAAAGTTCAAATTTTCTTTATTTCTGCTGAAATTTGACAAACATTTTCAATTTTTGAGCCTTCTTTTTTGGGCAAACAGACACGTTTCTTAAACAGATAATCAATTGCGTCCGCCTGTTAGAACTCAGTAAGGTTTACATAAATTGGCGGCATCAATTTTCTCTTAAAACCGGTGAGCATAAGTCACATTTTTGGGAGTTCTGTTAAATGCTTATTTAAATAATAGGATTTATTCGATATGTACTCGTAAATCGGCATTGTGATTATATCTACGTCAAATATCAAGTCAGTATCTGCGGTTTCTTCACCCGTTCTCCGTCCCTGAACTTCAGAGGAGAGAGAAGGCACTACTAAATGCCCATCCTCGTAAATGTCAAACAGACTTTAGGGGCCACCCGCACCCTACCGCCCGGCTCCCTCTCCGCCGGAGAATACAGAGAGCGTTGCGGGGTGGTTATCAATATTTCACAGGAATCCGATTTGCATACACATCTGCCGCGCCATTTGCAAAATAATTCATTTGCAATGCGCACAGGTGATTCGTACGAAAGCGCTTCATTTTGAATTATGAATGACGGGACTTTTCAAATATTAAGTATTCGCTACAATTTATGGCAAACTACTCCCAGCTACCGAATTTACAAAATATAAATGGAGTTCTTTAATCACTTATTTTATACGTGAACGTGGTTTCGTGTGCGGCCTCACTCTTTTTTTCTCAGTAAAATCAAGTCTCTTAACATGTCACCATAACCATAATCGATGGTTTGTTTCAGTAATTTAGTACAGGCACAAAATTTTAAAGATACCTAAGATACTTAACATTAATTTTTTTCAACGGGAAACATTTTCCATTGATCTAATTTCGTATGATAAACATGATTCCCGTGATTTTTTACATCGGTAAGTACTTTTATTTTATCAATGGAAACTTCAAAGCTGTCTTCCTAAATTACAGAAGAGTAACTCTTCTATAAAATATTCTAATCTATGGTTTTCTGTGAAAAAAACAACATATAACTGAAAATATCTCTGAGCAACTACAATGATAACTCATATTGTTTTTTCACCAAGTAAAAATGATTTCGGAAAAGATTGTTCAAAACTTTTTAAAATTTATATATTTATTAATTCAGCTTTTTGTTACATGATATTAAAGATTTTTATCTCAGATTTTATACTATTTCTCCAATATAAGCATTTGTTTGAGGATGGAAGATAAGTGTACATAAGTATTAACAATACTGTAGAATATATTATACGCACAGCTCTGTCAAAAGCAACCCGCTACACTAACGCCTTTAGCGGCCCGGGTTTTAGCTCTTCCGGACTATATTACGGCAAATAATTGAATTTAGAAATAAGTACTAAAGAAAACATTGTTGATTACAATAAAATTTCTGTAAATAATGTTAAGGTCAGACTGAACAAAAAATAAAATAAAATTTATTCCCTTCCTGAACCATTGCAGACAATGCAAGAGGTGGGAGGCGAGGCTTATAACTCTTAATACAAACCTAATAATTTCTTTATGTTTTACCAAAAAGACGGTAAAGTCATCATATTTCCGTTAAATAATATATATTTTACGAATTTTCAAGTAATATTTTACTAACGTAAAAGATCTAAATAATATATTTTACAAAATATCTAACTGTATGGAAGAAAACCAACCGGTACAGACCTCGCCGCCAGATGGCAGTAATTCGTATGTTGCCATCTCAATGTATGGAAAATTCCCAAAACTGGACGTATTTTATCTATTTTGCAATATTTGCTTAATAATAATAATAATAATACTTGGACGATTTATATAGCGCCGTTTTAGTGAAAAATCACCTCAAGGGCGCTGCTTAGACCGAGTTGCTATTAATTTTGTTCATATTGGTAGACAACTGCACTCGACCAATGTTTGCCAATCTCTGCTTTAACAAAATTCGTCCTTATGTAACTTCAATATATTATGTTTGTGACATCGTTCCACCGAAATTCATTTTTTCGTTTTCACACGGGGGGGTTCATTTGTTTTTTTTTTCTAGTTTGGTGCATCTCCGCTTCGTCCCTGTGACGCTGTCTGTCGGATAAATCGGAGGTACATAACATGCAAATATTCCGAATCACATCATACATAAATCAAGCCGTGTGAAACAGGCATAGGCCATTCAGGAGGTACAGGTGTTTGCAGGTAAACTAACTCGCTTTACATAAAGTGGAGCCGCGTGCGGGCTTTAGTTTTGGAATATTTACATACCCAAACATCGTAGCTGGAATAAATCAAATTTGTGTAGATATGAGACTGTACACAGAATCGACAAGACCCTAGCATTGGATAGATGCTTTACAACCTATGCTCAACCTAACCTATTCTAATTGGGTAAGTAGGTTTTACGTTCACTACATACGGCAGGCCCTGAGGAAAATAATTACCCTCAGGGCCTATTTCATCTTTGGGGACGCTGTGTGGAGGCAATTTTTGGGGAAAGGAAGGAGGGGAAGGTCTGAGAAGAAAAACGGTATGAGCCATCGCCCTCCCACTACGGTATAAGGCGACGGGTCGGGAAAGTCCGGCTGGAGAGGTCAAGGGGTCTCCCTCAACCAGCCTCCCCTGATCCGACCCACCACGCAACTGGTGAACAGACGCATACAAAGCTAAGATCTGTACAAGCCTCACCTCATGAACCCGGGCACCCCTGCTAAGTCACCAAACGTAGCAAAATCACGTATGGTAGAGATGTTGGTGATCGAATAAATAGTTCCCGGGGCCGCGGTACCCATACCCGCCTCCCAACTTGAAGATTTCTTAAACAAATATTTTAAAATCACATTATGTATGTTTCAGGAGATCGATTCTCGTTCTCATCTTCTTTCCCTTGTCCTATCCGGGTCGGGAACCCATCGCTTCGACAATGCACCTCCAGGGGTGCCCTGCCTCTGCCCCATGCTATTTAAGCGGCCTACGTCTATTACAGGAGCGGCCTCTCCCCGCACGGACAGTGGTATCATAATTGAAAAAATATTCTTTAAAAAAACATTTCTTGACATAACCAATCCATTCGATTAACATATTCCCACGGGCAGTCACCTCACTTGTTCAGTATTCAAATAAAAATAAAAATTTGGTAATATTAAAAATTTAGGTTTACCAACTGAAAAACCAATCTATCGTCGCATTTGTTTTATTTTGTTAATTTTATTTTTGAGAATTGAATGGTTAAGAATTAAGCAATCTCTAGAATGTCGGTTGTTCTGTGGCCCATGCATGAAACAACGGTTGGGGGTGTTTGTAAATTGAAATTCAATTAATATTATTGATGTCGTGTTGTGTTAGCCGATTAATAATTAATACACAGATTATTAATTAACGTATCGATAAAGTTGCGGCTGGTGTAACTGATGATCTGGTAAAGGCGTCGTTTGAAGATTATGTGTCATCAGGTAAACACAAATACGTGGGTAACTGACTGAAGCGATATCAGGCTTCTTTTTTCTATCAAAATATTGTAAATAGTGTTATTACCATTACCCTTACCCTTATTAATCTTACTGTATATGGTGAACGCATGTTCAAGAGTATGAAAGGAACAATCGAGTGTAAAAGAGACAGCGCGACTTATGGAAGCATATAAGCGAATGAATGGTTATCTCGTTCTTCTTCATATCTCAGCTTCATATTTTGATAATTATACCAACCTCCTAATATACGAGTTTAGTTCCTCACCATACAATTCCCGATATTATTGGAGACGACATGCCATAGTACCTACCTTTGTGTAGTCATCACAGTGGGCGCAGTCAATCATCACACTATACTTTTGCCCAAAAAAACTAATCATTAGAAAACAGTACTTATTTGCGACAACAATAGACCGTTACTTCGTCAAGATGTTTAATACAATACTTAAATAAAATTACACTTATTAATTGTTTTTCTATTTAATTCGTAAAATTCCATTTAATAAAAAAAAATAAAAAAAATGTTAATATTAAGTTCTGCAAGCATTTCAGTTTTTTTTTTTTTAATTCTTATTATTGTGACAGCTATTGCTTCGTTCAATACCATTTTCAGACTGTGTTAGGACGGCTTATTTATACGATTTACCCCTACCCAATTTCAATTTTGAAAATGTCTAAAATGATTTATTACCGGTTAAACTGATTTACTGAGAAACCAAGAAATTTAATCAAGACCCTTTCTAAACACGTCATTATAAATAAATTAGGAAAACATTACATTTACAGAATGGAAATTCCATTATCGCAATTGGTTTCTTAGTAAATCGGTTTCACCGGTAATAAATCATTTTAGGCACTATAATATTTTTTATTTGTTAGGAGTAAATAGAATGATATAAATAAATCGTCTCAATAGAGAGTTTTAAAATGATTTTGACCCCTAAACAGCGATCACAAGAATAAAAAACTAAATTCTTGCAAAACTTAATGATAACATGATTATATTTGATTTACGTTAAATTAAAAATATATGTTTATATAGTATACTTATTAATAAGTATACTAACGCTATGTTATATTTTCACAAGAAGTAATCACTTTATGGTTTGACATCATATTAAATAAAATAAGTACTTTGTTATAAACCAAGAACATATTTTATTTTTCGCCAACCGGTTTCGCTTAGCTCAAGCTTCGTTAGGGCTATATATAATGCTATATTAATTACGTAACTCATAACTTTTCCTTAATGAAATACTTAATATTTTTCTGATAATTTAGCTACTTCCCCTTTTCTTTACACCATCTCCTTTCTTCCCCCACCCCCTTCAGCCTTACAGAAAATCCCAAGTGGAAATGCCATAGCCTAACTGGCTCCGGGCTGTTGGGACTCATTGGATATCTGGCTGATCATATTTGTATTTGAATAACATGTTTCAATTTATTTTTATTAGTACTTTTTACTTATTCTTAACCGATAGTAAAATAAAAAAAAACATATTATAATATTTCGCATACATACAACCTAAAAAATGTAAGTATTTTAATATTTGCATACATATAACCTAAAAATATGCATACACATAACCTAAAAAATATAAGTATTTTAATATTTCGCATACATATAACCTAAAAAATATAATAATTTTAATATTTCGCATACATATAACCTAAAAAGTATTAGTATTTTAATATTTCACATACATATAACCTAAAAAATATAAGTATTTTAATATTTCGCATACATGTAGTATAAAAAACATAAATAAAAACAAAATTTTGGGTAATAACTTAACCACCGAGCTAAAAAATACCTTTCAAAATTATCTGTAAAAAATTAGCTTTAGCCGGGGTTGGGTACGCAGTCTTTCGCTATCCAACTGAACTTTATAATTTATTAAAAACCCAACACTTAACATGCAAAACAGTTTTGATATTCTGAAACTAAGATAAGCAAGAGAAGTAAAATAGACAAAGTTGTAGAGAAATTGTATATATTTATGTGGAAGGGCGTTGTATGGAAATATGTAAAATGTAAATTCTTGCAAATTTTCTACCTGTTGGTTTGTGTTATTTTTTTAATAAAATCTCCGCGGTAACTCAAGGTGTCAGCTGTCGGGAGCTGTATCTCCCCGCATCCCCTATCTGCACGTATTATCTGCATGGTATATTATTTAGGTGTGTGCTTTCGCCTGCATGCAGTCCGCTTGTGTATATCGGACCCATTTATAACGCGTACTCTGGCTGACTACAATAAAATCTGATACCACTGCAGAGCGAACTTTTTTCCAAATGAGAAACGAAAAATTCTACATACAAAGCAGCTGAGTAGCTAAATGTAGTTTCAACCCCATGAACTTATGAAAAATAACAAGTAAAATATTATATTCTGTACCTACGGTTTACATGTCTTGAACTTATCAATGTTATTATCGTAAATATAACTCAATAACAATCACGTAATTTCTGACCAAGGGTGGGCAGAGATTATCCACGTAGCAGGAAAATGCTCCTTGCCTCTCGACAAAGAAGTCACGAGTTTGAAACTCGGCAAATGAAAATTATTCCCTTTTATTTCATATGAAATCAACATGATATAATTTATTTATTTAATTTATTAACATCCTATTGGGCTTTTACATGGAATATTAGGTAACGTTATGTAAGTATAACAGTATTTTTATAAAAAAGAAAATTATAACTAGTAGGAATATCATAAGTGCATTCATAACCGACGGCCTCCATGGTCGAGGGGTAAGACTCTCGACTACGAATCCGAAGGTCGCGGGTTCAAATCCCGGCGTGCGCAAGTAAATTTTATTTAATTAATTTGTGCTGTTTCACAATAAATTAATTTAAAAATAATATACGAGTATAGTATATTTGCGCACGCTCCAGAGTGGAAGATACTCTCAGTATCGCCCTGGTGAAATACCACCATTCAGAATTGAAACGTTGCTTGAAGTGGTTTTTAGCCGTGTTTGGTGACGAGATCTGAATAGCCAGGTATTTCCCCACCTTCCTCTACCTCTTCTCTTTCTCCTCCCCAATACCTTCAGTCTCACAACATTCCCCAATTGGGGATGCCATAGTCTCACTGCCTCTAGATGGTTGTGAGCAGTTGGGACTCTTGTGCGGTATTCATGTAAAAAAAAAATATTATTGATATTTAATATGAGATGCAAAGTATGGAACTAACAATAAAATATGTACCTGGTTACAATACAAAAAAATCTGAAGCATGAAATTACTACCGCGAAGTTTAACTTATAATATTAAAAGTATATAGTATACCAAAGCAAAGTAAATATAGCAACAAAAAATAAAAATAAAATGCAATATATATATATATATATAAACATAGGGTATTAAAACACGTATTTAGAATATTTGGAGATTCCAGAATGAGAGTTACTCTCGGTGTAGTTCTGAGAAAGGCCACCAATCTAAATTGAAACGTTGGTGTTGCTTCATAAGTTTTTTCATTATATGTATTGGACCAGATCTGAAAAAACTTCTATTTTCCCTTCTCCTCCCATCAGGCTAACAATATTCTCCAAATAGGGATACTATAGTCCAACTCTGAGCAATTGGAATTCTTATATAAATACAATCTGTATGTGAATTCTTGCATGTCGTTCGGGTGCCATAATTAATTTAACAGTGAAAGTAAGGCCTTATGACGACTATTGCTATCTTTAAACAAAGAAACATTTCAAAATTTTATGTAATTCCAAACATTTATTTTTTTTAAATATATCTAAATAATAAAATTCTTAAGTAGGTACCTACGTGTCTTTTCCATTTTAAAAATATTCTACCCAAAAAAATCTTCTTGTTCTGAATATCTAATCTGTGTCTCACCAGAGTTGTATATTTATGAGCTAACCTCAATTCAACATTGCGGTTCAATGTTTTTCATACTAATTTTAAAACCTTATAGCAACAGTTTAACATATTGGATTTCATTCAAACTACTCTCTAAACCTTCACGGCACTGATAAGAACAATCTGTGCTATTTTCAGCAAAACGTGTAAAGTTATTTTTGAGAAAATCGAGGACACATAGAAAAACATACTTATTTACATATACAGATAATTTACTATAAAAATTTCCTAGGAACCAGATTTCAATCTTGGGTAGCAGGGAGCATGACATAAATAAGAAAAGACCTATTTTCAATTGTTCTAATAATCACACAATAATACAGAACTAGAAAATTTTTGATTATTGAGTCGGGAAGAAACGTTCCTTTTCTTTATTTCTTTATTTGGATTTCGAAACGAAGACAAACATTCCACGTGTAAAAATATCCCGACAATATTTGATAATCATCTACTGCCATCATTAAAAGCGGAAAAGATTGCTTGTGCAATAATGACCAAACCTAGATGGAAACCCGACGCATCTTTCCCCTGGACTACAAACCCTCATAAACACATCGTCTTCGTTGAATTTTCCATATTGCGTAAGCAGATTTTTTTAAATGTTCAAACACTTTCCTCACTTAGCGTAGGTACATCAGTACTATCCACTAAAAATAATACTGAAATCTAAGCGTATCCTAACACGTCCACAGGTGATTATTGTCCCACGAACTCTTACACCTAATGGAATACCCACGAGAAGCGAACCTCGTGTTTACTCTTACGGTAATCCATTGTTCGCGGAACACTCTTTTGACAAGAGCGAATATGACTTAGCAGAAACCAAAAGGCACTTAGAGAATCCGTGTTTACACGGAGTGTTTCAAGAATTTCTATGGGAATTTCACATTATCGCGTAGCGGCAAGTCTCGGTTGTATCGGTGGAAAATGATTTAGCCAATATTTGATCAGGGGTGATGAAAAACTAGACATAATTTTTTTTATTTATTTATCTTGCAGGTACGACAAATTTTTTCAAAGATCTTTATTGATTTTAAAATGTCAACTTTATTGCAAACATTGTTTGTTTATGTTGTTATAGATGGAATAGCAGCAGTATTAGGAGCGGGAATTGGAGTAAAAGAGGAGGAGGTCGGGAAGGAGGAAAGCCCCACGATGGAAACCAGTGTTACAAATGGGAATCAGCACCCCGATGGGCGCAAGTGTTACAAATGGAAAGAACACCACACTCGTGCGTCCAGAGTTAGGGCGGGGAAGTAGGGGAACAAGGGGGATTGAGCGCCACGTTGATGCTGAAAGGAGGGCTGTGGGCAAATGAGAGACGGTGTAAGAATAACAGTGTGACTCACCCGGAGATCGTATTCTAGGCGGGTTCTGGCGTCGTCAGGACATTAGCTCAGTATCGGTACAGCACGGAGATTTCCTCTCTCTAAAGGTCATATGAGTCGGCCGCGGCCTTATAATTGAAGGGAAGGCATTCTAGTCTACTATAATTGACTAGACTTTCAGTTCAGAATTTATTGTAACAAAGACATGGTCATACAAGTTACATGCAGGGTTCGCCAAGAAGTTGGAAACTACTCTGTTCTAGACTATTCCTCTCTCTAAAAGGAGTTCTAACCGGGCAAGTTAATGAGGAAAGACACACAAGTACAGCACATAAAATGAGAGGAGGTGTTGGCAGCTTACATGAGCATGTTGGTTTGGCGACGCCATGGCAGAGGGGTTGACTGCGTGGTCAGGGTACAATGAGCACAGGCGTTGAATATCCTCACACTGAGTTTAACAGTTAAAAAGGACACCATTTTAGGTGTTTCACAAGGTAGAATGGGAACTATCTGCTAGGGGCCTCAAACCCACATGCAATTGATGTTCCCAATTGTGGAATCGAATGATGCAATAAATGAACCGGACTGCGAGCTCTAACGGAGCACGCAGGTGATAGCTCAGAGGTCGGGAAGAGAGTGCTCACACACGACGGAGTCGCTTTGCGAGCTACGCCGTTCCATGCGGCCAGTAATTATCTGTCCCGCTAGCCCTCATTGGTTGATTATCGTGACTTTCGGCGGGCCGTTGTGTTATTGGCTGCCGGGCTATTTCAACCGAGAAGCTAGAAATATTCTAGGATCTTCCATTTTTTACGTAACAATGTGTTTATTAGTGGTACATTAGTACGTTTTGGCATCTTGTCCATTTATTGTACTGTTAAACAGTTATTTCAAAGTTTCAAGGAGAACGAAGTTATTTTGAATAATTTTGAATCACAATATTTACAAAAGTGCTTTATCGAAATTGTGTGATTACCGCAATGAAGTCCCAACTACCTGAAATCAACGGGTCTATAAGATATGGCAAGAAGTATGTTGGAAAGAACTGAAATATTCAGATTTTGTCACCAAACGATAAAAACGATTAATTTAAAACGATATTTAGATACTGGATGTACTGGACGCTTACGCCAGTTGCATTATCTATAAAGCGCCGGCTTCCTCATCAGGGACCTTGGTTAGGAATGTTTCAAATGAAACACAGACTTCACGAAAGCCGTCGGACAACTGGCTGATCAGGCCAGTTGGTTCCCTATTTATTAGGCTAAGATTAAAATAGTTTATACATGTTTTAAAATTCAGCAAAGAAATGTGTTAGATCTATAAACATAGTTTCTAAATTATGTCAATCATAGCATCGTAGGTAACAAGTCTCTGTAGATATACTGGAGATCATTCTTTTACCAAGGTAAATAGAGTACCTACCACCCTTTAATTAAATTAAATAAAGTTAGGTCACCAACCAAATTCTTTTTTTAAAGATTGATAAAAGTATTATAACTCGTCTACTCACATGTTATATGTAAACCTTTAAAAGCAATTCCCAATTTGAATACCTATATCGGTAATTGGAAAAATGAATACAATGTAAACGCACCAGGGAAAAATTGAATCCTCTTGAGTTTTTATACTGTTTCTACATATGTAATGCAAATTAATAACACCCAATTTTTTCACTCAAATTTATGATCAGACCGGTTATTAACACGAAAAATATTCCTCCATTAAAAATGATTAGGTACTCGGAAAATGTTTTTTCAATAAAAATGTATCATAAACTTGTAAATAATAAATCGCCCTCCATAAATCGAATCATTCCGATGTATAAATCTGCGGGTTCATACATGAAAAGATATATTTTGAACCACGGGGGATGCTGGCCGGGAAACCGCCACGCCACTGGGCGCTGGGCCCTCGGGGATGAATTTATTTTTCCTCAACTTGGGGTTCCAGACCGGGAGCTGGCTTTTCGCGAGCAGTGGCGTAGCATGGTATTTTTTATTATTTAATTTTACAAAAAACATTTTTTTATAATATTATGCTAATTGTTCCAATGATAGGTCACAACAATGTCTGTCTTAAAATGTTTAATATTTCCTGATTACCCCTTTAATCGATTTTTTTTTATTTCACTTATTTCAACCGGCATATTAAAGTTACAAAGTCGGGAAAATGGGTTATTTTCTTTTCAATTATATCTGTAATCTTTGACATTTTAAATTTATCTCACCCCTTGTTCGTAAATCTAATTCCACATAGTTCTACTTTTATGTATTGTGAAAAAATGGTTACATCAACAATATATATACATATTTTTTTACAGTAATTCTTACAATAATTTTTACAATAATTTCCCTCAAGGATAATATCATTTTTGGGGATGCTCTGTGGAGGGTCTTTTATAGAATAGGAACTAGTTAACCTGGGTCTTGAAGAAACCCATGTTCTGGGAGGTAGGAAACACAGAGGCTGGCAGATAATTCCACAGCTGAGCTGTTGAACACAAAACGAGTCGTATAAGCGACCCGTTATCATGTGACAAATGACAACATTGTGCAAAAGTCTTTGCCAAAGGGATCAATGACGCTAGTTCCTCGAAGCATTTTCCATTAAAATACCCGTATAACAGGGACAGTATTCCCACCTTACGTCTGTGCTCCAAAAATTGCAATCTGTTCGTTAAGATAGGGGAATCTATCAAGTAGACCGCCCGTTTCTGCACATTCATGGGGTTTTTTTTTTAAATATTTTGGGGCTCCTGAGTGGCTGTCAAATTCTACAGTGGGGCGTACTATTAATGTACATCTTTCACTTTATTGCATTGTTTCCCACTAACAATGATTGAACGTTATGACTACGTTATTTGCGTCAGTGATTAAAACACTTTTTTTTGTTTTTGTAAATATTACAGCATTTTTAATAACTTTTTCAGGGTTTCATTATATCTTTAAGATATTCAGTCGTATTGCGTTGATATGTAGTGTGTTATGAAAGACGATTTTTGACATTTTTAAGACCCAGGTAGTTATGTGGACAAACTATACCTTTCTGGTCGGGTGTATTTACAATTAAATCGACAAGCATGCACAATGAAAATCAATTTGACTTTTTTTCCGAAATCTGCCCCGAAACTTTCAGTCCGGTAGCAAGACGCTTCCTAGGTGCTCATAACATTAAAATATGAATCTCATTTAATAAAAAAACAGTACCCAATGAGTGCATGAGAGCAATAAATAAGATAATTTATTAAGATTTTTCGCTCACCCTGAGTTTTACAATCCACCCCTGTGTGTAATACATAAATATTCTTTGCCCATTTCCCGGCCAGGGGTGTATTTATGAGTTGGCCGCCAATGATTAATGACCCCGGCTAGCGGTGACTTCGCTGGTGCGATTACCGTGATCATGCCTCTAGCTTCTACCAACCCCCCACACATCTTCCATACTTACGTTGCGGCTACACCCCTCACAACACACAAGACACTTCAAGGCAAGTAAATCTCTTGCGTAACTAAGTAACTACTTAAATGTACGGCAATATTGTGAAAATTTGGATTACATCTGTTTTTTTTATTGTAAATTAAGTTAATATCCATAATTTTTTTTAATGTTCAGATTCGAAAGTTCCCCAGTCCGGTAATTTTAAACAACCTACTTTGTATCAAACAATAGGGTAGTTATGATCTTTTTATATGTTGGATGCATTGAGGGCCTTATGATAAATTCAATTTTTTGACCTCGCCAAACCTCTTGAACTGTGTTAAATATTTCATACATTAAGCTAGGTTTACGACAGTTTTAACCATACCTACGCAATTGTAATACCTATGTCAAGTTTTTCACTATTCCGACCTTACACGCCGTGTAATATTTACACCGCGATTATAAGTAAAAAGGAATGAATTTATACAACAAAATGAGAAACATAATGTAACACATCCCAAACGAAATAAGTAATTATGTAATTTAATTGATAAACTAAAGTTCTTAAAAACTTAAGACAAGATTTTTGTGCATAGCGCAAAGGGTAACAATTATTTTTATAAACAATAATTATTAGCCTGAAACACTCATCCAAATTGAAAAAAACCTTTCCGAGCAAAGATAAATGTCGCCGACAGGACTCGAACCTGCACCCTTCTAATTGCCGGTCAGACTATGTAATTTCTTCAAGATATTGGTATTAACTTCGTGGCCTGAGTATTAGTAAATTAATTAAAATTGATTTTGTATTCATCACTTTATTAATATAAAATTATTTATTTTATACCATTCTTTTGATATTTAAAGATTTTAAAATTTAACAAATTCAACCGATTTACAATTAGACAAATTTGAAATTTTATAAGTCAGAAACGTAACGGTAGCAGCTGGGACTCGTGCGGACTTGTGAACTTTTCGTATTTTATGTCATTTCCTTGACCATTTTGGTTTAACTGATAATGAAAGAAGCATACTGAACCATCGTTTTATTTTGCTAAATATTTTATTACCAAACGATTTATTTTAATAAAATCGTAACAAATTAAACAAATACTTGTATTAATCATTACTAACAATTAAAATGGTAATCTACACAATAATTTATGGCAAAGGACAAAAGCTGACAAAAAGACTTGAATAATAATGTGATTAAATAAATAAATATAACTAATGAAAATTAACTTTGTTTATAACCACGAGCATTTTATTTAATTTTATTAAGACCGACCGGTTTCGCTTAACACAAGCATCATCAGGGTACAAAATTAAATAGTTTAATTTTGTACCCTGATGATGCTTGTATTAAGCGAAACCGGTCGGTCCTAATAAAATTAATTAAAATTCTGGTGTTTATAAACAAAGTTATTGTTTTATTTTCATTAAATATGTCTAACCACAAATTGACTGCTATCTATCAAAATAAATATAACTAATAAAAAAGTCTAACAAATTTTCCCAAGACGCTTGGGTCAACTGTTTGGTTGGTTAATTGTTTAATTTCTATTTGATATTCATACCCCAACACGTGTTCAGTGTTCATAACATATTGCGCAATATCACCGGCCATCTTGGGTGCAATATTATGCATTTCTATGAATAGATTAACGTCCTGTCATCAATTAGACCTTACAGCAGACCAGCCGTTCTAATTTGACTACATCAACCCTCCACAAATATTTGGTATCACCTTGAATTTAATTTTTATACTGAAACTTGTGAAAAAATATTGTATAAAAATTCATTTTCACCAGCAGTTTACGAATAGTAGTATTTTTTACTAGATGTGTGGTTTTTATTACCAACTAGTTGACGAGTACCCGGCCTTACTCGGGGTTATGAATGGTTTGGTGTAAAGTTTCGAAGTTGTGAATTCAGTAAGCTGGGTGTAATTTTAAGGAGGAAATAATATTATTGTTAAGAACACCTATTGACATATTGTAGATACAATAATTTAAGAAAATTATTATAAAAAGGTTTTTAATACATAGTTTGGTATCCCCTAAACCTACCCCTACTCCTACACAATTTTTACATTTTGCGGAATCAAGTGACCTAATATCATGTAGAAGAGCATTGTTACTGTTAAAACTACGTCACATAGTATTTAATTTGAAACCGTAACCATTCCAGCGCTGAGATAATGAAACATATTCGAAACTAATATATTAAATCGTGCGTAATCTCATTCCCATTAAATATTTTGCCTTTCCTTATAATTCACCTAAATGATTATACTAATCGGAAAAAGTGGTAAAATTTTTTGTAGGTACCACAAATTTAAAAAAACTTCATTTTGTCCCCAATTTTCGAAATTGTTCGATGAGGCCTAAAAGTGAAAAATAATAATGTGTTTAATAAATAAATCTTTTCTTTCTGAAACAATGGATCAAGAAAAGCATAAAATAATCTGTCAATATTATTATATACGAAACGAGGAAACTTAATAAATTATTTAATACTCGTATTTACACTCGTCCTTTGTTAGTTTTTCCTTTTGTTATTTGCTCTGTCTATTAGATAAATAATATTTAGTTTGAAAACATTTCATTAATCTTACAGGATTTTATTTCTATGTTCCTACATATCTATTCCGCTATCATTTTTTTTAAATTTAATATTCTCCTTTTATGTTGGTATTCCAGGAAATCGTATATCTACTTCAATGTTGCTATTTATGACAGTTGGTTTATTTGCCCTCAACATTTTTTTTAAATGTATCTTGTGTACCCATAGAATTTCGGTTCACAGGAAACCTTGGAGCTTACGTACATAGCACTCTGAATTACATCCGAGATAATGTATTAGATATTCTGTTGTAATATCCCCTTGCATTCCGATTAACGTGCAAGGTTAATTACTGAACCTCCTCTGGTATGCGGTCAGCATTGTTACGGGTTATTGGGTGCGCTGTATTAGAGCATACTAAACCAGGACCTACTCAAGCAGACTATCTAAGCACAAAGCATTCAGGGTTGGAGGCTAGAACCGTTAGAAGAGTGTGGTTTGCTCAAAATAAGATCAATGTTATCTTGTATAGATCTAAAAAATGAATTAAAAAATATATTTATTTACCACTTTACTCTATATATTCCTGATGAAGAAAGCATCGCCTACGAAACGTATCTATATATGAATAAAGTAATGAATAAAAAGTTATTTTTTTTAACTAATTAATTAATAATGATGCCACAAAGTGAATACCAATTTTTGAAGTAATTATTATATAAATATATTAACTATTAACAAAACAAAATCGTATTCTTGTGACGCCCTCTCCCGTCGAAAATTTGCTATCAATATGGTAATTTTCACACTGAAAAAATTAAATACAAAAACTATATTTTTTATCATACCAACTGTTTTAGTACCTTCTCATTTACTTTAAAATCTCTGTTAGATTTTATATAGACAGATTGGATGCAATATTAGAACGTATATGTGTACTGTAACAGCGTTGTAATGCGCAGTATTCATCTTTTCAGTGAATAAATACATAATTCTTAAATAATGTCAAATTGTCAACGGTCTTTACGCATCTTTTGCACCCCCGCAAACATTTGTCAATCCAGTGATGCACGTGAAATGGGCAGAAGGGGCAAAGGGAGCTACTGCTGCGACTGCCGCCCCCCATATTTGCAACATGTTACAAATAACCCCGGTATAAATCCAACATCAATCAGTCCCGCTGTTGCCGTGTTAAATATTACTGTGATTACGAGTACATTTATAACCTTAAGCTACGCTTTTTAAGAATGACAAAATTATTTAAGCGCGAATTTGTATTTCTTTTTTTTGTTATTCTGGTGCATGCACATATGTTTTGCTTTTTATCAATTGGTTGATGCAGGCAGGAATCAAATCGAGAATAACTGCATGTCCAAAAACATTTCCGCGTCACACGTCTACGTCGACAAATGTCTTCCCCCTTTGAAATATCAAGGACAAAAGCAAAATAAACTTTTTTCACTTATTGTTGTTTTTTGTTTATGTTTGTAATTTTTCTATTCTTACATTATTATTTTTTGTCATTATTTTTTAGTGTACTGTGCATCCTGATGTGGGAAGCTTCGCTTCTGAAACATATTGATATTTATATATTAAATAGTGGTGTGCACAAAGTATTTCGTGTTAATTTTGTCGATAATGACACCACAAACTAATTATGCATTTATTAAAGGAAAAAAAACTTTATTTATGACTCGTTTCTGTGCTCAACGTCTCAGCTGTAACATAATCTGTCGGTTTCCTTCTATATTTCCTCTCTCCTACAACACGGGTCCGATCAAGACCGGGGTTCATTCTCTCCTATGTTCAAAACACCCTCCGCACAACGTATCGAAATATGGCATGAACGTGATAAAATTATCAACAGTTATAAGTAGTATTTGAAAAACCAATCATTCTTTTGATACAAATAATGATTTAAAATAAGTAAATACAAATAGAACCGGTTTACAATTAGACTAATTTGAAATTTTAGAAATGAGAAAAAGTTTTAATGGTCAATTAAATATAATTATTAATCATTTTTTTAAATGGCTATTTTAATCACTTAAATTTATTTTCATATTAATATTAATAATAGAAATAATTTCGTTTTTTTTAATTTCGAATATAAATTTGTTATTCAATGTTTTATAATATTTTTTTATTAAGATTTTTGTTTAATTATTACCTGATTTAATCAATTTTTATTTATGTTTATAATTTTGTCTATTCTTACATTATTGTGTTATATGTTTATCATTTGTCTATATATGACATAATTATTTTTTAAGTGGTGATTATAAAGTAATTTTTAATTCATTTAGTAAGTAATATTCTTGATAGATTTATAGCAATTTTCAAATTGAAATGAGTCCCCCAGATAGATAAGTGGACTCGATGTGATTAACTAAGCGTTTTTATAGCAATTTTCAAATTGAAATCAGTCCCCCAGATAGATAAATTGACTCAATGTGATTAACTAAGCGTTTTTAACGGTATCCATAATTGAATCTCACATTCGCATTAATTAAATAATCAAGGGATCAAATATGGTAATATTACGCGGTTTTTTTTTCAAAAATCCAATATAATATGTAAATTTTCACTACACAATAGGCTAAGGCCACTGAAATTGAACACAACGGGGACGCTTGCAGACGCCTTATCGAAGAGATAGATCTCCAGCCTGAGTGAAACAAGGGGATGAAAATGGTGATGTTACTGTCATTAGACCACAAGTAAGTCGCTTATTTTTACATGTTTCTCTTTAGTTTTGCATAATTTCATTAATCTATCCGCTATTTATTACCTTTTTTTCCAATAGATCATAATTTCAGATTTTTTGTAGCACAATATAAATGAGAAGTTTTGTCATAGAGAAAATAAAAATAGCTTTTCATGCCTTGAAATTCCACTACGAATTAAGAGTTGCAACCATGGAAACATGACTGAATAATTCAATGTGACTCACGTATGTCTTCACGGGGTACCCGGATAACAGAAGGGGGAGAAGTTAGCTACTACAATACTACATCATGATATTATTCTATATTTCTCCACACATCCATCCCCTATTGTCGGTCCTCTTAGCTCCCCGCTCTCTGGGGTCTAAGAGCGAATTCAATTCCGAGGCGTACATTATTCTTTTTCAGGGACGTTATTTCATTTCGTCTGCATGTGCAATGTGCATGTACTTTTGTGTGTGGTGTGTACCCTACGTAGTGAAAGTCCTGAATACCTGTTCCAACATAATAGTGTCGGGTGACAAGTTGTGTTATCTCAAAATGGTAATTTTTCTTGTTTAGTTTGACGAATAAATAGCATTTTGTGTCTATTATAGCAGCGATACTATATTTTGATTTCAAGGGTACAACAAATTGTATAGGTATTTGTTTATTTTTAGAGAATTAAAGCATATTAGTTGCTTCTGCATAAAATATGTTTTACAGGACGACTATTTTGTTCTCAACAAAATTTCAAAGCCTTGCAATACAAGTTTACAATATTACGGATTTTTCACGTGTAACAACTAGTTTAACATGAACACTGAACAAAATAAACTAAAACATTGATGTTATATATTTTTACATGATGGTATTTTTTACTCCCTAATTATTTAATCCCGCGAGTAATTTGTGAGCAGGAAATACATACACAATATTATTTTTTAAATAATCTTTAGAAAAGCGCAATAATAATATAAAAATATACACATATTGTGACTGCACGAGTTAATAAATATTACAAGAAAAAATACAGAAGAAATGTGTTGAGTGAGAACAGACTTCGAAAAAAAGTTGAGACGTAGTCGGACAAAGTTGAGAATTTTTTCATAAAAAATATTGGAAAATTTATATATTACTGTTTTCTGAGTTTGACCTTTGGTGTACTTCGGGATGTTTAATCACATTAAACTTATCGATATTCAATTCAAGTTCTTAAAATTTCATGAAACTTGTTAAATTAGTATTATGATGACACTGCATTTTTTTATAGTTGACGTTAAGAATTCAACAAATGTAATTAAGAATAAACACAACATAATATGTAGGAAAGAACACGTTCATCTTTTTTTCAGTTTCAGTGCCGATAAATCGGTGTTTATTAAAATATAACAATGCAGGTTAATATATTTTAATCCTACAAGTAATAATATGAGTGCAATATTGCATTCTTTGCATTACCTACCTCACTAGATGATACCTGTTCTGAGGTAGATGACAGGATATGCAGATGATGATATGAAAGATTAGGTATTGTTCACTTTAAATATTTGAAACGTATTATGAATAGGTGCGCCAAGCGATGTGCGGCGTCCTTTTACAGCTCAGTGATAAGGAAAGCGGAGCTAAGTATCTAGACAAAGTTGGCAGTGTACAAATCAGTGTATCGCCCCAACCTTACTTATGGTCACCATATCTCGATGTTGAACAAGCGTACCCGTTCTAGGGTCAAAGCTGCCGAAATGAGATTTTTTAAAAGAGTTGCAGGAGTCACGAGATGGGATCGAATAAGAAGCGAGATGATCCGGGAGGAGCTTAACATCGAACCACTATTACTCTTCATAGAAAAGTTACAACTGAGGCGGCTTGAGCACGTGTCGAGAATGCCAAAAGGTCGAATTCCACTGAAAATTCTATTCCAGAGGGAAGACGTCAAGTGGGCCGCCCAAGTCACAGGTGGGAGAAGCCACTCCAGAGGCTGTGCGAGGAGAGGCTGGAACTACTATGGACGGATGCCGTAAATGCAGCACAGGACAAGGACGCTCGGAGGTGCCTTGTAGATGTCATGGGTCCCCAACCAGAGTAGGACAGGGGAAAGAAGATCTATGTATATATGTATATTATATAAAAATATTTATTTGGTACATTCGGAGGGACTAAAGGTTGCCGAGATAACTTAATGGTTAAAGCAGTCATCCAATAAAGAACTCCAGTCCGATTTTTTTATTAATATTGACGTTCAAACTTGATACCAGTATATTGCGTTTTTTTTCTAAAGCTAGATTTCATAGTTCAAATAAGTTTCAATTTTTCAAAATGCTCCAAATCTATGGTCGGTCGGTTTTGATCAGTTTTGAGGTTAGAATGTCAAATTTCAAAACAAGACTGTGCTTTACTGTACATTATTTTACATTCTATTCATGGTAAACCATAAGTAAACATAATTAATTAAATTATGCACATTTTTAGAAACTTTAACTCAAAGAAAAAACTCAAGACCGGTCAGTGGCTGAGTTGGCATTGCGTTTGGGTCTCACCCAGGCGTCGTGAGTTCAATTCCTCGGCTGGCTAAGTCCTCCATTACGACACAAGCAACATCTTTCGCTCACTGTGATGGTAGTAGGAGATTTTCAAATATTGTCAGGTTATTCATAACCTGGGAATATTTGTCTTTCTTTTAAAAAAAAAAAAGAATAACAATAGTATTGAGCAATAACAATACCGTAATATCCGTATTGATAATTGGTTTGCTCGTGAATACTCTAATTTCTATTTTTTAATAATGGTGAATAATTATAGAGCTTAAAGTCGCCCAAACTAAGTTTAAATTTCGTCAAAACTAAAAAAATACACATTTAAAAAAAAATAAAAATCGAAAAATAAAAATGTCTATACTAATCCCAAAACAGAATGCGCACGTGGCATCAGATGTTCCAAATGAAATGGTACGAACGTAAAAAGGTGTTTTATTTAGACGATTTTTTATTCAACAATTTATGAATTATGCGTATAATTATATATAATAAAAGTTATGTATTCAGAATCGGCGTTTTCTGATCTATGTGAAGATATATTTTCAAAGCCATTATATTTTTTACTGTAGTTCCTTATTAGCGGAATTACCCTACGTTAAAATCAACAAAAAACTAGTTTATTGCCCTTTTGATAAAAATGGAAAAAAAAGGATTTAATAATATCAGGAATCGGGATACAATTTCACATTTGACAAATTGTACAGCGATCTCCAGCAGCAGACATTTCGGCATAAATTGGGCCCGAGACATTATTTTCGTGCCGGGATATTTCATTTCGCATTTTCCACACTCGGAATAAAATATGGTAAGGCAAAAAAAAATATCGCTGACTTCTCCATAAGTTTCCTAATAACCTATTCACGAGGCAAATTGTTTTTTTCTCGTTTCTCGCTAGACAAAGTTCTGTTTCGGCATAATATATTAATAAAAATAAAGTTTATTTTACGTAGTGCCTGCGTTTTGATATACGGCCCGCGCGCGGAAGTTATACGATGAAAAGTGTCTACCATAAATAAATATGTCGCAAAAAGTTGCCCGCGATATTCGCCGCGTAGAGACTTAGTCCTGATGACTGCTTGAGAAAACACTCAAAACAAAAGTATCTAAAAAAATCTTTAAAATTTAAGTTTTTAGAAAAATGAAAGTAGGTATTTTAAAAAATCCGATTAGACGATATACCCTTGTGTATGAACGATATATATATAGTTGATGTGAACCCGACCTTGCTCGGGTACAATAATTGATTTGACAGCGAAAGTAACTATCCCCAAATAAAGAAATATTCATTTGAATATTTTATTTCATTCCGAACGTTTATTTTTTTTCAAAATGTATCTAAATCATAAAGTTCTTAAATAGGTACCAACTCGTGTTTTCCATTTTTAAAATATTCTACCGAAAAAAACCTTCTTCTTTTGAATATGCAATCCGTGGCCAACCAGAGTGTTATATCTATGGGTCAAACTAAATAAAGCATGGCGGGTTCAATGTTTTTCATACTAATTTTAAAATGTTATTGCAACAGTTTTATATGTTGGATTTCATTCAACCTCTAAAACTTTCCGGCACTAATAAAAACAAACTGTGCTATTTTCAGCGAAACCGGTAGAGTAATTTTCAAGAAAATCGAGGACAAACAAACAAACAAACTTGTGCTTGCTAGTGACATTTCCAAGAATGGAAAATATTATTATATGGTTTACGTGTTGAGAAAATTATGAAATTTTCAAAAAATCTTTTCAAATCCAAACAAGCTATAAAATATCTATCTACAACATATTTAAAAAAACTTTTATTTTTATTCGATATTTAAAATGAGTTTTCTTCATGATTCTGTAGAAACATAATTTTTAAATTTCCATCTTGAAATAACTACTGATCACATATTTTCTCATACGGCATAGAAAAGCAAATTGGAACGTAGGTACTAGATTATTCAGAAATTTAGTTCATAATGCAGCCGAACGAAGTTTTTTTTGCTGACGGGTGATCTTTCCATCTTCGATCGCCTTATGTGGTTGAATATTCGCCATAATTCAGATTTTTTATAATTTTTTTAATGTTTTTGCTTTAAAGGAAGACACAAACATTCTCGGGTTACCATATATATAATATAACCAGAAAATATTTAAAAAATCTCTTACTACCATCACATTAAGCGGAAAATGTTGCTTGTGTCGTGATGGAGGACTTAATCAGCCGAGGAATTGAACTCACGACGCCTGGGTAAGACCCAAACGCAATGCCAACTCAGCCACTGACCGGTCTAGAAATGTAATATATTTGCGCACGTTCCAGAGTGGAAGATACTCTCAGTATCGCTCTGGTGAAAGACCACCATTCAGAATTGAAACGTTGCTTGAAATGGCTTTTAGCTGTGTTTGGTGACCAGATCTGAATAGCCAGGTATCTCCCCACCTTCCTCTTCCTCTTCTCCTACCCCTCCCCAATACCTTCAGCCTCACAACATTCCCCAATTGGGAATGCAATATAGTCACACTGGCTCCAGACGGTTGGGAGCAGTTGGGACTCTTCTGCGGTATTCATATAAAAAAATTAAAAAAACGTAGTTTTTTAAAGTTTAAAACGAACTTTGGGTGAAATTTCACAAACAAGTATTATAACAGCTATTCCATTTCTAAAACAAGTTTTTTTTTATTTTCGTTATGAATGATTAAAAATCCTTCTAAATACTTGGCTTTAACCATAGAAAAACATCAAAACAACTTTTAGAAAGCTTCAAAAAGACTCCTTAGCATTGCTCGAGACACCCATCGCTTATACGACTCTACCATAAACATGTCACAAAAGTTGTCCTCCGTGTAAGCGCCCGCAGCTTTTCACAGCTTCCAGAGAGCTTTCTGCGTACAAAGTACCTAATTTAGTATGTTAAGTAATATTACTCTCGAGTTTAAGTGCTACATATGATTCACCGTGCATATTTTTATAAGATTTTTTTATGAAATTATATTATCTCATCATCGCTTTCCTTGTTCGTGTATGAGAGAATATTAATACGCGTACTCGGCCTAATGAAAGACAAACTCAGATAGAAACTAAAAAAAAATCTCTGATTCTCATATCCATAATGGAGTTAAGGACGTTATTTTCATAGATAGCACCTACCTAAATTCAGTTAAATACCAAACATTATTAATTGTTTTTGTGTTTTCCAACTCCATACTTTTTTTACAATATTTTTTTATGAAATCAAATCTGTTACTTTTATTATTAAGTTCTACAAGTATTTTAGTTTTTTTTTTAATTATTGTGACAGCTGTTACGGCGTGCAAGGCCATTTTCAAACTATGGTTAGGCCACGTTGAGACGACTTATTTATTCTATTTACCCCCACCCAATTTCATTTTTCATAGTGCCTAAAACGATTTATTACCGTGAAGCCGATTTATTGAGAAAATAATTGTGACAATAAATTCTCTATTCTGTTCGGTATTTTGAAATCTGTTTTCTCATCATTTATGTGGTAATATTTTCTTAATAGATAACGATGTTTATTTAAATGTGTTGTATTGCTATATAAATGTGTTATATTCTTTATGTCTTGGGAACATACTGAGAAGTGGGGGATAAATATTTTTTCATATGAAGCGGTAACTTGGTGATGTGACATTATAATTTATAAAATAAAACAATAACTTTGTTTTACATAAAAGTGATGTAAAACAAAGTTATTGTTTTATTTTATAAAAAATAAATATTTTTCTTACTTTATTAATTAATGTTACCTATATTAGGATCATTCATTCGTTTATTAATTTACAATTGTTCAAGTAAATTAAATCTATGAAACAACTGTCACAATAATAAAAAAACTGAAATACTTGCAGAACTTAATAATATCATTATTAAATTAGATAAATTTTGTTCATTTCATGAAACCCGTTTAATCTGAGTAAAGTGGCTTTGTTAAAGTTATTTCCTACTCTTGCAAAGGGCCTTGATGTGATTTCTCAAAAATGACTGAATATTTACTCTACGTATTGAAGAGATTGCTCGGTGGAAGTTTATTTTTGGCGTGTCTGTGTGCTCGAAGTAAACTCAATTTTTCCTTACTTTTGGTGAAATGGATCAATCCTTTTCAAATATCAACATTCTATCTTAAACAAATCAATTTCATTGTCCTGTCTGGGGCCCAGTTATCGACCGCTCTTATATTAATTTCAGTCATCATTTTAAAAAAATGTGATGATTATTTATATAATCTTGTGTATTATGTTTTACTATTATTACTGCATTATGTTTAACTTCTACAACAAACTCATGAGCCAGTTCTCGTTGTTCTATCTGCCGTAGAGTGCTTGTATCAGTGGCAATACCTAACGACGATTATTTGTAACCATGACAGATTTCAAATCATTTTATTGTTCACAGCAAAATCTTTGTTTATATTTAAATAAAAAACAGACAAATATATTTTGAAATACATCTTCGTGGTCTTTGAAGACCACGCTGAAAATATTTCACCTTCTAATTCCCCGATATCATTCCGCGGGGAACTCCCAGTTCCCCGCGGAATGTTATAAGTCGCGAATCCCAAGTATCGCAGAGAAAAGAAAATACAGGACCGGAGAGAGATCTCGCGGCAGAACACAACACTCCCGTTGGCGTTGGCAACTCCACGCAATAAATTTCTCCAAACTCTTGGCAATTGTCTGCAACTCCCAGAGTAAGTAAACAGCGAAGAAGAAGAAGCGTTCAGGAGACACATCTTGCATTAAGAAGGTGCTGCATTAGAAGTGCTGCTGGAAAGTTGGTGTTGAAGTTGCAGGCATTTAAGAGTACTTACGCGATATTGAGATGTCAGTTTTTAGCCCTGCTGTAGTGTAGTGGAATTCACAGTTAGACAGAATTCAGATCGACACCTAAAACATCTTTTTATAAGGAAAGTACGAACGTGTATTTTTTATAATGCATGTTTTATGCAAAAAAAATTGCGTGGGTATATATAAGTTTTTGTAAAACCTTTATGTACCTACTTGTGAAAACTTGTCGATCCTTGAAGACTATCTTCTATCTTACGTACCTATATAGTTGTATATACTCGTATATATATAATATGAGGCTATAAAACCAACCGCTTACCGAAGCAGCAAAAACAGTGAGCCCTATCGTCTCGAAATTTAGACAAATTTTATTTTAGTATTTCTAAAATTAACAAAATTGAATAATTTACCTCCCTCTACTTCGATATGATTATTTTTTTGTTATAGTAATTGGATAATATTTATAATTAGTTGAAAATTACTTTGTGAATTTAATTTATTTATTTAATATCGACGATACCAATATACCATAAACAAAAATTATATGTCACAGTTAACTACAAGCATAAGAATGTGGTACGAATAATTAAAATAGGTAACTATTAAATTTGCAATTAGGTCGTACAATCACATCACAAAGTATATAAAGAATAAAATTTCATGAAAGACATAAAAGTAAAAGATATGCGTATATATAAAACATATAGTAAACATAAGTTAAATTAATATTGAATGAAAAAATACGATAGTATAGCCTTCTTGTACTTACCTTGCGGGCAGTTAAATAAATCCGCTACATCTGCGTATATATTACTAACGTCATGTAATCTAGGTACAAGCGAGTGTTTGTAATGCTCAGTCCTGGTGTTGTTACATTTAAACGGGATTTTCTAACGAGTTGCATAAAAGTGGCATTCTTGCATATCGACTTTGTGGTTTTCTGCTCCCTTCGGCTTGCTATGCTGTGATCATACTTCGACAGTTCGGGTTGGCCGCGAGTGGTTAGGGTAATGTTGATTTCGATTTTATTGTAAGTGTTGGTTTATTTACAATCCGTTACGAATATAATTTCAAATCAATAAGTAAACTCATGCATGCGTCCACAAAGAGATTCACAGCTTTTTTTCGTAAGCGTAGACTCATTGCTACTCAATATAGGTCTTCTTGCAAAGTATTTTATAGCAAAAGAGAACTATTCTTTGTTGTATCTATAGCCTTTTCCTGAATCCTGTATTTATAAACTTCCTGTAAGCTAGTGGTTTCAGAAATTAACCTTAATTGAACTGCAAACACAGTAAACATCTCCTGAGATTGGACTAGCGGGATTGATGTAAGTATTGTTTGATTTATTGGTAATCTGGAGCAATAGCTAAACAGAAATCTGTGATTTAAGTATAAACCGGATCGCACCAACCCGCTTCTTAACAACCTATTGCATAATCAATAGGTATAAAAAGATGATAAAAAATATAGGTATTTAAGTATACTGTAATAGTTAATATAGTGTAATAGTTACAATTGTTCATTGAAACTAAAGAAAGTTGAAAAAAACTAGCGGGTATATAGAATTCAAAACAAAATCCCAGAACTCATAAAAAATATTTGTTTCTTTGCGGTACGGGTACTTTTTAAATTGTCATTGCATTACCTCTATCTACCTCGTCAGAGTATGAGCAATTAGTTTCTAGTGTGCACGGGGATTGTCTGGTTTTCATCCACAAAGATTAATTTCGTTTTCATTGTCATTTTTATTATGACCACCTTGTACTTCAACCCCTTTAAAACATTCACAGACAATTAATTCCCCGGTAGTAACACGGAACAGGGTGTTTTCAAAATCCCCGACATTCAAAACCTCCCACCGCGGTGGCGGAATGACCTGGGAACTGGACAAACTGGGCAAAATGTACAAAATGGACAAACAGGACATTTCACACTTGCGGGACGATTGCGAAAACATTCGGTGGGGATAGTTTTAATAAAGTTGCCTACCCTCCTCAGCGGACATACATCATGGGGTGACCAAAATAGAAGGGACACGTAGTTTGTTTAAATTAAATTCTTAATTGAAAAGATGGACTTTACAAACTATTCCAATGGCTTCAATATAATATGTAAATTACACATTCTATGTTCTTTAAGTGCTTAAATTAAATATAGAAATTGCTTGTTTGATCATAGTCGAAGTGAATTGATATTCTGTTACATGTTTCTAACCCTTCCCTAACGGTGCTATAAAATCTTTCGAGCTCCGGTGTTGTAGACTCAGTTTACATTGAACACGTTTTATAAAGTGTTGTGATTTTTTAGTTGGATAAAAATAATAACATTCATGTAAATCGTCTTATTAATAGTACATAATATATATATATATATATATATAATATTGTGACGCTGAAGGTATTGGGGAGGGGAAGGAAAATTGGAAGGGGAAGGTGGGGAAATACCTGGCTATTCTCTGGTCACCAAACACGGCTAAAAGCCATTTCAAGCAACGTTTCAATTCTGAATGGTGGTCTTTAACCAGGGCGATTAAAATGGATGAAAAAAATCTACATTACTGCCGACAGGCCGCCGGCTACTACTGAAGGTGACGCACACTGGCATGGCGAACAAAACCCCGCACCCCTCGCTCACTACTGCGCCGCTCGGCAAGTTAGCAACGCACGCAAACAATTTTTTTTTAACATGAATAAATATATTATTTTAATGGCGAGGAATCCATTAAATATCAACTCTGTGTTTAGTATACTCGTACTCAGATATTGTAACTTTCTTTTTCCGTTTCGTATTTCATTTGAGATTTGTTAATAATATTTATCTCTAATGATTAAAGATCGAATTTATTCATAGTTGCCACGCAAGTTGTTGGACACACATGTAAACTTGATTCAACATTGAATTCAACATTAATTCACTTAAAATTAAAAAAGCAAATGATTGATTTAATGTGTTTGTACAAAATAATTCACGATCATCTCGAAACTATATTATGTCTTAGCAGAATTGAAATAAATGTACCCAATTTCTAATGTTTTGGACGCCGTAGCACATTCCAACTGAATACTTACAGAAATAAAATTGCCTAATTTAGTCCTCTGCCTCAAATATGTCGACTATGTAATAAGATAGAGTTTGCGAATGTAGACATTTTTGTCGATAATCTGTACAGTTTCAGAAAAAATGCCTGCTATTACTTAAATATATGTAACAATGATTGGGCTAATTATGTTGTGTATCGCTTGTGTCTCTCTGTGTGTCTCTTGTTTCTGTTGTATTATTTAACATTGAGTGAGTTTTTGTAATTTTATATTTTGTGTATCCTTTTTCTGAATATTTGTAATTTTATAAAATTTGTGTGTATTAACTGAGTTTTTTTTATAATTGGATTGTTCTCACGTAAGTGTGAACATTTGTAAAAACACAGTATAAATACATTTTCCATCTAGTATTTGTTGCAATATTGTTGAACGGTAGAAATATATTTTTTTTATTTAATTTTATTTCAGAAATATTCTGTTATAAATAATACACATTCTCCTAAATGAATGTATTACTTAGTTGCATTAACCAGTGAAGTTTCCGTTACATAAGAATAATAAATAAAATATTTCTAAATGATGAAATGGAAAAAAAACAACATCTTCTTAATGAAATTGAAAAGAACATCATGAACATGAAATTGAAAAAAACAAAGAAGATCTGGTTGCCCTAGAAACACTAAGTAAAATATATATAAATATATATAGACAACCGTAAATTTAACACAATAAAAATAATCGGGTTGACCTAGAAACACTAACTAAAACAAATAATACAAGGTCTGTCACAAAAGCATTGAGAAAAAAATTCCTGACTGCGCTAGAAATGGTAACGGAAGGCGCCGAGTAATGGGGATGGTAGGGTGGAGTCGCAGCTACCAAACGCGCCGCTGCTCAGTCCTCTCCGACCAACGGTAGATTTAGCACAGTGATCCGCGCAGAGTGTGTTTTGTCATCTCATAGGAAATCAATATGCAACGTTTGCTGGAGCAGCGGGCAGCCATCAAATTCTGCGTTCGGCTGAAAAAAACCGGTATCGCAACCCTGGCCATGATTTGGGTAGCCTTCGGAGATGAAACCATGTCACAGGCAAGAGTTTACGAGTGGCACAAACAATTCCAAAACGGCCGGGAATCAATTGAAGACGATGTGCGCGTTGGATGACCGTCAACTTCCAAAACTAATGACAACGTCACGAAAGTGAGGGAAGTGTTACAGACTGAGTGTCCGTCCTTAAATGGTTGCGGGAAAGGATTCGACGCGTTCGAAAGAAGATCGCCAACACCTGGATTTTGCATCACGACAATGCCCCCTCACACTCAGCTCTCGTCGTCCAGGAGTCCCTCGCTAAGCAAGGCGTGACGACACTGCCGCAACTGCCGTACAGTCCTGACTCAGCAACCACCGGACTTCTTTTTTTTCCCCCCGCACCAAGCGAAGCCTAAAGGAATGCCATTTGGAGACGTTGGATGGGGTGAAAACTACTTCGACGCAGTGCCTTAAGGGGGTTCCGTCTTCTGCCTTCCAAGAGTGAAAGAAACGCCAACAAAATTGTATTGACACCCAAGGGGCGTATGTTGAAGAATATTAAGTTTTTGAACGTTTATTGGCAATAAATTGTCTAAAAAAAAAAATTCGATATTTTTGCTACAGACCCTGTATATATATATAGACAACCGTAAATTTAACACAATAAAAATAATTTAATACAGAGCAAGGGTAGGGAGTTACAAGTAACCTTGCGATTTAATTTTTTTCTAATACGGATTTACTGTCCTGAGGATAGATGAAAAATATTAGTGTCTGAACAGATGTTGTAATTTCTTCAAAATATTGGTATTTACTTTGTGGCATCATTATTCACAAATGAATTAAAAATTACTTTGTTATCACCACTTTATTAATATACACATATCGACATGTCTCGAAAGCGAAGCTTATACAGAATACTAAAAAAATCATTATATCAAGTATATACAAATTATTAAAATAGAACGCAATAATGTATAATAATAGACAAATAATAAACATAAGCAAAAATGATCGAAGTAGGTAATAATTAAACAAATGTTAACAAAAAATTATTATAAAACATTGAATAACAGATTTATATTAGAAATTATTTTTATTATAAATATTAATTTGAAAATAAATCCAAGAGATAGGTATTTTTATTTAATATTGAGTTGTGGAATAGTTGATTTGTGCACGTATTTTATACTGGACAAAGGAAATGAATGTTTTCTAGAGGGTAGTAATTGTCAAAAACGTTGTTGATGATTTTATATAAGAATTTTTGATGTGATATATTTCTTGCTAATGAGTATTTCGGGGGTGATCGGTGGAAATCTAAGTGTTTGATTACTATAGTAGATTATATGTTGATTACTATATTATGTACTTGTATGTTTTATAGCATGGCCATTAGTGTCGAAAACGCTTGAAAGTAGATTTGTCTTTCGGAAAAATAAGAACTTTGGAATATACACGTAAATCGGCTAACATTGTAGAATATTGTAATTTTTCATCGAAATGTGACATTTTTACATGCGCCCGCCTTCAAGTTTACATCGTAACGGTTCTAAAAATAAAAGTCTCCTGACAAAGGGAAAAGTTATGCATCGCGAAAATGCTTTAGGATGTATTTTGTTTCAACGCCACTTTAATATCAAAAAAGTTAATCGATTTGATTTTTGACCTCACATAACCCTTGGAACTTGTCACCGAGTAATTAAAGTACCAACTGAGAGTTCAGTAATTAAAAATGATCAATAGAAGCACTTGCTTAAGTCAGCGCGACTAGCACATAATTTTGTAGAAATGTTCAATAAATCCATGTTACTACTAGGAGATTCGGAAAAAATACAAGTGTAATGAATGAATTGAAGAAAGGGACGCTTAAAAAGTTTGAACACGTATAATGAATGAAAGAGTAAATGAGTGTAAATATATTATATGACGCGAAAGTGAATGGTAGAATAATTCGGTGACGCCCGAGGAAGGTGTGGCGTGATCAAGAGAATCAAATACTCGAGGCGGATCATGTTAAGAGTCAGAATAACAAACGAGTATGTATGAGTGTGAATGATGCAATGGGTATGTTCCAAGACAGATTTGTGTTGGAGTCCATCCTCATGATAAACCAATCGGACTTTGACAGTTCAATGCTCAGCCAAGCAAACAGAAAAGCAACATTGGTGTTGCCGAGATTTTGTATAAGTGGCATTGCACAATAATTAAATCAGTTGACTTCTCATCTTCAATTTAATAAAATCTACTAGAATTTGCACGGCAGGAAGTATAAGAAAACCATTTCCATGTTTCATGAAACTCGAGCCCTGCTTCCATCTAAAAAAGATGGCCACATTCTTCTTGACAACGGTCCGGGTCCAAGGGTCGAGTATCGCCTGGCAGATTTGACCGCCGAGACCGACTTAACCTCTGTAAAATGATAGGATTGGACAAACCATTGTGGCCCGTAAAGTCTCGGAACTAGGGTCAATTGACGGGGGGGGGGCACCAAAATATATTATACAGAATTCCCCTGTTCCTCGATCTGGTGTTAACCCGAAGCGAAAGTATTCTATTTCAACGGTAAATAAGCTGGACCTTAAATAAATTTAGTTCTAGAATAATCCCCAGTTCTTCATATTGTCTTGAACTAACCTGCGGTACTCTGTGAATTATTTACTTTCGTATAATAATAATAATAATAGTATCTTACACTATTTTCTTTTTTTTTCATGACAAAAAAAAATGAAATCCTTACTAGAATTTCCCGTGCTGAGGATTTCATTTACAAAATATTGAATTGCATTATATTAAATAGATGTGCTTGAGAAAAAAAATAAAAATAATTCTAAGGTTAGGTATTTTGAGTGCAGTGGTTTCGGTGTAAGTATGTATTTGGTGTTAATATATCTTCTATTTCAGATCTCCCTATGTTTATCCAGTGTTTTATTTTTATTTTTATTTAAACAAATAAATAAATCTGTAGGTATATATTGATAACACCGAATACTGTTTTGATAAATAAAACGATTAAAACGATTCACCTGATAATTATATTTTGTTTGTTACAATTTTATGCAAGAATTAAGAGTAACTTAGGCGCGGAAATGAACAACCTAAACGTATGTTGCCTGATTTCTAACTGTGTCAATGATGAACAAAGTATGTATGTACGTTGGCAAACTAATATCAATACAGTATACACTTGCCCTGAGGATGGAACGGTTGTTCCGAAACCGGTAGGCGTATAAAATAAATGTGGTTTAAACAAAGTTTTAGTGTTTCATTTGATGATATCAATCAGTTTAAGGGGGTTTTATAACAAGATTTTATATAATATTAGCTAGTGTTACCCGGCCTTTTTTTAATAAAGTTATGAAGTTGTGAATTTTTGCTTGTCGTTTAGATGCCATAATTGATTGGACAGCGAAAATAATGCCGTGTGACGACTATTACTATATCTAAACAAAGAAACATTCAATTGAAAATTTTATTTCATACCAAACATTTATTTTTTTTAAATATATTTAAATAATAAAGTTCTTCATTAGGCACCTAAATATTCTACCCAAACAAACCATATTCTTTTCAATATGTAATCTATGGGCTAACCTCAATACAACATGGCGGGTTCAATGTGTTTCGAACTAATTTTAAAACGTTATAGCAACAGTTTTACATATTGGATTTCATTCAAACTACTCTCTAAACCTACCCGGCACTAACAAGAACAAACTGTGATATCTTCAGCGAAACCGGTGAAGTGATTTTCGAGATTTTAAAAAAGAAAGAAAAAAAATACAGAATACTTTCTTGATGAATGTAAGCAAGTCCAAAGACATGATATTTTAAAGAAATTCTATTTTTAAAACATGTCCAATAATCATATTAATTATTTTGAAAACATTTTCAACTTTGTTGATTAACTTTTTCGGTATTGAACCGCATTGTATTAGAAAAAGTATTAGTGGTAGTAGTTGTTGTATTATTAGTAGTTGTTGTATTAGTAGTAGTTGTATAGGTATTATAAAAATACGTGGACCCACACGTAACGATGTTTTAAAGGTATTACTTTCATTCGGTATAATTACCGCGACGGTTAATAAGTATATGTTCTGATCCTCGATCCTCCTCTAGCACAAGTCCTCCATCACTGGAAAAGCTAAATTTTCCGCTTATATTGATGGAAGTAGGAAGAATTCAAACATTTAATCACCGTAGGAGATAATACCAACAACTCTCCTTGAACCCAAATCTTCTAGTCTTACCGGTATAAATATCTCTACGAATTGAGCTATCGAGACCTAATTATATTCGGTCATTAATATTTATTTATGTATTGTTTCTTTACATTGTATCTTTTTGAACGTTAGAATTTTTAACCTCACTAGGACAAGCCTGTGATGAGGTTAATAATTTTACAAAATAAAAAGTAAATAAAATAGCACACAGATTATATATTAAGAGAGCAATATTGTTACATTAACGTTTCTACGAATTGGGTACCAACATGGTACCTATTAATCTAATTCCAGCCAATTCATTAAAGTATAATGTAGTAAACATGTAGGGTGACCATGATATACATTGAAATTTAATTGCAAGAAAGAATATACTAAAACTATTATTTTAAAAATTAGAGAAGAAAGAAAGAGAAAAAAATACATTATAAAAGGAAAAGGATGAAAAAATATACATATACAAAAAATTATGCCACAATTTAAAAGGACAAAGATGAAAGAATATGTTGGAAATCCTCGGATAGCACACATAATTTAACATTATTTTTAAATGTACACAAGGGGTTTGACAACTTAATGTGATCAGGAAGGCTGTTAAATAGAAGTGGAGCCTGGTACAAATAATGTCTTTGCCCAAATGAGAATTTAGGGTGAGTAATCTAATAATAATAATAACAATCTCATACTTCCCTTCAAGATTACTAACAATATTATTATCTATATTAGATGTTTGGCTCCCATCTTTTGGTATGATTGCAAAGTTCTACCCATATATTTTTGCAACTAGATATACCTATATTAATATGGCCTCGATAACTCAATTGGTAGAGGCACTTGTCCTGATGAGACTACAGGTTACAAGACTACTCTGTTTTCAAGTCCCAGTCGCGTTCGTTACTGTTTTTATTTTCGGTGTAATCGTCTATTTAATATTTTCATTGAGAGTTTTTGATATTATCTTCTTTTTTTAATCATTGAAGATAATATTAACAATTCTCAAAATGATACATGAAACCAAAAAGACGGAGTAAAGAAAAGGATAACGGTAGCAACTGAGACTCGAACCCAAGGCCTCATGGTCTATTCGGAACCTTCGGGTCGAGTCTCAGTTTTCTTTTCTGTGTCTTTTCGGTTTCATGTTTCATTTTGAAAGTTGTTAATATTATCTTCAATTATAAAAAAAAATATATTACAATGAAGTTTACAAGCTTCAATAAGTTATTCCAAAATTAAATTAAAATATTTTTGGGTTGTCCGTAACCCGGGAACGATTGTCTCTCTTTTACAAAAAAAATCAAACACAATGAAACTATCATTTTTATAAACAATAATTATTAGCCTGAAACACTCATCCAAATTGAAAAAACCTTCCGAGCAAAGATAAATGTCGCCGGCAGGACTCGAACCCACACCCTTCTAATATCCGGTCAGATGCTCTACCATTGAGCTACGTCGGCTTATCGCAAACACGAAAATATAATAAAAAAATACATATTTTTTATTATATTTACAGGTGAAATATAATAAAAAACCGTAATTATTGAATGAAACACTAGTATATATTGATTAACTTGGCAGGTTTGCGATAAGCCGACGTAGCTCAATGGTAGAGCATCTGACCGGATATTAGAAGGGTGTGGGTTCGAGTCCTGCCGGCGACATTTATCTTTGCTCGGAAGGTTTTTTCAATTTGGATGAGTGTTTCAGGCTAATAATTATTGTTTATAAAAATAATTGTTACCCTTTGCGCTATGCACAAAAATCTTGTCTTAAAAACTTTAGTTTATCATTTAATAAAATAACAATGAAACTGTTTTTTTTTTTTCGAAAAACAAACTTTTTTTTTTTTTTTTCACTATTTAAAGCGATATCTTTGACATTCATGATTTCAAAGTTGCATTACACATTCGTGACTCTTTCACTTGTGAGGATTCATTGATAAATATTTCTTCATCGGTCATTTTGGGGTTATTCACATTAACGCGTGTCAGAGCTTTGTTTCCACATTATGAAACATTACGGGTGGAATTCCACCCCCCTCACCCCGTGCGGGTTGAGCACTGTACAACCAACATACATAACATTGTAACAACCCGAATTATCAACTGTTAACAAGGTAATTCAACTGTTAACTCGTTGGGGGTATTAATTAAATGTGCGTTTATTAATAAACCTGCGTATGAGAATTTGGCGGCCGGAACAACACGGGAATGAGTGTCAAATCACATAGGGATTATGCGCCAAAGTTTAAATTGAACTGTTCAGTTTGAAGTTGACATAATTAGTTAGGGCTCGATTGCCGCAATACACCTGGAAAATTTTCTAGTTAAATTAGATTCAAATTAAAAACGTACCGACTACAGAAACTTACTAACTACCTTATAAAACTGAAATCCGTTTGTTTCAAGCAGCAAAAACAACTAGATATTTCTGTCTGGAATTTTATAGTCAACGCAACAATTTTAAGGCGGGTAGTAAAAAAATCTCCGGATTTTGCAAAAGCAGGCAATTCCTCTGATAGATTCCCGTAGGTAATGAACGATTCCAATATTTGGTGAACACAGTGGAATAACAGATATAAAACAAAGATGCAGTGTTGACAGCCTTTTTGAAATGTTTCGGTATCTTTAAAATTATTTAAGTTTTACTATTATATTAAGTCTATCCCCTCTGTAACAAAACTGTACTGCTGTTTTTTTTTAATTTCTCAATTTGTTTAATACTTGCTGATATTTGAATATTTTTATAACATTATTTAAATCGATATTTTGTAATTGAAGTCTAGTAGCTCTATGACAAAACTGTCATGCTGTTTTCATATTTTTTCCAACTTGTGTACATGGAACACAGCCTATATACTCGTATGGTTCTATTATTGCGCTACATTTGTATGATGTTTGTTACTTATTGTTGTATTATATAATATTGTTGAAATAAACTCCTGCTGACAAGCTACTTGCAGTGACTTTGAGGGTAAAAGTAAATATATAAAAATTTAAAAAAATAAATAAAAAAATAAATAAAAAAATAAAATCATGTGGTAGGAGGGAGGGAACACAGAGACAAATTACGTAATAAATGGAAGTTGTTATAATGAAATACCTTGCTTGATAGCATCGTTTGACATCGTATCTAACACAAAGTAGTGAAATCAATTGACCAATCTTTTTTTTTAATAATACTTACGCTTGCAAATTGATCATAAGAAATAAAATTAACGATCTTTAGTGAAAAACCAGGTGGAAAATCTGCATTTTTTTTTCAATATTAACTCCACACAGGCGTCTAGGGGAAATAATTTCTCACGAGGCCCGTCGTCTTTGGGGATTCTGTGTGGAGAGTTTGGATGAAGGACACACAGAGTTAAATTACGTATTGATCGATGGAAGTTGTGATGAGGAATCATCTTAACTAATACAAAATTAAGAAAACAATTTCCAGTGTCTTTGAACGTTTTTTAAACTCACGTTAGTATGTTAATCGTATGGATTAAAATTAAAACTTAATTCGAGAAACCAGTTTAGCCTGAATCCATCATAGGTCAAAGATTATAATGGGATGATGTGAAAAGTCAGACCCAAGTGAGTGCCCCTGCGGAAGCAACCAGCTGCTACCCTGACGTAAATTATTTTTTTTATTGATTTCCGTGTTTTAATTTGTAATTTATCTTCGTTAAATATATTGTGAGTATAATTTATTCACAGTTATTTTCATTTCATAACTTCTCTACACTTCTTCACATCGCACCGTCTCTTTGTTTTCATTATTATTAGTCGCACATACATTCAATAGCTAAGACATCTCATCACATTCTCATGTCAAACAAAATTATTAATATATTGTATGGAGATACGTAATAGGTACTTTAAAAATTAACATTTTAATACACATACGTTATAATTTGTAATTAAATGCTTGTGCATGTCTAAATAAATAAATAAACCAATTTACTTTAGTAAGCTCTCCGAAATACATGTATAAATAAATAATATTGTTATTGAGTTTGTATGAATTTGGCTGTTAGTGTGAATGAAATGTCGAATCTATAGTCATCATTGCCTGTAAAAATGTTGACTCATGACTCTCACTGAATATAAAATTCCAAGAAGAACAATACAGATTTGAAAAAAAAAAATGTCCCCAGATGACATCGTGTAAGACCTTTCGAATACTACACCCCAGACAGGTAAATGACATTGATAATCTGTTCAAGAAACAATTTCGGTATTTAAAAAATGTACGATAAATTTCATAAGAAGTAAGACAGACTTAAACCTACTGTTGGCACACGGACACGCCCACGACACACTTCTATCTCTTCGTTGCACGTTTACCTTTTATGACTATGTTACACGCAGCCAGAAGAAAAGACAGTGGTAAGTGGCAATTAAATCGTTTAGTTAATTTTTAGTAACTGTTCGCGTCTGGACATTGCGATAAAACCACCCGTATTTGTCACGAAACTTCAAAAGTCGTTATGCCACGTTGTGCTATATCTGTCACCAAATCTCCTGTTCTATTATGATCAGACATTTGATATCCATATTTTTATAAAAAAGAGAACACTAAGCTTTCCCTTGGCACAACACTTTACCATAGACGCTCCCGAAAATATTATATAATATATAAATAATTCTATGAAATAACATTTAGCATTTGAAAAATATTGGTCATCATTTGGCATTTTTTTTTATATGACAAAAAAATAAGTCACAATAAACACTACAATACATTTGTCTAACGAAGTACGATTTTTAGTTTCGTATAAAGCGGTATTTATATTTTATGGGAAAAAAACTATTTTAAGCAATTTAAACTTTCCTTTTCTATGTTTGAATTCATTTTTTTATACTTTTAATTGCATATGTCCATTTGTAATATTAAAATCTGAAAAATTATCTAATCTGCTTTCAAAAATAGTATCTCATTTTGGGGTGCATTAAAAAACAGCGAATCTTTTTGAAAATGAATGTCAAGCGGGAATATTTCTAAATAAATCTATAATCTGACGAAAGTTTGTAACTGACATGATATTATATTTTCTAAACCCGAGTGGTTTATTAAAAGTGGTAAGTACTAAGTTACCGTTAAGTAATAGTAATAGTTTAGTTGACTGGATTAGATTTTTAAGTTCGCTGAGGGCGCATCCTTGTAGTTAGGTTGGGGCTATTGTCGCGCTGTTTAAACACGCATACCATCATGTTTTACTACAAATATAAGAGTTTACCAAATCACTTACATATTTGCACGTGTTTCATTTGGTGTTCATTTGGTAACCACTCAACACTGTCCTTTTCACTGGCTAAGTGTAACCTACGCATTACGTGTGCTTTACTGTAAATATAAGTGTGAGTTGTTTCGGGGAATTTGAACGATTCGTAAAAATTTCATTATTTTTTTCGTATAACTTTCACACAACTTGAATATTAACTTGATTTTAATGAATCCTTCAAGTTTCTCGAAAGAAACCGTACTTAGAGCCTCGCAATTTTGTTAAAATAATTTCAGAAGAAGTAAGGAATATTTTATCTAACCTTGAAAAGAAAATACACTTCTATCGGTTTATCTCTACAGTGGCTATTGATTATCTGCATTTCCGCTTGGTGTGAATAATATTCAATCGCGCCGGTGCTGGGAGAAGCCATTAACTTTAAATCGATTACTTTTTAACGCGATTTCAACAATACCCGTGGATCCGCCCAAACAATGGTCTTACAAATATTCAATTCAAATGTTTTTCATTGCCTCACAGTTTAATTAAAAAATATATATATTGCGTTCTATTCAGTGAGATCCTTTGTTTACTTACATCAAAGACCCTAGATTGAAAATACGTTCAGCTTCTAATATTTGATGGCAACATGCTACACTAGCGCCTCTAGCGCCCCGGGGATATATGAATTGATTTTTTTAATATATTTTATTAGATTTTCGGTGAAACATATTCTAAATTATGGTAATGAAAAATTCATAAATTAGGTATAAGGTAAGGTAGATATCGATACCTTAGTTCAATAGGGAACTAAGTCAAAATATCTCATTTTGGGAAAACTGGATTTGAAATTTTTTATTAAGACATCGCTCCGATGTAAAGTTATTTTGTCCACCTATAACATAACAATAGTTGCAACATGTAAATAATTTATCAACCTATCATATCATAGGTGTAAATGGCTACATTTATTAAGGTGCAAACGGAAACATTTAACATGTTTCTCCATTGAACTAAGAATGTGCTGATTTCATTATAATTCCATAAAGAATTATCTGACTACATAATTAGGATGAATTAGACTTATTTTTTATTGAAATATGAGAAGGGAGAGTTTCTTTACCATTTTTCATCATTAACTCAAAACCCAGAAATTTTGAGTTATTTCCCTATTGAACTAAGGTATCGATATCACCTGATCAAACCCGAGCGACGAGGCTTATAATTGTTAGTACAAACCTAATGGCCTCTTTAATATTTTTTTCATGGATGAGCAAAAAATCAGTAAAGTACCTAATATTTATTTTATGAATTTTCAGTTTTTATAATTTATCAATATATATATATTTCACAGAAAATCTTTCAAAATGGATGAAAAAACCTATTCGTAAATCCCAGTCCGCTAGAGGCGCTAGTGTAGCATGTTTCCATCTCAAAGTATAGAAATTTTCAGAAACTGGGCTTATTACCAAAACTCGTATATATTTTTAACGTATTTACTACACCCACACTATTGGACTTTAAACATTAGAGGAACGGCTGCGCGGCCTGTTTCATACAAAACTTAATTTTGAATTTGAGGCCAAAATACTCACCTGAAACTAATGGTCATTTGTTTTCATCAAAGAGTATAATAAATATCTAGTACGGAATAGAAGTAATTTATTTATTTTTGTTTTACATTATGAAATATAGGCCATTAAAGGAATTGATTTTTTGTGATTTTAGAGGAACCTTTAACAATTATTTAGGGGCTAACGGTGATGTAAAAAAAAGTTTTACCCCATCTGCTTTGAAAATATAATGAAATGTAAGATAAAAAAATTAAAAATGTATGAAAATAAGCATTACGGTGGACTTTAAATTAAATTAAAAACGTTGAAAATTGCACAGTTTGTTCTTATTAGTGCCGGAAAGGTTTATAGAGTAGTTTGATTGAAATCCAATGTGTAAAAATGTTGCTAAAAAAAAATATTTTTAAATTAGTGCGAAAAACATTGAACTCGCTATGTTGTATTAAAGGTAGCCATAGATATACCACTCTGGTTAGCCACAGATTACATATTTAAAAGAAAAAGGTTGGTTTGGGTGGGATATTTTCAAAATGTAGAACACAATTAGGTATCTACTTAAGAAGTTTATTATTAAGATATGTTTTGAAAAATGATTGGAAAGATTAAAAATTTTCAATGTTTTTTCTTTGTTTGAGATAGTAATAGTCGTCACAATGCATTACTTTCGCTGTCAAATCAATTATGGCATCCAAACGATAAGCAAGAATTAACACCTTCATAACTTTATTAAAAAAAAAAATATGGAGCAAGGCCGGGTACACATCAACTAGTATATTCATAAAATGAGCAAACCAGCAAACTTCAATTCGATGTAGGTATATTTTTTTTTATATTTATGAACACTTTAGGTACAAGCTTTTTTCATGAACTTCTGACTAATTACTAATATGTCACACGAAATGGGAAAAAATATAAATGACACGAGTGTAAGGATAGCTCCTACGTACACATTAACAGAGTAACAACAAATTGGACAAAAGGTACATTAGGAAGATAATGTCAAGTCAAAGCCTCAACAATGTTTTGATAGATTATATTCGCATGTGTAAAAAAAAAATTTCTTCATTGTTCAGTTTGTTTGCGTAATGACCGACAAAAAAACATTTAGCTCGAATATAAATCAATACCTTGACTTGTATTAACAAATCTCGATATTCTGTATAATAAAGAACATAGTGTCGATTGAGTAAAAGTTCAGTAGCAGTTCATTGTTTTCTGAGTCTACGGTAAGGGATGTTGAACGAGATAGTTCCAAAAAAATGAGACAATATTGCAGTTGACAATTTTTAATGAGTAATTGGATCTAAATTTTCTTAAGGGTTAATATAGGCAATAGATTAATAGGGCTAAAAAGGGTTTAATGATTGTTCAATTTCAAAACTTACTAACCATCACGCCGTTTCTCCGCAGGGGTAGGCAGAGAGAACGGACCACAAAACAACTCGGTCTTGACACATACTTCTTCTTCCATTCACATTCGCGTCGTATATTCTCTTTACACTATTTTCTTCGTCCATCTGCTCTACATGCAGAAAAACATGTAAGGGTCTCTCTCTTAATCTTACTCATTACGTTCACATCAGCCTTATATTATTTGCGAATCTCAACATTTTTCATACGGTCATGCATGTTTTTACCACACATACGCCTCAGGGATCTCATTTCTCCAGCATTAGGTCTGCTTTCATCATTCCTCTGCCAGTTCCATGCTTCACTAGGTTGACTGGCATCAGCACTCCATTGTGAACTGCTAGCTTCGCTTCTTTAGACGATTTTTTTGTTACCGCCAACAATATTCAGTCCTCCATAAACGAAGTTTCCCTCATTTACCCTTATTTCAATATCCCTATCAGCCTTTTTCTCAAGTGCACAACCTCATCCTCAATTTCGTCGTGTGAATAATCGACCATTTCTATCCTTATTAAAAAAGGATATCAATCCGAAAACGACTTCTAACTTGGATGATTTTAGGTCCAGTGACCAACGCTCCAAAACGGACAACTAGGTACTGAGCATTATTGACTTGGTCAGCTAAACTGGTGTGTTTGAGCAGCGTTGTGTTCGATCCAAAAGCGCAACGGTCCCGCGATCAAACACAATGGCTGTTGCCACGCTCCCGTCGGTCCCGTCCACGGGGTTCCGTCGAGGCTGTAATAAAATCCTGTCCAAAAAGTGACCGCTGCTTTTGGTAAACAGGGGTACGCAAACTGGGGTAAGCAACCTCATCAACGGAAAAGAAGAAATTTTAATGCATTCCATAATAGATTCCTAATATTTGTCTACAATGAAGAATTGACATTGCACATTGCACAATTTAGAATTATTTTTAACAGAACAAAGCCAACTCAGGAGTTGTTGAGAGTAGATAGCTCCAATAGCCGTAGAAATTATGAAAAGGAACATATATTATATGTTTATAATATATGCTCTTATACTCATATTCGAGTATCTATCTACCTCTCATTTAATATCTGATAACTTAAACCACCTTTCCATCTACTCTTGTCTTTTGTACCTTTATCCCACTCCTATGTTCCCCTCCACCCTCCCCTCCCCCGACTGACATAGTTAAGCAAACTGAATTAAATCTGTATATTGTCACACTTTATTTATATTATTTATCATCAGCAGTGGAAAATTTATAATTGGCACGATTTATTGTTTTTATTGTTATATATATATATATATATATGTGTAAATTGTGAATTTGCTGTTAATTTTACCAAAAATAAATCAAATAAAAATAAAATATTTGAGTTACAATTTTACCTTAAAAGCGACATGTATTAATAAAGCGGCGTTGTGGAACCACAAAACTTCGCAAACAAACAACGCCATCCCAGGTAAAGTTTATTACAGGTGCTGGGAATGCATCGAAAGAATAAGGTAAATTGTGGAAGAGAACGTCTTTTTGGGCAACGTCGGGGGACTTTTAGGAGACAGCATCAATATTAATCATTATTATGATCACATTGTAACCATTCCCAAAATCTCTCGGATCCTTAATATCGCATTATTTGTAGTAGCACAGACAATCAGCGGTTACTATATTATTCCCACAGTGTAAAGGAACCTGCTTTGCATCAATTCGAAAACAAATATTCACTAAAACCGTATTTTATCAATTTATTATTTATGACCTCCCTATTGGTAGACCTGACAATTTTGCCTTTGCGATAAATTGATTTTTTTATGCGAATTTTGACCATTTTTCGGTAAATAACGCAATTTTTCGTATTTTTCGAGGAATATTCTGGAATTTAAAAAAAATAAAAAAATTTGTACCTTCTAAATATTTCTTTGTCCATGGTTTTGATAAGCATTTCTTAAAAAAACAACGCAAATTTCATTAAAAATACACTTTCTAAAAATATATTAAGAATTTTTTTTTAAATTACGCTAATTTCCTTTAAAAAAAACTAAAAAATTCTTAAAAAAATAACGCGGTTTTTCTCCAAAAATCCTCAATCAGAATTATCATTTTAAAATTGATTTATCAAAGGGAATTAATTTGTACCTTTCCTAACTATTGAAAATGGACTGTAATACGGTGACAAAATGGTTGAATAAGGAACTCCAGCCCATTTTTTCTTGTGTTTTTTTTATCAATAATGACGTTCAAATTTAAATACTGTTATATTTCGTTTTTTTCTAAAGTTAGTTTTCATAGTTAAAATAATTTTCAAAGTTTCAATTTTTCAAAGGCCGCCAAAACGCTTCAAATCTATGGCCGGTCTGTTTGATCAGTTTTGAAGTTAAAATGTCAAATGTCAAAACAAGGATGAGCTTTGCCATACATAATTGTATATTATATTCATGGTAAACCATAACTAAAAATAAGAAATAAAATTCTCTACCTTTATAGAAACTTTAACTCAAAGAATAATAATAGTATTGACCATTAACATTATCATAATATCCGTATTGATAATTAGTTTGATCATGAATATTCTAATTTCTTTCATGAATAATAGTTGTTTTTATTGAACAATAATTATATAGCTTATTCAGTTAAAATGTTTCCAAAACTGAAAAAATACATATTTAAAATACGAAACAATATCGAAAAATAAAAAAATTCTTACTAATCCAAAAACAGAATGCTCACGTGATGATGATGTCAGATGTTCCAAATGCAATGGTACCAATATAACACGGTGTTTTGATGAGCTGATTTTTTATTCACTTTTAAATAAAGATTTATAAATTCTATAATTATATATATTTATATATTAAAGTCATTATATTTTTCCCTGGAGTTCTTTATTATATTCTAATCTGCTTCATACCAACGAGCAATATACCTAGGTGTTTAGCGTTGACACACTTTTTTTCACAAATAGCACCAATTAGTGGAAGATACTCTCAGTATCGCCCTGGTGAAAGACCAGCATTCAGAATCGAAACGTTGCTTGAAATGGCTTTTAGCCGTGTTTGGTGACCAGATCTGAATAGCCAGGTATTTACCCACCTTCCTCTCCCCTTCTTCTTCCCCTCCCCCACACCTTCAGCCTCACAACATTCCCCAATTGGGGATGCCATAGTCTCACTGGTTCCAGTCGATTGGGATCAGTTGGACTCTTCTACGGTATTCATATATAAAATAAAAAATAAATAAAAAATTTTGGAATTTTCTCTGTGATTCGATTGAAAATTTAAATCGTCCCTTCCTACCACTTAAAATTCATTTTTATCGCAATGACACGTACCTTCCTCGCGAATTGTGCTCATCGTGACCTATTACGTGGCCACCATCATTTATGTATCTGCACATCAAAATGTCAATGTTTACGACTTTTAAAAAAGGTAGCTTACCTCTATTTGCGACTATAAATCTATAACCAATTCCCATACTATGGCCAATAGGTTGTGGCTATTGTTCGCGTTGAACATTTTGACGCGGTCCAACGGACAGCGCGGGGGTGTAAAATAGAATTTTACCGAACGCTGGGCGCATTTACAACATACCTTGGAGCATAATTGCAAATCTATTTGTTATACGTCCGATGTACTCGATGTTCGTGGCTCCGGCATTTGAACTATCGATACATGGAACAACGTGTTAGATGAACAACAACGTGATACGTGAACAAAGTGTTATTTATAAGGGATGAATAAAGCAAAAATACCCTAAGGCGATCCAATGCGAAGTAATGCAAAAATTTGGTGGCCTAGAAATATCATAGATTATTTAATTAAATACTGCATGTAGAACACACCTTGGTCATTGGTTTACCCGGCCTTTTTTTTGGTGAGCTTTTTTATAAGCCTAGAAAATAATAAAATATCAGACTTTAAAAAAGGATTATTTGTGCTCTACGTCCTTATTTGTAAAGCAAGTATGCAAAGAGGATTTGCGGCCGCGTAACCAAAGTCGATATACTTATTCTTTCCTAGGCCAACTGCATATACAAGTATGTAGTATTTTATTATTCGGGCGTATATCATCACTGCGTACTCCTTCGGGGACTCGGCATTATTGTTAGTGAAAATATTTTATGTAGCCGATTTACACTCAAGATGCCTGCAAGTAACAACGTTCCATCTGACACAGCAATGTCGTGCGATATGTGCTCTAGAGAGAGCAACTTTAAGGCTCATTATCGCATAACATTGGAGTCTCCGATGGAACCTTGTTATTCCAAGGGGTCGATATATCACCCATTTTCTGTGTAAATTCATTATCTAATGTTTTTTAATTTATTGAATACTCACTGATTAGATCATTGTTAATTAATTCATTGTTTTTGTGTTTAATTCGTAGAACACTATTTAATTTTTATATTTTTTAAATTAAAAGAAAAAAAAGTAAAATATTAAAAAATAAAACCCAAAATTCATGACTTATTCAACATGGTTAATTTAAAGCGATCATATTCAATAATCCACATGTTTCGAAAAAATATACATAACAATCAAACTTGTAATTTATTAAATAATTAAAAATGTACTTTACACCACTTTTATAAAAATAAATAAATATTTCTACATGTTTCGATAGCAATGCTATCATCCCCAGGAATATATGAATACTATAAAATAATTTAAAGTATGGACAAATGATAAAAATTAGAACAATAATTTAAGAATATACAAAATATAAGCATAAACAAAACGAATTAAAGTAGCTAAGTAATTGATCAAAACTAAATAACTATAAAACATTGAATAATACATTTATATTAGAAATTAAAATAAAATGTATTATTATTATTAATATTAATATGAAAATAAATTTAAGAGATAGCTATTATTAAAAAGCATTTTAATATTTATTAAATTTAATTCGCTATTAATACTTTTTCCTATTTCTAAAATTTCAAAATTATCTAATTGTAAACCGGTTGTATTTGTATGTAAAATTTCTAAACCTTTATTTATATCGGAAGAATGATTGGTTTCTAAAATATGATTTGCAAATTCAGAATAGTTGTTATTATTTAAACACCTTAGGTGTTCCTTAACTCTTATACTGAAATTTCTAGAAGTCTTTGTGATGTAAAAATAGTTGCAATCATTACAAATCAATTTATATACTCCCGATGTATTCAAAATATTATCCTTTTCTTCGTTATTCAAAATATATATTTTTTTAATTTATTATTAGTATAAAAAGCTGGTTGGATAGTATTTGGCAAGTTTTTAATTATTAAATTAATAATGATGCCACAAAGTTACCAATCGTTTGAAGAAATTGTAATTTATTATTATCTCGTATACTCCTATCGCTGTCAGATAGCGGTGTTAACGTGGTGAATTTGACGGCTTTCCCATGTACATGTGAATCATTTATTAATCAAATTATTTATTTACTTATAAAAGTGGTGTAAACAACGAACACTTTTAATTATTTATTTAATAATGATGCCACAAATTTACCAATCGTTTGAAGAAATTGTAATTTATTATTATCTCGTATACTCCTATCGCTGTCAGATAGCGGTATTAACGTGGTGAATTTGACCGCTTTCCCATGTACATGTGAATCATTTATTAATCAAATTATTTGTTTACTTATAAAAGTGATGTAAACAAAGAACATTTTTAATTATTTATTTAATAATGATGCCACAAAGTTACCAATCGTTTGAGGAAATTGTAATTTATTATTATCTCGTATACTCCTATCGCTGTCAGATAGCGGTGTTAACGTGGTGAATTTGTCCGCTTTCCCATGTACATGTGAATCATTTATTAATCAAATTATTTATTTACTTATAAAAGTGATGTAAACAAAGAACATTTTTAATTATTTATTTAATAATGATGCCACAAAGTTACCAATCGTTTGAAGAAATTGTAATTTATTATTATCTCGTATACTCCTATCGCTGTCAGATAGCGGTGTTAACGTGATGAATTTGACCGCTTTCCCATGTACATGTGAATCATTTATTAATCAAATTATTAATTTACTTATAAAAGTGGTGTAAACAAAGAACACTTTTAATTATTTATTTAATAATGATGCCACAAAGTTACCAATCGTTTGAAGAAATTGTAATTTATTATTATCTCGTATACTCCTATCGCTGTCAGATAGCGGTGTTAACGTGATGAATTTGACCGCTTTCCCATGTACATGTGAATCATTTATTAATCAAATTATAAATTTACTTATAAAAGTGGTTTAAACAAAGAACACTTGTAATTATTTATTTAATAATGATGCCACAAAGTTACCAATCGTTTGAAGAAATTGTAATTTATTATTATCTCGTATACTACTATCGCTGTCAGATAGCGGTGTTAACGTGGTGAATTTGACCGCATTCCCATGTACATGTGAATCATTTATTAATCAAATTATTTATTCACTTATAAAAGCAATTTAAGAACACAGTTACCTAGTGATAGAAAAGAAAAATGTATAACATGAGACATGAAAGAACAAAATAAAACTTGTATAAAATTGAAACAGGTATGAAACAAGTAACATATTATATGCATCAACAGAAATAACCAAAGATCGTGCGCAATGTGGTTGTCTTTAAACTGTGGGTAGGTACATTTAATATTACAGTAGCGAGCATAGAAATGTGTTCAACCATAAAATATCATATTATTTGTAATACGTCAGATGTCGTCGTGATTTATTGGAACCTTTTAACTTAATATCATTAAAAAAAATCATAGGGATCTACAACAAACATTAAAAAAATCCTCACAGTTTTAAAATGTATTTAGGTTTACTAAGGAAAAAACATTAAGTCAATTATTTTTTTCACCCACCGAATTTTTGTTTGAAAAATTACATGCTGTATTTTAGTAAGGTTTCACGACGACTTATCAAATATATATCAGTGATATGAGCAACAACTGTAAATTACTCAAACCGACTTTTTGTATTATTTACTGAGGTTTTCCCTTAACGTAGGATTAAGTATGTTTATTTTAATAATCATTTCATCACAGATATCATTATTATTAATGGGGTTTTGATTTTTCATAAATTCCCTGATCTTAAAGAATTTTATAAATTTTCCATTCTCGCTACTGTGTGTTCACCTAAATATGCATATGGTAAATGCAACTTCACCTTACTAATTTGTGAATTTTGATTAGAGGATTCTTTTCTTTTCTATAAGCGTGTACGACAATAATAGGTAACATTGAACACCGAGTAAAAAAGTAAGTTCAAAAAGGTAGACAAGTAGCAGCAGAGTAGAAACGTGGCGGGGTAACAAATAGGGGTGGTTTAATATCGGGTTTATAGAGCGAGGGGGAGCTGGGCAAATCTCATTACATTCCTGGCGCGTGCGGCAACAAAGCCTCGGTAATTCGCGGGCAGCAACCCCCAGAGCCGCCGCGCCATTGTGCACAGTATGCGGCACACGCGGGCGGCCGATCTTAAGAGCGGCTTATTTTTTAAATGTTTTCTTTATTCAGCATACATCTTTTTTTGCAGAAATATTTGTAACTTACAGCGACAAGACTATGTTCATTCTCATATTTTGGCGGTCGAATTGATGAAAGCTTTTACTTTAGCCATACAATGCCGAAGCCACGTAGTAAGAATGGAATAAAAATTGACGCGAAAAGACTTCTCTTTTAAAAAAATCTGGAGGGGGAATAAGTGTTGAAAGGTCTCAGTTTGGATGAATGGATGGTGTTAGGGACAATACTACAACCTCCAGCACAATGGACTAGAAGGAAACAATAGGAAACTAGCGGTAGAAATGAAATGGAGTGGAAGCGTTTCCTGAAAGCTTCCAAGACACTCTCAGGGTTTTAACCCTGCTTATGTGTGCAAATAGGATATACCAAAGTCAAAAATATTTTATTTTGTATAAGCGTTATGTTATGCTATTACCAATGTTAATATTAAGGTAATAAATCGAACTTATTCTTAAACATACACAAGGTTCTTTAACATTCCAGCATTGTTTTCCCGCGGTGTATTGTTAAGTTCTCACTTTCAAAATAAATTCTTTGAAAATGACATAAATGATAGCTTTCCATTCCAGATACTTTAAATCCCTCAAAATAGTAGTACGCTCTAGTCCAGGTATATTATCCATGTATTTTAAACAAACTGTTTAAAAAATTCATGAATACGCACATTTATCTAGTTCAGATTAATAAACACATTGAAAACTTGGCTAGCTGAAAGAAACTATTTGTATTAGAAATAAGGAAATATTATTTTATTTAAGATTTTTTGCTTTCGTTTATGTTTTTATTTTATTTCATTTTTTTAATATATTTTTGCAGAAATATTTTAGAGTAATATTCTTTATAAATATTAATGTTTTAAGCTTGTTACATATGGCTTGTACGTTTTTTATTTTATATATTGTTTTTTTATGTTTTTATTTTACATATTTTGTAACCTTGTCTGTAAATTTTACGTTTTTGATAACAAGCTCCCGTTAGACAAACTACAAAAAAGTAGTTTATCGGGTTTTTTTGAGTTGTATTTTTTTCTGTTGTAAAATTAAATAAATAAAAAAAAAATTTTAAAAAAAAGATCAAAATACAAAAAATATTGAAATTGATGTGACAGAATATAAGTTGTCACACTCGGGAGTCAGCACTTCCCGCGGCGGCCCTGGCAGCCCCTATGCGGTACGATTGTTTACTATTTCCTGCCTACCGTGCTAAGGGTGAGTGAGGGTAGCTGTAAGGGTTGTAGATTGTGGGTGCTGGGTGCCCTAGCCACCGTGGAGAGGTGCGTATTTCAGAGGACTTATTTGAATGAGGAGACAATACGTTTTACCATAATATCTTGTACTTTTTCCTACTCTCATTTGTCGCATGGGAATGTTAAAGTTGTGTGAATTTAGAACACGAACACGAGAAACTACTATGTACATTTAATTTATAGAACCATAAGAATTCTAATGGTGCATTGAAAATATAGGCGAATTAATTGGATATCGTTCGTGCTATTAAGGTACCTACCTATATGACGTTATTTTCAAAATCTTATAATGCAAAGAGTAAAATTCTGTAAGTCTCAAAAATGGGATGGGCTGGACATATAGACAGAATGCCAGATGAACGTAGAAAATTATGCCCCAGTGGAAACGATCCTGAGGCAGGCCGAGGAATACGTGAATGGACCTGGTAGAAGTTGGTTGGAGGAGGATGTGCAGCCATTGGAGAACATTTGTGGATGAAACCAAATCCCAGCCTGAGATGTAGCGGCGTGATGATGGTGATATTATTATTATATTTGTATTGCTTACATTTTTTATTTTTTATTTAAAAACTAACAGTTTACAATATTTATAGAGAATGGCAAATATTACTGACGTTAGAATTACACAGACATGCCCAAATCAAAATCTACCTGTACCATTTTGACCTGGAGGCAGAGGTCACGTGGCGTCCATTTTGGGACAAGCCCAGGTAGCACATTTTTTTAATAAACTCCACTATCATTCGTACGATGACTGCCAAAATAGAAGTGACTGAGAGTAATCACAAATATCGTATTACATTCCACAGGAAATCATTATTTTACAAAATTTTGCTGATTCAATATAATTTTTAACAGTTTTGTGAAACAATCTCGTCAAACCAAAATGAAAACGATGCGAAAGCGTTCATGTCATCATTTCCTGCGGTAAGTAAAATAATAAACATTTCTGAAAGGGTCAAACTAAATACTCTAAGAAAATATTCTGTTTATGTAAACAGGCCGAACTTTTTTTTATCTATTGCTGTTTTGCTTAAATTGGCGGTTTGGGTTGGTTTTGAATATCGGAACGGCATGTATAGTATTACTCTAAGCGGCAGCTACGGGGAGGATATTGGCTATAAATTCAACAAAATTGTAAAAAGGACGAAGTAACCATTAGTAGATTTGCTTTTCAAAGAGTAAATACTAATACTTTGCAGTGCAATTCGAGTTGTCTGCATAATGTTGGGATTTATTTATTGGAAAATCACTGAAAAGGACATGCCTCCAGGCTCATCCCTCACCTATTAAAGCATCTCGGTTAATTCTCTTCTCTGTGGTAAATACGAGTATATATACGAGTATGTAATAACTTAACAAAGTAAAGTTAACTCTTGAGTTTCTTAAGAGTAATTACAAAAAAGTTACAAGTTTAGCCTATGGGGATGGGATGGTGGGAGGGAGGGGAAGGGAATGGATCAAGTATGTATATAATAAAATGTATTGTGTAATTGTTATGTATTGTTTTTAGGTTTGAAGTTGTGAGATGCTAAGTTGAATAAGTCGAACTCTGTATGAAGTGTTAAAAATGTGTGAAGCGCGATGAATACATGTGTTTTATTTTGAGTTCGTGTTGCATTGCGGGAGGATTAGAGTGTGATTTTTACCATAAAGTAATATCAATACTCAATGCTTAGTTAGCTAAACAGCAATTCAGCAATAATATTTTTTTCCTTTTCGTATTACTAACCAAGGCGAGAACGAATCAACTACACGATGGAACTATTTAGCTGATTTGACTGAAATTTAAGGGTTAACTGTTGTTTGTTGGTATTTACGAAATTGTTTGTTTGATTGGCAATCGTGAACATTGATTGTTAATTTAGGCAGGTATCTTCCTGCCGAAAGCTGAAAAGCCTAACTTTCCCAGGCTTCCCCCTTGCTCATTGACTGGCGAAGTCTAATATTGTATGAGATGTAAAAACTAATATTTTATATTAATTCCAATTTTTTTAAGCAAAATGTTTTTTCTTTTATTTTTCTTACTCTTTATATAATGTAGTTAAGTTTTGTTTTCTAATATATTTTACGAACGAACAGTATACTTAATTTTTAAATTAACTTCGGTCAGGATCACGTCATCGTTGGGAATACTATGTGCAGAATATTTTAAACTGCTGAAAAGAGATAACCTGGAACTTAATAACGTATTTATTTTATCTTTAAAAATAAACAGTGCATGAATAAAAATACGTGCTGAGTGATGACATACATTTTACCGGGCGAGGTTAGTATCTTAGAGTAATTAAGTTACTTTAAGGTTAGGACATGCTGCAGGGAATGATGTGAGGTAAAGATAAAACGGTATATGAAAAATGTGTACGGTGTATAAGTGTATGTGTGTGTGTGTTTTGTTAGCTATGTGCCTGAATTGTGCTACGTAGTGCAGAGTTGTGAGTGCGCATTGATTATGTTACAAGTACCTAATGTTTTCTTAAACGACAGTAGGAAACCAAAATTATTGAATATTTGGAGAACAAAGAAAATTGAAGAATTTGCTGCAGCGTTCATTTTGTTGTTTGATGGGTAAAAAAGTTCGGTGTGGTGGGTACGTTTCGATGGTATGGTAAAGTAAATTTGAGACAGGAGTGCAGGGCAGTCTATTTAATTATTAAAAGATTTTATACATGAATAACGCCATAACCCGTGTTGTAGTATAGAGGAATCAGAAGAGCCGGTAATTCATTCTACAGTCGACAGAACGAGTCGTAAAAACGATCCTTTCTCTTACGGAATATGTTATAAATGCTAACATCGAGTAGGTAGACATTTGTCAGTCGATCTGTAGAAGAGGTACCATTCACAAACACAATATAAGTACCTGCATATCGATTGGTCAACCCTTAGTAAATAGTTTGTTTGTTAAAACCCCTTGTTAATTATATCGTGCCACGGCATGAGGGGTGGAAACGCCATTGATACAAAATCCTATGGTTTTACACAGCCTCAGCAGTCTGAGCTAAATGTTTCTGCCACGTGTCGCGGCATTGTGCACGTGACGGCTCGTGTGGTGATAGCTATTACGCTAAAATGGACATTGATAGCCTTGAAGACCTGAAAGAAATGGTGGATTTGAAAATAGAACAGGATGCTATCGATTACAAATTGCAGAGGAAACACTTCTATTTCGGCATAAGAGTGCAATTTTGGGTACCACACATCACATAGAGATACCTACAGAGACCTTTAAAAACAATCCAGCATTGAAGAAAAAGATTTTAGGTACCTACCTATCATAGAATAAAGAATACACACTAGAAGTACCTCCCATATAGAATTGGATGAAAGCCCGTGTACCTTTGACTTAATACCTTTTGGTTCTAGCCCCGAAAAAGCCAATGAAATTAGAGAAAATACAGCGCTCTGTCTATCTTACACTGACCTTACGGGGAAACGGCGTGATGGTTAATCAATTATATAGTTATTTATATTGTTATTACTATTCCTATTATTTTTTTATCCTTCTTTTCCTATTATTTTTTTATCCTTCTTTTTATTCGTTTTTTTGCAATTATTATTATTATTATTATTGTTGTTATTATTATTATTATTATTATTATTATTATTATTATTATTATTATTATTATTATTATTATTATTATTATTATTATTATTATTATTATTATTATTATTATTATTATTATTATTATTATTATTATTATTATCATTATTATTATTATTCTTATTATTATTATTATTATTATCATCATCATCATTATTATTATTATTATTATTATTATTTTTATTATTATTATTATTATTATTATTATTATTATTATTATTATTATTATTATTATTATTATTATTAAAATCCACGTAAATGCACAGTTGGGCGTATTATCAAATAAATAAATTATTGTTATTACTGCGATTTTTTTCCATTTTTTTATTTTATTATTATTTTGATTATTATTATTATTATTACCATTATTATTATTACTACTATCGTTAGTACTACTATTATTTTTGTTACTATTATTTATTTATTTTCTTTTTAGATTATTAGGTACCTATTATTATTATTTGTACAATAAAATCGTCATAACTTCATTCTGACGAATTGCAGCTTTCACAATTAATAGTCAAAAATAGGTCAAATGTCAACTGCATTTAGCGTCATTTCCAAAACTGCCCCATTTCACACGTTCCATAACTATTGTATCTATTATTTGCCTGGCAATTACCGAGGAACAAAAAAGACCTGAGCCGTTCCGCCCGTTGTAGGCCGTGGGACGTTCTTGTACCCGGCCATTAGGGGCCGCATTAGGGTTCGTGTTAGGGGCAGATGCACCAATAAAGTCATTATTGAAATCGGGACATAATCGAACGCACGGCGATGGTCGGTCAATTTTGATATTTGCAATTTGTTCATATCCTAAATAATGGACGATTTAATAACTCAAACGACGTGAATTCCAATAACTTATTCTGAGAGACATTATAAAATAACGAGTAAACTGAATTTAACGTATTTTCAATATATTATCAAATGCAGCAAAATGCAAATGTGGGCCATTTTTTTCTTGTGCCTGTAATTTTTTAAAGCTTTACAAACTTTTTATTTTGAAGCGGAATAAGTTCCTCCGTTTAAATTATAAATTTTAAATACATATTTATTTTATTTATAAAAAATATATATATAACAAGGCAGAGATAATAACATCCTGTTAAGACAATCAACACGGCTTGTCAACAGGTGCCTACTTATTGTTATTTACATAGGTTTTCATGTATTATAATTTTCATCTTCAGACTTAAATATACTCTCAGTATCGCCCTGGTGAAAGACAACCATTTAGATTTGAAACGTTGCTTGAATAGGCTTTTAGCCTTTTTTGGTGACCAGATCTGATTAGCCCGGTATTTCCCCATCTTCCTCTCCGTCTTCAGCCTCACAACATTTCCCAATTGGGGATACCATAGGCTCCAGACGATTGGGAGCAGTTGGGACTATTGTATTTACTTAAAAAAAACATAAATCGTTATATCTAGACAGTTTTTATCATTGCTCTATCATTCATTTCGATCCTCCAGTTCAATCTTCATTCAATTTAACTTCACATTATCAAATCTTTTCTCTCAGATAGCCATTTTTTTAACCTTATTCATATAGTTTTTTTAACATTATTTGGCATTAACTTAAATATCGTAACTTTATTGTATTCCGACGTTCTCCCTTCATAATTATTTATATATTTTGGAAGTACTTTACCGATAATAAATCATTATTTTTAAAAACCTGTCCAAATTAGAATGGGGGGGGGGAGAAAATAAAACCACATAAATAAGTCGTCATAATGTGGATTAACCGCAGTTTGAAAATGGCCTTGAAAGCCGAAACAGCTCTCACAATAATAAAAACTAAAAATACTTGTATAACTTAATAATAACATTATTAAATTCGATTTACATTCAATTTTTAAAAAAATGGAATCGTTGTTGGTGAATCTATTATTATAAATATGTTACTCATTTTTCTTTTTGCTCCGAGTTAAATACATATTAAATTACAATTTTGTACCAGAGCAGAGCCTTAGCAGGTACACTTTGCACTGTAGTTGGGCACTTTAGTTTCTGTTTTGGCCATCTGCATATAAGTAGATACCTTTGTCAAATTTAAATTTTAGTTACATAAATGTATCTTCTTCACTTTGTTCTACTCGGGTCGGAGACCCGTTGCATCGACAAGGCGCCTCCAGGCGTCCCTGACCTGCACTATGTCAACAGCATCCGTCCATAGTAGGTTCAGCATCTCTTCGCACAGCCTCTGGAGTTGCTTCTCCCAGCTGTGTCTGGGGCGGCCCACTGGACGTCTTCCCTCTGTAATAACTCTCTGAATTTTCAGCGTAATTCAATTTCCTGGCATACTTTTAATTACCTATGTGCATTTTTAGTTATTTACAAATAACGACTGTTCGTTTTTAAATAAATAAAAAAATGAAAAAAAACTAATAAAATACGTAATTGCCCTTCGAAAGGACATTATTTCGCCATGCAATTCTTACCTTAAATTTTTGTTTTCATAATTTGTAAAAAGATAATATATGATTAGTATATACAATATATATATCTCGTTAGGACTACCGACCGACTCACATTTGTCGTAGTAAGTAGGTACTTCGGAGGCAATAAATAACCATAAATGCATAGTGGAGTAATTGATTTTTTTTGTATGGCAGGGACCACACAGGCGGTTAGACGAAACAGGTGTCATCAGCACTTGGGTGGTCCAGGTGGTGCCAACCTTTCAAAACTAAATTGTTGGTTCAACATATGACGAATGAAACAATGTACAAATTAACATTTTTGGAATGGTTAAAATGTTAAAATATATCAAAAAATTGTTAAATTATCAAAACCAGTTAATTTCGAACAAAAAAAAATAATATTTCAAAATTTCTTTAAAAGATTGGGTATTCACTTTGTGGCGTCATTATTAATTAATAAATGAATTGAAAATCACTTTGTAATTTCCAATTTACTAATATATATTCCTGATCAGGAAATCCCCGCTTTCGAAACATGTTAATATGTATATATTAATCAAGTGGTGATTACAAAGTAATTTTTAATTCATTTGTAAATATCATTAGGTTTAGGTGAGTATTTTAGCTTCAAATCCAAAAATAAGTTTTGTGTGGAACAGGCCACGCTGCCGAAGATTGATTATCTAACAGTTAGAGAAATGAGATTTTTTTAAAAATAAGTAATTTATTGAAATAATGAGCTCGGTTCACCTAAAGCCAGGTAACGTATTACTACATTCTCCATAAATCCACTGAATGCAGTGTAATTTTGTTTGATTTACATCTCACTTTTTCTTCACGCTTAGGAAGCCCGGTTCGCGGGAAGAAATTGAAAAATACCCGCGGCGTCCGTTAGCCGAGATGTATTTCCGCTACCAGTTCCGGATTTGGCCATAAATTGAATGAAATGGCGTACGGGAAGCTTCCGGAATATGTGTGCCTTACCTCACAGGTAACCATAACTCCCGTTTGGCTTATCGGACATCCGGATAAGAGAGAATCCATAAATATCGAAAGACATGCGAGCCCACATCGCACATACTGATACTGCGGAGAGAACTCCGACGTAATTGAAAAAAATGGTCGTATTACATGCTTAACAATTCTTTGCCTCTGGGGAGATGGATTGGTTGACGATTGTCGAAATTATTCAAATCATATATTTTTGTTCGCTTACAATTATTCTTCAAGAATAGAAAATTGTGAGTAGAATACGTAATACTGACTTTTAGTTTTTCCCAGAAATTTTATTGTATTTTTTATATTGAAGATTCAAATGTTAATTTTTATTTTTTTATACTGAAAAATAAACTGACTTTTTTTTAATTTCTTGGGCATTAACTATTTAAAAATTTCTATACATTTTGTTTTGAATAGTTTTATTCACAATATACATCTGTTATTAATTTTATTTATTTGCTACCGGTTTTGACATATTTTGACTCTTCCCACCATCCCCCCCACCCCCCTAAGTTTATTATTTGTCAATACTTATCATTATTTTCTAGTATACTTTGTATCCTGATGAGGGAAGGTTCGCTTCCGAAACATGTTAATATTTATATGTTAAACTTTTTTGTTGTTGTTAATAATGGACACGTAAAGTAATTTTATATTTATTGAAGAATAAAAAAATTGTGAATGAATTTCCACAAACCGTGAAATTGCAGAAATAAAAACTGCTACAAATTTCATGATACCACATCTCAACATTTGAGTATTTTTGTCGCATTAGTACTTACAAAGAAATTCTGTTTCATGGTTGGTACGCATTTCACAATGAAAACATGCTTGTAGGTGTAATATAAGGATCTAGAGGAGATCAAAAACAACGGCCCCTTATGTGGACCTTGTGGGCCCCTTCCTGGCCACTGCCCCGCAATAAAAGTAGCCCTTACTTCTAAAATGTTATTATCCAGAGGTTCCCGCTGAATAAGAATGAGATTATTATGACAATGTCTGGCGCTCAGAGGGGACCAAATATCATCAATGTTAATTTAGAGTCATTCCGTAATAGGACCAGCGGAGACAATGTGTAAATACTAACTTTACGTACTACAATATCTGTATGCAATAAAAACAATAGCTTTCCAACCATTAGGGAGGTGAACCTATATATGTGTATTACAGAAGACCACCTAGATCACTAGGCCTGGACACTCTATAAAATCGACCTCTTAACTTGTATGACATAAAAAATTAAAAAAATTAAAAAATTATTTATTAAAACGTTATAAATGTTTTAGTAAATTAAAAAAAGACCTTTTTAATTCTGAGGTTCTCATACAAGTTAAGAGGCCGATTAGATTCAGTATCCCAGTCATATGGATTTAGGTGGTTTGGTTACAGTGGTGTGCAGTCCACAAAGGCTGAAAATCTGTGCCTACCCTAAGAAAAATGAATCAAATAAAAAAATTACAAGATAATAGAAAAGTACAAAAAAATTTCTTATCAATGTGCATTTTTTTATGAATTTTGTATTGTGCACCTAGCTATTCTGCAAAACTGCAAAAATTTTATATTTGGTCATAGAGCAAAGCAAGCCACTGGTGTGTTATGGGTTTGTTAAAATTATCGTGGTTCTTGTGATACATTTTCAAATACATTCCTATCGAAAGTATTTCTTGAACACATTGTAATCCCTTACGGAGAAAATCAAATAAAGAGTGATAACTGATGAATATAATTCATCTGATTCGGAGAATTCCCATTTCAGTGTTGCCGATACCGGTAGCTTATTTACAAAACCTATACCGATTCAATTACGGCGAAGACTGAAATAGGATAGCTTTATTAATGCGATTAGCTTGACTTTATTAATGAGATTGAACGACACATTATGATAGCAAAGTCTGGTCTAATTTATGTATTTATTGTTTTAGAACATTTACAGATTATTAACATTATCATAATTATAAAATGAACATTGCGTAGTGGGTAAGTGTTAAAGAATCTAAGATAGAAGTATAAGAAAAAGAATAATGTTTAAAAATGTTCAAAGAATGCATTGTTTTTGGTTTAGTTCACTTCCCAATGTTCGTTTTATAAGTGTGATAATGTTAACAAAACCTACTCTATTTCAGTCCTTATCATGACTGAATCGGTATAGGTTTTGTAAGTGATTTAGGTTGTATATAGGTTTTATTTGTATAAGTATATTTGTTTTGTTTGTATATTTTTTATTTGTATAGGTTTTGTAAATACGCATACCGGTGCGCGGTAATTCAGTGGAACGAATATCAGATTATCCAGAAATGGTATAGATATTAATCAGACTATCGGACCAAGATGAATTAAATGTGGGTTGTTTCATCTTTGTGAAAATTGAAGATATTTGTAAGAACGCCTAGCATTATGTTGGTCAAATTTGGAAAGTAAATACTATCACTGAAATTCTATGAAGCTCTTGAGAAAACAGACTTTTTGTTGTTTTTTCTATGAACCTCCAATAAAATGTTGCTCTTGTGCTTCAATCAAATGTTCTGTTAAAATTACCTTCTCCTGGGAACCCTGCTGGAACCTCGAGAATCGCGCTAAAATATATGTTCCATGATTTGAATTTATAATAGATCTAAACTTCTTATGTGGAAATCTCATATGTATGTGGGTTTCACCATATCTGTGCATCATTTTTATAGAAAAGTGTGTTATGAGTGTGCTTCTATAAATAAATATTCACACATACGTGTAAAAGGTGGGCAGATGGACACGTGTGAAATTTCCGTCAAGGGTAGTGAACAGGTTAAATTTTGATATAATGAGTACGTGTATTGAAAATAGCAAAACAATACTTACAGAACGGGAACGCTGGTAGACATCTAAAAACTCTAATCAGCTCTAGGGAAAAATAAAATAAATCAAATAAAACAACTACATACATATGTAAGTGATTTTGAAACTTTGATATAGAAAACAAAATTTATATCGAAAATAATATACCTATTCAAAAAAAAACATAATGTATTCAAGCAATATATAAAATTATTTATAACTTGTTAGAAAATAAAATATTATTCTGAAACTGTTCATTTGAAATAATTTTAAAGAATGCATATGTCCTAACAATTGCCTGACCTTTGAATTAAGAAGCAAATAAGATTTCACCAGATGAGCTTTAAAAAAGTAGGTTCGGGATCCATCTCTACCCAACTAGTTCTCACCCATTTTTTTAGAAATTTGTCGCAATTTTTCTGTCATCTTTTAATATCACATTGTGCTTCGTTGTTTTTTCCTAGGGTAGGCAAAGCTTTTCAGCATGCCACTGATTAGCTTTATACTTCATTGTATAAGTAATTATTGAAAGTATTATCAATAAATCTTAAAGAGAATTTGAAACAGAAGAAGACAAAGAAAATAAAAAGATACGGTCACGACTGCGGCAGTCCGGAGCGACCGTCTCAGTCGCGACCGTTTTATCTTCTTATGTTAATTTAATTCTGTTATTCCAAATATTAATATCTATTGTAGACTTGTGATAACTTCAAAGATCTCCAGAATCATAAAAATGACTAGGTATGTTCAAGACACCATCTATGGGGCAATCACGTTCGGTCAGAACTTTGCACTCTCAAACGATTCATATGATTCTCAAGTGACGGAATGACGGAATTGAACAAGGTCTCGGTTGCTCAATTAAAAAAGAGGACGGTCCTTATTAGAGTAAATGTTCTGAGTTCATGTGTCAGTTGCGATTGTATCTTTGTTTATTTTTTAATAATTAATATTGTGAATTAAATAGTTAAAAAAAACTATAGTTAAATAGTAAATAAATATCTACATGTTTCGAAATCAATAGTTCCCTCCTCAGGATACAACTTACACTGAACAAATCATTTTTTTTAAATAATGATATTTGTATAATCATATACAAAAAATAACAATAAGCTGTGAGAGAGCAATAATAATAATATTAAAAAAAATTAGAGTAATTTTCTTAATTTTATGAAAATATTTTACATTAATGCTTAATTAATTACCAATCTAAATATTTATCATTTCATTAAAAATAATGCCACAAGTGAATTTGCGCATATTGAACAAGGAATTGATATTGAAATCATTTTCATTGGCATTTTGGATTCCCAAGATTCGATAGATTAAATGATATTTTAACTTACATAGCTGATGAAGAAAAGCAGATTGGTTGACATATAAAATCCACACAGAAACAAACTGTGCTAATTTCTTGACGAGTGACCTCACCGTTTGATAATGCCTTCTTCATACAAACAAGCAGCTTTCTGTTTCAGGAAAATGAAAAATTCTACAATCATGTTTAGTTACCTTTACAAAAATAATAACTCCGCTCTTCCTGCGACATATACATATAGCGTGCACACTGCACACACATGCACATTTCTACCAAATATTATCAGAAGCATCGTCTTCAACAGCTTCCTCCACTATCTCCGCACTTACCCCATCCACCCTACAAGTGCACATGGCCTAACGTGATTGGATCACGCGCAAGTGTAACCATTCCCTTGGGACCTCATGAACATCCCCCGAATGGCTTATAAAGCCGAATGAACTAACGAAAGATACAAATAAAAATCTTAGATATTTCGTAGGGAAGGGTTAGGTATATAATCACTTGAAAGTTTGGGGACGCTTCTGGTATTTCACCGGGGCGATACTGAGAGTATCGACCACTCTGGAACGTAATATATAATCATTTAATTTTGGATAAATTTAATACGGAACAACATTAGCTATTTAAGAATAGTAACAGCCAATATAATCTAATTTTTATATTTCTCAGAATATGTCGTGATATTGATGAATATTAATATTTTAATGCAGTAAAAAATTATTTTCATGGTTAATAAAAAATAGGTATTTGTTCTCAATAAAACCAAATTTCTTTGCGCGCACCGGAATTAGAGCTCGCGAGGTCTGGAATAATGAAAAGAAACAAATACCCACGGCCTCCGTGGCTGAGGGGTAAGGACTTTGGCTACGAATCCAGAGGTCACGGTTTCAAATCTCGGCATGCGTAAATATTTTTAATTTCAGAATTAAATCATTAAAAATAATAATATACAGATTATTAGCCTCACGTTATAGGGTGGAAGATATTCAGAATCGAGACGTTGCTCGAAATGGCTTTAGCCGTGTTTGGTGACCAGATCTGAATAGCCAGGTACTTCCCAACGTTTCACTTCCCCGCCTCTTTCCTCGCCCCACTACCTTCAGCCTTACAACATACCCCAATTGTAGATGCCATAGTATCCCTGGCTCCAGACGGTTGGGAGCAGTTGGGACTCTTGCGCGGTACTCAAATCAAATTAAAAACTTATTATCCATGAAATGCGTTATTATGCTTACTGCTTACATATGACCGTTTTCACCCATACTAACTGAAGCCACCGCGCATAAAGACTCGTTTGTCCAACCGTCCTTTCCTTAAGTCGAACCCATTGTTCGATCCTTTCCCGCATGTTTTCTTAAAAACGGTGGACAAGTCTGATGTGTGTAGAGGCGGCTTTAAGGTATATTCACACGTGCGAGAGTACCGCGCAGTGCAGAACAGTACAGTACAGAAACGACACCATCAATTGCTTACATTATCTTTGAACACATTCATTTTACTGAGAACTTAAGCGGAACGTATCCGCGCATGCACGGCCCAGCACCGGTCGAAATTGTCGGCCAGGATATTTTGGCGGTGCTGGCGGCTGCGGGTGACGTCTGCGCCTGATACTTCACCGTTGGCACCACTATCTTATCGTCACAGTTGGCATCAATCGGACCAGATATTGCTAAAACCAAGAAGGTGGACAACGAAAAATTGATTGAATTTGTCGGGGAATATTGGTTATGAAATAATAATAAATATGACAACAGGATTATAAAATATTCAAACATGTTATGGCAGACGCTAACGCTTGGATAACAAACAGTTCAGTTGACAGCGTCTGTGCTGTACTGCACCGTGTAATGTAAATACCCGCGTCTGTGCTGTTCCTGTAATGTACTGTTCTGCACTGCGCGGTGCTGGTAGATAATAAGTGAATAGACCATTAAACGTATCCGCTGGCATGTTTTCCCATGCACCAATTATCGTCAATTAGAAGGAATTCCTGTTTTTATACGAAACCACTAATGAACGTGGGTTGCACATGTCTTAAGTCCCTTTTCAGGGGTGCTACATATGCATGTATTTAAATTAGCATCACCTCTTTTATTTTCGAGGTCACATAGCAAATAATACATAGAGATGCCCTATAACGCAAGAGGAAGAAATCAAAATAAGGGGAGCAAGGGCGAGCTAGGCGTGCCGCCAATTTAAGTAAAACGACAAATATGTATCAAGGTTCGACTTGTTTACGAAAACCGAAAAAAATCACGCGAAACAAACGAGGATGGCAGTGAGCTCGGCTGGTGTTAAATTGGGTGTCGCGTGGCCTTTGCCTCCAGCCGTCGAAATAGTACGTTAAGGGCAGTCTATTCATACTGACATCAGTGGTTGAGGTAGACAGAGAGGATTAGAGGATAGACATAATAAAATTCTTGAATAGAACAATATCTCACCTCATCGCTTATCACAAAAAATCGTTTGACAATATTTTTATTTGCCCAAAAAAAAGATTTTCTTTGATAATTTAGAAAGTCATATATAGTCAATAATGTTATCAATGTTGACCTTTCGTAAAAATAAAACGAAAATGAGGCCATTTATTTATAGTTTATCGACAGTGTATGAACATGAATAGGTACCCAGATAAAAAATAAAATTTTTGATAATATTATTTTTAATGCAAATATTTTCACATTATTAAGAACATTTTTTGTTTTTTTCAATGATCATTATGTTTTCCGTTGGTATTAATAACTAAATAACCATCGCGCCTTTTGCCACAGGGGTGGGCAGAGAAGACAGACCGTCGAACAACTCAGTCTTGGCACACACTCCCATCCATACATCGTCTAATGCACGCTCTTCTGTACTGGACATGGCCCGACTGAAGTATTTGGTTCTTTTTTTTTTACTTACCTTTTTCTTCGGTGGTAAGATATGTTTATTTTTAGGTTAAAAAAAGGAATTAGAAAACGTTTTCCATAGTTTGGGAAACTTTTTCCTTTTTATCACAGCTTTATAGCTGTATAGCCGAGTGAGTTGACAATCCCTGACTGAATACACATGTCTTTCAAGAACATGAGATAACGTTACAGGTTACAGCTTCCTTATTTTTTGCTGTCGGGTCGACATTTCGCTTTTTTTCATGTGAATACCACACAAGAGTACCAACAGCGCCCAGCCAGTGAGACCATGGCATCCCCAATTCGGGGAGTGTTGTTAAACTGGTGGATGGGGAGAAAGGAAGAAGATGGTAGAAAAGTAGGGAAGTATTATCCTGGCTATTCAGATCTGATTAGAGCACGGACGTAGTCAATGTTTCGATTCTTAACCGTAGTATTTCATCATCGACCACTCTGCAACGTAGTGCAAATTTACTATGCATTATTTAAATATTTTTGTCAGTGATTTACCCCGGCTAGGATTCGAAACTAGCCACTTCTGGGTGCGGAGTCAAGGAGCTTACTGCTCTGCCACGAACGATGAAAAATAAAGTATACCCCGCACAAACACACTGTAATAAAAAAAACCTTATAATAATAATAATAATAATTGGATTACTTGTATAGCGCCGTTTTTGTGAAAAATCACCTCAAGGGCATTAAATTGGTATACTTAAATAATATACGTATTAAAAAATGGAAGTACGGTATAATCGTTATGAGTAAGATTAAAAAAGGGAATCTTAGATGGTTTAGGCATTTAGAGTGAATGAACGAAGAAAGAAGTGTAAGGAGAATATTTGACGCGAATGTGAATGGAAGAAGAAGCCAGGCACGCCCGAGGAAGACATGGCCCATGTCAGAAGTCAGAATAACAGAAGAAAATATATGAAACGATGTATGAATGTGAATGAAGCAAAAAAATTATCCATCCTCTAAAAGTTTTTCTTTTATTAATTTACTAACCTTTTTTATTTAAAATTATATTTACTTCTTTGCGTATAATTTGTATTCTTATTCGTATTCTTTGCGTATATATTTTACGTATAAAACAGGCATTAGATCAATAGAAACACGAAAAATGAAACGAACAAACTCCACTCAAATGCCAAAAATCGAGGTTGGGACGTCGCCGTATAGTGAAAGACAGTGCGGCGGGAGAATGTATGAGACGGTAGATAAAAAAAACAGTGTGTTTCGAGTAGAAACGCAGTGACTTCAACGTAGGAACTGTATTTTTACTTACAGAAACGGAGATACTGTGTTTTTACTTACCGAGAGTGATGAAATTGCGATAACATCAAAAACAAGACCATCTTTTTTTAATGCAAAAAACAAGTAGTATTAAATTATTAATTAATCGATACTTAATAACTTCGCATACTCAACTCATTTTTAGTAATTTTGGTAATTACTGTGTTTTTACTTACCACACCAGTATACCTTCTTCACATCCATTTCTCTCATCTCACAGAAATCCCCAATAATGTGGGTACCATAGTAACTATGTATGACCGGAGCGTCACAATAATAATTATAATTTTTCAAAAAACCTATGTAAATCAAATTTAATAATGTTATTATTAAGTTCTGCGAGTATTTTTAGATTTTATTATTATGTCAGCTATTTATTTGGGGAAACACATTATAAATGTAAAAACCTCACATTTTAGATAATTTTAATTATTTTCTAACTAAATCGCTTTTTCGGATAATAAATCAGTATTTTCAAAAACCCGTCCAAATTAGAACGGGGTAGGAGGGAATAAAATCATATAAATAAGTCGTCACAATGTGGGTTAACCGCAGTTTGAAAATAGCATTGAAAGCCGAAACAGCTGTCAAAATAATGAAAACTAAAAATACTTGCAGAACTTAATAATAACATTATTAAATTAGATTTACATTATTTTTTTTTAAATTAAGTGGAGTTCTATGAATAAAACACAAAAACAATTACTAATAACAATAATATTTAGATGATTTGTATAGCGCCATTTTCATACATAAATTACCTCAATTTGACCAAATATGGCACGGTTTATCAAATTGGAACTGTTTTGATTTATATTAGCATATATGTGAGAAATATTATTTTCTGCTACTAACTAATATAGCGTATTTTAGTTATTAAAAAATTATAATATAATGTAATTTCTTCAAATGCTTTGTAATTTTGTGGCATCATTATTAATTATATAAATTGAAAATACACTTTGTATATACCACTTTACTTAAAATATATTAATATTTCGACATGTTTCGATAGCAATGCTATCATCTTCAGGAATAAATGAATACTAATGTATGAATACTAATGTATTCATTTATTCCTGAAGATGATAGCATTGCTATCGAAACATGTCGAAATATTAATATATTTTAAGTAAAGTGGTATATACAAAGTGTATTTTCAATTTATATAATTTATAATATAATGGCCTAAAACCTCCAAAAAAACACAGATATCAATTTTATCGTAATATTGCGTCACAATTATGAACGAATTTCTAAGACGTGATAAGTAGAGACCTTCAACAAATGTGTGTGTATATTTTTAATCATTTTTTTTATTAATAGAATTTAATTATATTTACAATATATGGAGCATGTATCGGAGGAGAGGTATGGTATTTTTTCAGGAGGTTTTTCAAATTCCGAGTAATTGTGAAATGGGGTAATTTCTTTTATAAATTAGCAATTAAGTTTTTATAGAACGATAACAGCATTAAAATGAAGTTGGCATCACTAGACTAAGTTATACATTACACAGTTTATATCTGCTCTGAATAAGGCATGGTTCAATCCAAATTCAACTAGCTTTTTTTATAATCGAAGGTAAGAGAAATAAGGGAAATGGGGCATAAACCATTATTAGTATGAAAAGGCGCACAGAAGTGTCGCAAACATCCTTCATCCATACTACTGCAAATTGCATCTACGCAAGGTAGTCCATTGGATGCTGATATGGGGTGTTTTAAAAAACAAATTCTGGGCTAGTTTTGTTTTTTTGTTGATTTGTGTTTTTTTGATAATAAAAATAAATAAAAGCCCTACAGTAGCAATAGGCAGCCCGCCGACTGGGTAGAGAAGATTATCTCCACATTTATGCTAGAAATGGCTTTGGCCATGTTTGTTCGGGTACTTCCCAACCCTCCTCTCCCCCATCTTCTTCCCTTCTCTACACGCTCACAACATATAGCAATTGAAGATTGAATGGTCTGAAAGACTAGAAAATTATTAAGGGGGAGGAGATGGGAAAGGGAAATGTTGGAAAGTGGGCACCTAGCTTTTCTGATAAATTTGTTCAAGAAACGAATCTAAAGCCATTTCAAGCAACGCACGTATCAATTCTGAAAAGTAGTGTCCGAGACTGTATTCCATTCTAGAACGTGGTACGAAATAACGTTGCTTTACTAACTAACTAACCATGACGCCGTTTCCCCGTACAACGCAGGGGTAGGCAGAAAGGACGGACCGCTAAACAACTCGATCTTGGCATACACTTCTTGCTTCATTCACATTCATACAACGTCTCATACATTCTCTTCTATTATTCCGACTTCTGACATGGCCCGACTCAAGTATTTGGTTCACTTGATCTTGCCATGTCTTCCTCGGGAGTCCCCGGCTTCTTCCATTCACATTCGCGTCATATATTCTTCTTACACTCCTTTCTTCGTTCATTCGCTCTACATGCACAAACCACCTAAGCGTCCCTTTCTTAGTCTTACTCATTACGCTTACATCAGCCTTGCATTCTTTACGAATCTCATTATTTTTCACACGATAATTCATGGATTAACACACATTCGTCTCAGAGATCTCATTTCTACAGAATTCAGTCTACTTTCATCCTTCTTCTGCCAGTTCCGTGCCTCACTGCCATACAGCAGGGTTGGTATCAGCACTCTATTGTGGACTGCTACCTTCGCTTCTTTGGACAACATTGTTTTATATATTCAATATATTTTTTAAATCTCTTCACAGGGTTGCGAATTCATACCTCTGGTTTTGAAGTAAAGAAGCCGGCACTTCATACTGGCGAACAATTTATTCTAAAAGTATTGCGCTATATAAAATTCAATCGAAGATCTCGGCCAGTAATCGTACAAAAATGACAATGCAGCTACGGTACTCCAAGTTAAATGCATTTTTATAACAATTTCCATTATCTAATTCGTAATTTAAAAAACCTTATAATGAACCTTATCAGCCGACCGAATTGGCTAAATAATAGGATGATTCTTTTAAGGTACAATTTATTAAATATAATGTAAAAATAGGAACATTAGGAGATAGGAAACAATGTATTTATGCTAGATTGCACTATAGCAGTTTTACCTTCGCCACGGAGTGGTGACAAACGCGCATAGCCCTGACATCTATTGTAAAAACTTGAAACCACGCAGAAGGATGAAATTCACTACTCTCAGCTTAAAACTTATCTCAACAGATGTCTCTCATCGTCAATAATTCGTTAATAAAATAAAAAGCGTTATTGTAATAAATGTATTTATTTTTGTTAGCCATTAATATCCATACTTCTTTGTACGTACAATAATATAATTATATAACAACACATTCTTAATTTATTCTATAAAAAGATATCAAACGCCATATTTAAATAAAATATCTTTTTATGGCCAATTAAATGTTATTATTCTCGAAATGACGCAATAATTGGTGACTTATCAGTGTCCTCGGTAGATAAGAAAAATGCTTTAAAATATTTAAACATATTTATTCATCCGCATGTACTGCACCCGGAACCTATAAAAAAAAAGTATTATTAGATTGATACTCCTACCGAAATCCAAACAAACAAGGTACATGTGATAAATAGATCAATACAGGATCAGAATTAGGGGAGGCAAAGGGGGTAGTTCTATATAAAACGATATATTTACGGATAGCATAATTAAAAGTTTTATTGCGCTCAGTCAACGTCAGCACCGGTACCGTGTGGACGTGTTTTTTTGTCTAAACAATTGTGATATTGTCACTTATATTCGAAAAGGTTTTCGTTGTGTGTTAGGTGACTGCTGCGCGGTCACAAAACTTAACCCATTATGGACGTGCTGTCCATAATCGAAAATATCAAGTTTGAAATATCAAATATATCCACTGTGAAGGATTCAAAGGCTAAAAATAATTTGCTTTTGAACATTAAACTACTTGAGGAAAAATGGACTCAAGAAAAAGAAATCCTGAAAAACGAGATAGTTTCACTACAAGCGAAACTAATAGATAAACTCGAAAAAAAAATAGAAAATTCAAATAATATGGAAAAAAGAACATATGCAAGTAGAGTCAAACAGATGCCTGAATCGAAATACTCACTGATTGTAAAAGGCGAAAATACTGACATGACATCAGATGAAATAAAAGAGCAAATAGTCAAAAAAATTAAAATATCAAACTTGGGTATTGCAGTAAACGGTGTACGAAAAGCCTCACAAAATAAATTAATAATATCTTGCCCTACAAAAGACCACGCGGAGAAATTAACAGACGAAATAAACAAAACATTAAAAAAAAACATGGTCGCGGAAGAACTAAAAAAGAAAAATCCTAAAATATTCATAAGAAATCTACAAGCAGATTTATCCGAAGAAGAAATAATTGAGGCTTTAAAAACACAAAATGATGGATTCAAAGAAATTATGGAAAATGATGTAAAACACACCGTTAAATTGATCAAAATGTTTAAACCTAAAATCCAAAATGGACTCACTAACTACATACTGGAAACCAGCGGAATACTAAGGTCTTACCTCATGGAAAAAGAAAAAATTAATATTGGATTTAACAGAGTTCGAGTGGAGGATGCCAACCCCCTGACGCAGTGCTATCATTGTCTGAAGTTTGGTCACACAGCGTTAAAATGCTTGAATAAAGATAAAAACGGGAAATGTCTACATTGTGCCATGGATCACGAATGGAAGGAATGCCCAAACAAAAACTCAGAGGAAAAGTGCAGTAACTGCGTTTACCAAAACAAAACATTTAATTTGACCCTTAATACTAATCATAGAGCTAATAACTCAAACTGTACGTACTTTAAAAAGATGATGTATATCGCACAAAGTCGTATAGACTATGACTAGGTATGTACTACTATTAAATTATATTGTCACAAACGTCATGATAATATCATGTAAGCATAACGTGTTTCCATTGCTTAACAAGTACGAAAATTTTAAATCATTACGACAATTTTTTTTAAATGTGTATTCTGCATTGTCCCTTTACCAAAGTGTTGATGCGAGCGTACTGAAATATAAACTGACCCTCATATATTCAGGCATGAAACAGATACAACGCATTGACTGGTGCCAATTATCTCACCTACCTCGGTCCGAACAAAACCATCATCTGTCTAGGAACCTATCGAAATTGTTAACTGACTTAATATTATGTGTCTATCTAGTCTGCCTTTATAAACGCCTAATATGTGTATTTGAAATAATTCACGTTTCTTTTCTACATTATAAATATGGGTGATTTAAACGGAAACTTTGATATAACAGAAGTAGATTATGAACGGACGCGACATTTTGAAAACTGGACCGAAAATAAACTTGTTTTAGGAAATAATATAATAACTGCCCTAAATTTAAATATTCGATCCTTATCAAAGTATTGGGATACTCTCCTCCTAATTATTTCTAGTTCTTTGAAAAATATTGACATTATCATGCTGTGTGAAACCTCGATAAATGTAAATAATGTGAATCAATACAAAATAACGGGTTTTAATTCATACCACTATTGCCGAAACAAAAGATCGGGTGGGGGAATTATTGTCTACGTGAAAGAACACCTTACTTTTGAACAAATAGATATAATGCCAACTCAATTCGAATGCGTTTACGGAACCATTTCTGTTAACAAACATAAACGTGTGCATTTATTAGGAATCTATAGACCTCCAAATACAAATAAAAAATTATTTCTTGATGAACTGGAAACAATTTTGGAAAATATTGATATTAAAGAATCTATTTTGATTCTTGGTGACATGAACATAAATATTTTAAGTCAACACGACTCAACAGTAGTGCAATATGAAAATTTAATGTCTGTCTTCGGTTTAGTTAGATGCATATATGATATCACACGTGAAGCAGTGTTAACTAACTATGTAACTGCAACGTGTCTAGATCATATTTATTTAAGAGAAAAAGATAACACCGAACTCAGGTCATGCGTTTGTGAAACAAGGATAGCAGATCACTACCTAACTGCCGTTTCTATTGATTTCTGTACCTGTAAAATTGACAAATCGCACCTCGAATGCCATACTGTACTATCTGAAAAAAAGGTTGATCTGCTAATCACAATGACTGATTGGAAAGAAATGCTAAATTTATCTGAACCTAATACCATGTATCAAGAAATTAAATCGATTTTTAAAAATATTTATGAAAATAGTAGCGTTACAGAAGTATTGACAAAAAAATATCGCAATAACCAAAAAACCTGGATGAATGATTTGCTCATTGAAAATATACAACTACGAGATGCACTATGGAGAAAATGGAAAAACACGCCAACCAACAAAAAATATGAAAACGAATTCAAGAAATACAGAAATAAACTAAATAAGCAAATATTGTACGCAAAAAAAAAATATTACAATAACAAATTTAATCACTGTTTTAAGGATATTAAAAAAACTTGGAATGAAATAAATAAAATTTTAGGAAGAAAAAATAAATCCAGCTGTGATGCAGTTGTATCTAAATATTTCTTAAAGTCTCAACCTACTAATATAGTGGCAGAAAATTTTGCTAACTTCTTTGATGAGGGAGTTAATAAGTTATTGCATGAATGTGATGTCCGAGCGTCTGACTGCGTACAGGAATATCTACCGCATTCAATGTACCTACCAAGAGCTAATACCAAGCAAATTGAATGTATTATTGTAGGTATGAAAAATTCCAAGACACCTGGCGTAGACCTAATTCGTATGTATGATTTGAAAAAACATGTCAAATTACTTAGCCCTATAATTGCTCACTTTATTAACATGATAATTGATACGAGTGAAATTCCCGAGGAACTAAAATGTAGCATTGTAAGACCTATTTTTAAAAATGGAGACCACTCCTCTATAAATAATTACAGGCCAATTTCTATATTACCTGCATTAGAAAAAATTTTAGAAAAATATGTTTCGATAAATTTAGATAAATATTTAAATAAATTGGGTATTATCGATGAATGCCAGTTTGGGTTCCAGAAAAAAAAAAGTTGTGATAAACTACTTGCAAACTTTTCCAATTATATAAATTCCCAGCTAAACTCTCAAAAACACATACTGGTACTTTTTATTGATTACTCAAAAGCTTTTGATACACTCTGCCATAAACAAATAATAAATGTACTTGATGCCATAGGAATCCGTGGTAAACTCCTTTCTTTTTTTAAAAACTATTTATCGAATAGAAAAATGAAGGTAAAGATTTTAAATGAAATGAGTAAATGTAGATATGTAAAATCAGGTGTACCACAGGGGTCAATTCTAGGTCCTAAATTGTACATTATATATGTTACTGCTATGTCCAAATTATTTAAAAAAGCTCTTAGATTCATTTTCGCAGATGACACTGCACTTGTAGTATCAAATGAAAATCCCTTAATAGCTCTTCAAGATTTACAATTAGACTTTAATGAACTTCTCAAATGGGCGCATGATGTAGGACTAATTATTAATGTTAAGAAAACCAAATGTATGTATATAAGGTCACCGAGTGTGAAAATGTGGAATTTACCAAAACCAATTGCTCATCATTTTGAATGCATACATAAAAAAATTGAAAAAAATTGTGACTGCGACACGATCGATTTTACAAACGATTATGCTTATCTGGGATTATTAGTAGATAATAAATTTAAGTGGGACACGCAAGTGGCCAAAATATGTAACCAGCTCCGATCTATATCGAGTAGCTTCTATAAATTAAAATTTGTCTTGCCACATGGCACACTTAAACTTATATATTTTTCCATGGTAGAATCCATTCTGAGATATGGAATACGAACTTGGGGTCACACAAGCTTTACGTATATTAAGTATGTCCAAAATTTACAAACTGCGATAGTTAAAAAAATTGTCACACCAAAGATATACAGACAAAGAAAAAATTTAAAAATATTATACGGTGCTGAGGGCCTACTTCCTGTAAAAGGTCTCCTATGGTACATCACTATTATAGATAACGCGGGAGAAAGCCAATACAAAAAGCCACTGGTGCATAAACACAGCACTAGATTCACTGAAAGAAGAGGCCTAAAAATTCCAAAAATTTCAAATAAATATGGAGGTCGAACTCTTGAATACATAGTGCCAGTGATTTTCAATAAATTTAATGAAAGTTATAAATTGGAGGAAAGTGAGAGGCTTTGCGTGAAATCGATGAAGTTATGGATTTTAAATGAGCAATCTATGTATCTTTAAATTTTTTCTTTGTATCTTTAAATTTTTTCTTTGTATCTTTAAATTTTTTCTTTGTATCTTTAAATTTTTATCTATGTATACTTAATGGCTAAGTTAATGTACCTATAATGTTAACGTCAAATGTAAGTACCTATTTTATTTAAGATTAATATATATTACTATTACTATTAGGACTAATTAATCTTTGTAGAACCTGCGGACAAGCTGTCATGTGACCGCTTTGCAGGACTACTTATTTTGCTTCTTTCTTTATTTTACCATGTATGTATTTATGTTCTTTGGATGAATAAAAAAAAAAAAAAGTTGAATTCATATTTGGCTCCCAGAAAAAAACCCTTGATCCATCACCCGCTCAATGACTATCGATTGGCATACACGGATGAATAAAAGAAACTCGTCAATCAACCATCGAACCATCATAACATTTCATTAAGGGACACCTGCGGAGATAGGCAGAGAGGTTGGACCGCCACACACTCTATACTGTATTATCCCTAGAATGGAAACGAGAAGTAAAATTTATTCTTTCAAACTTCAAACTAATTTGTGCAGACCGATCGCACAAGAATATGCTTTCCTTGCGTTTGTCTTCATAGTAGTAGGTTGCGCTCTTTTCTCGTCGGTAAGGTAATTTTCTATATCATTGAGGAAATGTTATGTCTCATTGTACGGAGGAAACCATTCAATGAGATTTACTGATCATTTCCTGTTCTAGGCTTGACTGATGTTATCAGTTTATTAAGTAATTAACTAATCATCATGTCATTTCTCCGCTGGGGTAGGCAGAGAGGACGGACCGCCAAACAACTCGATCTTGGCACTTCTTGATTCATTCACATTCATACGTCGTCTCATACATTCTCTTCTGTTATTTTGACTTCTGACATTTTTTTTTACATGAATACCGCACAAGAGTCCCAACTGCTCCCAACCGTCTGGAGCCAGTGAGACTATGGCATCCCCAATTGATTAATGTTTTGAGGCTGAAGGTTTTGGGGAGGGGAAGGAGAAGGGGGAGAGGAAGGTGGGAAAATACGTGACTATTCAGATCTTGTCACCAAACACGGCTAAAAGCCATTTCAAGCAACGTTTCAATTCTGAATGGTGGTCTTTCACCAGGGCGATGCTGAGAGTATCTTTCACTTTCACAGCGTGTGCAAATATACTATATGTTATTTTAAATTAATTAATTGTGAAACAGCAAAACTTAATTAAATAAAATTTACTTGCGCACGCCGGGATTTGAACCCGCGACCTTCGGATTCGTAGTCGAGAGCCTTACTCCTCGACCATGGAGGCCGTCAGATACTCGACTGAAGTATTTGATTCACTCGATCGTGTCATGTCTTCCTCGGGCGTCCCTGGCTTCTTTGACTTATATTCTCCTTACACTCATTTATTCGTTCATTCACTATAGACGCCCAAACCATCTAATTTTCTTAATTAATCTTACTCAGTACACTACGCTTACATCAGCCTTGCATTATTTGCGAATCTCAACATTTTCCTCACGATCATACAAGGTTATACCAAAGAACATATATCTAATTTCTACTGCGTTCAGTTTACTTTCTGCAATCTGCGTATATAGCTTATACATCAAAAATGAACGACCCGTGAGCCATGAGTTAGAGCAACGTGTAAAATATTTCAGGATTTTATTCGCCGAAATATTTAGACAATTGAGATGTATCGAAGTATTTTCGTTTCCACCATAATCATGTAAAAGGCGCATGCTCCGAGATAGCAATAGCTACAAACAATACATTTTAGTAGCCCTCACTTTGAAATTGCCTTGATATGGGAGTTCACAGAAATGTTCATACTCTAAAGTCGGGTCTTACCTATTGCTGATTGGCCGCAGTCGGTGAAAGGGTACTGACAGCCGCCTTGCATCGGAGGCGCCATCATATCCATGGGGGGCGGCATCATGGGGGGATGCATCATCGGAAGCGTTTGGCCACACCCTTGGAAGGAATTACAGGGAGACGGCATCGGAACTGGCTGAGGAACTGGATACGGTACGGGAACCTGCTTCGTCACCATCACCGGGTACGGCTGGGGAACGTTCTTCGTCACGATTACTGGATATGGCCGTGGAACAGGATAAGGCCGTAGAACCGGATAAGGCGCTGGAACGGGGTACGGCTTGGCCACGGGGTATGGGCGATCCACTATTCTAGGTGGATGAGACACCCCTCCGCCGCTGGATGATTCATTCAAGGCGTTACCCGAAGTGGCGTGAGAACCCAAATTGATATTATTTATGTTGGTTCCATTGATATTTGTCGAAATATTCTCAGTGTTGGTATTGTTGACCAAGTTCGTAATGTTTATAATATTAGTATACTCAGTTGTTCGCACTATGCTTGGCGGGGTTACAATAAGATTCTCGGATGGGGATGTAGGAGGCTTCGGAGGATTTAAGCAATCACGTTGGCATATAGAAACGGTGCCTGTATCGGCATTATCTTGAATACAATTCTCGAAACACATGTTACACCACAGTGTCCTGCAGCATATGGAGCCATAGCAGTACTGTTTCTCACATCGCCCTCCCACCAACAGTTCTCCTGACTTGCAGATCAGAGGTTCAACACATACGTTATTCCTATCTTCATACCCCGGTCGACAAACACACCGTCTTTCGGCTGGTAGATAAATCATGTCTGAGCGACACCTGAGGCACTGGCCTCCGTAATAATAACTATCGTTTGGACATTCTGTACACGCTCCGTTTATGTAAAATTGCTCAGGAGGGCAGCTTGTTGTGGTAGCGGGTTTTTCACAAATGCCGTTTTTTTCGATTGTGTTATCTGGGCATTTGGAGCGGCGTACGCAGTCATTATTTAATAAATATGTATCTGCGGGACACTGAGCTGGTCGAATGCATACGTTTCCTTCCAGATATGAACCCGCTTGACAAATTGGTTCACGCACACACTGACCATTTTCGTAATATGATCCCTGCCGGCAAGTTACCGAATCCGTTATACATCTTCCATTTTGGTTAGTTGATCCCGGTGGGCAAGTTACCACATCCGTTACACATCTTCCATTTTGGTTAGATGATCCCATTGGGCAAGTTACAGCATTCGTTACACATATTCCATTTTGGTTAGATGATCCCATTGGGCAAGTTACCGCATCCGTTACACACCTTCCATTTTGACTAGATGATCCCACAGGGCAAGTTACAAAATCCGTTACACATATTCCGTTTCGGTTAGATGATCCCAGTGGGCAAGTTACCACATCCGTTACACATCTTCCATTTTGGTTAGATGACCCCACTGGACAAGTTACCACATCCGTTTCACATCTTCCATTTACGTTAGATGATCCCATTGGGCAAGTTACCGCATCCGTTACACATCTTCCATTTTGATTAGATGATCCCACAGGGCAAGTTACAAAATCCGTTACACATATTCCGTTTCGGTTAGATGATCCCAGTGGGCAAGTTACTAAAATCGTTACACATCTTCCATTTTGATTAGATGATCCCGGTGGGCAAGTTACCACATCCGTTACACATATTCCATTTTGGTTAGAGGATCCCGGTGGGCAAGTTACAAAAATCGTTACACATCTTCCATTTTGATTAGATGATCCCGGTGGGCAAGTTACTAGATCCGTTACACATTGCCCATTTTGGTTTGATGCTCCTGATGGGCAAGTTACCACATCCGTTACACATCGTCCATTTTGGTTGGATGATCCTAGTGGGCAAGTTACCACATCTGTTACACATCTACCATTTTGAATAGATGATCCTAGTGGGCAAGTTACCACATCTGTTACACATCTTCCATTTTGGTTAGATGAACCTAGTGGGCAAGTTACCAAATCTGTTACACATCTTCCATTTTGGTTAGATGACCCCAGTGGACAAGTTACAACATCCGTTACACATCTTCCATTTTGGTTAGATGATCCCAGTGGGCAAGTTACAACATCCGTTACACATCTTCCATTTTGGTAAGATGATCCTAGTGGGCAAGTTACTACATCGGTTACACATCTTCCATTTTGGTTAGATGATCCCGGTGGGCAATTTACCGAAATCGTTACACATCTGCCATCTACGTTAGATGATCCCGGTGGGCACGTGATAATGATGGATTCACATTGTCCATTTCTGTATACTGTATTTTGTGGACAAGTTATATCATTTTTTACGCATACGCCATTTTGATTAGTTGACCCTGATGGACAAGTGATAAATGTAGATTCACAACGTCCATTTCTGTAAACAGTATTTTGAGGACAACTTGTCTCTTCCCGTACACATATGCCATTCACGTTAGATGATCCCAGTGGGCATGAGATTGCAATGGATTCACATTGTCCATTTCTGTATACTGTATTTTGTGGACAAGTTATATCATTTTTTACGCATACGCCATTTTGATTAGTTGACCCTGCTGGACAAGTGATAAATGTAGATTCACAACGTCCATTTCTGTAAACAGTATTTTGAGGACAACTTGTCTCTTCCCGTACACATATACCATTCACGTTAGATGATCCCGGCGGGCACGAGATTGATATGGATTCACATTGTCCATTTCTGTATACTGTATTTTGTGGACAAATTATATCATTTTTTACGCATACGCCATTTTGATTAGTTGATCCTGCTGGGCAAGTGATAAATGTAGATATACAGGCTCCATTACTGTAAACTGTATTTTGAGGACAAATTATGTCATTTTTCACACATACGCCATTTTGATTCGTCGACCCCGCTGGACAAGAGATGGTAAGGGTTTCACACTGTCCATTTCTGTAAACTGTGCCGGCTGGACATGTTACCGGAGGGTTGATCAAGGGACAGCTGCTGCATAGCGCAGGGTTCGTAGCGCATAGTGAGGACGAGCACGAACCGCTCAGGCAAGAACGGAAGTCAGTGCCGGAGCATTGGGCACTCACACTTGCCGAAAAACAAGCGACCGCCAGCCCAGCTATCACCAGGAAGTTCACCATCTGAAACACACCGACACATTCTACATTTACCTTCTAAAGATGTTTCGAATCCCAGCTGTCCGGACCAGTGTTCACTGGGATTATATTACAATTGGGAAAATTCTGTGAGAATGAAGGAAGTGGATACAGGAAAAAGAAAGGTTGATTCTAAATTACCTGGCCATTCAATATGGTTACTATTCATAGCTAAACTATTACTATTTCAGCAACGTTCGATTCTGTATGACGACATCTTACCAGAGCAAGAATGAGAATATCTTTCACTTTCGAACCATATACAGATACAGATACAGTGGCGGTTTTCTCTAGCGTACGTTTGTGCAGTGAACTCCTACCCGAGAGCGAGTCCGAAATGAGTTCCACGTGTGCATTATGAATGCAGCGTCTATGGAACTCTCTGTCCTAAGAAATAGTTCATTCATTGTTATTCTCGTGGTGCTTTGACGGGAAACCGTGCCGAGCGTGGAATCTACAAGGCAACCTTGTGCGCAGCTATACGAATACATGTTAAGAACAAATTTGTACGGAATAGTATTTTGCAAGAATGAACAGATTTTTCTATTTTTATTAAATCGTTATTAAAATATGTTAATTACTGAAGATTAAATAAATAATTTTATATCAAATACGAACAGAAAAGTTTCTTGGGTAAATTGTGATTGTCGTATTTAAAAATGTTTTTTTTATGACTAACGACATTACATTATTATTTAGCCATAGACGTTTTAATGAATCGCCGAATTGTATCTTTTTGCTAGGTCGCCAAATTTAAAGATTTACGAAAAAAATGGAAAAGAGCAACATTGTATTTTATATAGAAGGAATTTTTTCCTCACTTTTTTAAATATATGATTGAACTCCCAATGAAATAAGCCACAAACTGTCAGTGACCAGATATAAATATTTACCTAACGTTCATTTTTTTCTGTCATTTCTATTTCACATTTTTCGATGATTTAATAAATATATTAATATATTTTACATAATAAACGATAGGAGGTGCTTGAACAGAATATTACTAATTTAATATAATACATGTTTAAAAATAGAATGAAATAGATAAACGTATAATATGTCTGTAAACAAATGATGTTAATGATTAACGTCTGATTTCAATAACAATAGGAAATGGACTACTTCAAAAATTCAAGTATATAGGTACATATAGACGGCCTCCATGGTCGAGGGGCAACGCTCTCGACTGCGAGTCCGAAGGTCGCGGGTTCAAATCCCGGCGTGCACAAGTCAATTTTATTTAATTAAATTTTGCTGTTCCACAATAAATTCATTTAAAAATAATATAAAGTATAATTGCGCACGTTGCTTGCAGAGTGGAAAATACTCTCAGAATCGCCCTGGTGAAAGACCACCATTGAGAATTTTAATGGCTCTTAGCCGTGTTTGGTGACCAGATCTGAATAGCCAGGTATTTCCCCACTTTCCTCTTCCTCTTCTCCTTCCCCTCCCCAATACCTTCAGTCTCACAACATTCCCCTATTGGGGATGCCATAGTCTCACTGGCTCCAGACGGTTGGGAGCAGTTGGGACTCTTGGGCGGAATTCATATAAAAAAAAAATCCCTTTAATTTTGTTTAAATTATATCTTAAATAATCCTCGACCAGAGGTCGTCCCATATTATGACCAGTCATAAAATTATTGCCATCCTAATAGTGCCTCCACATAGCTGGTTTTCCCAATACTAACTGAAGCCACAGAGTCAAAAGGCTCGACCGTCCAACCGCCCTTTTCTTAAGTCAAGCTCGCTGTTCGATCCTTTCCCACATGTTTTCTTATAAAACAATGGGCAAATCGAATCTGTGTGGAGGCGGCTTGAGTCGTTGTGTTATACAAAGCCATATAGGATATCCCCGTAAATTGCAGGGAGTGAAACATACAAGACCAAGTTAAACGCCGGATAGCCTTTTTCATAGACTATTATAATATTTTATAAAAATCACGAGTAATACGGAAAAAAGTGCGGAATATGGATTATTTTTCCAATTCCAATCACCTCACTAAAAATGGAAATTTTAAAATTTTCTCATATAATGTCTTATTAAAAACCCTACGAAATCGGTAATTCTTAAATGATCCGAATTTGATTATGACGTGAATTCCGCAACGATTGTTAACACAACAACTATCATCTACCTACTAGTGGTGGGCGAAGCGACTCGGTTTAGTGAGCCAGATCACTAAATCAGCTCTTTGTAGTGTACCGGTTCGGTGATTCGGCTCGGTTAAACGACGGTTCGCATCCCCCTGCATCATGCCCTGTCCCTCGCTCCCTTGGCCCTCCTAAAGACGTCCTTAAGACCCTCTTACACGATACTTTTTTCGTCCAGTTTTCATGTGGATTGTCTTTACAGAGAGCTGATTTAGTGATACGGCTCAATAAACCGAGCCGCTTCGCCCACCACTACTGCCTACAAACGTTGACAGGTGTGACGTCGCAGACGCCTTCCGCAAAAAACATTTATTTATGACTTTGGGCGCAAATAAAAATATGCATCATTTTAACGTATTTTAATCTCTTTAATTATGTGTTATTATCATTGTTTTTGTTTTACTTTAAAAAATAAAAAATTAAAAGAGCGAAATACCTCAATATTGTGAAATAAACAACGATTTATATACATAAAAAATATTATCGTTTATATTTTTAGTAGTTCCTTATCGAATATCATTTATGACAATAAAATTGTTTGGGCGAAGTTTATCTTCGAGGTGCCGATAGCACGACCTCGGGCCCCGGGGTCGCAAGTGAGACTGAACGAGGAAATGTCGGTTTATCAACTACCTTATATTTTTTACGATATTTTAAAGTTTCGGTTCATTCGGCGAATGTCCATCACGATAATGACATTGAATAAAAAAATACATATTCATCACAAGTCGGTCATATTCCAATATCTATGTTTAAAGTAATGTGAATTACACAGTTTCTATGTGTATTTTAGGTTTAGACTCTGACATGACGGCCTCCATGGTCGAGGTTCAAATCCCGGCGTGCGCAAGTAATTTTTGTTTAGTTAATTTGTGTTTTTTCACAATTAATTCATCTAAAAATAATATATGGTATATTTGCGCACGTTCCACAGTGGAAGATAGTCTCAGTATCGCCCTGGTGAGAAAGACCACCATTCAGAATTGAAACATTGCTTGAAATGGCTTTTAGCCGTGTCTGGTGACCAGATCTGAATAGCCAGGTATTTCCCCTTTTCACCACCTTCCTCTCCCTCCTTCTCCTTCCCCTCCCCAATATCTTCAGCCTCACAACATTCCCCAATTGGGAATGCCATAGTCTCACTGGCTCCAGACGGTTGGGAGCAGTTTGGGACTCTTGTGTAGTATTCATATAATTTTTTTTTTTTAAAAACTGTCAACCGGGGTCCACGTAGCATTTGAAAGGAGACAACTCAGAATACGTGATTTTTTTTTAATATGAATACCGCATAAGAGTCCCAACTGCTCCCAACCGTCTGGAGCCAGTGAGACTATGGCATCCCCGATTGGGGAATGTTGTGAGGCTTAAGGTATTGGGGAAGGGAAGGAGAAGGGAAAGAGAAAGGTGGGGAAATACCTGGCTATTCACCAAACATGGCTAAAAGCCATTTAAAGCATCGTTCCAATTCTGAATGGTGGTCTTTCATCAGGGCGATACTAAGAGTATCTTCCACTCTGGATCGTGCGCAAATATGCTATATATTATTTTTAAATGAATTAATTGTGAAACAACACAATTTAATTAAATAAAATGTATTTGTGCACGCCGGAATTTAAAACCCGCGACCTTCGGATTGGTAGTCGAGAGCCTTACCCCTCGACCATGGAGGCCGTCTAAATCTATTTTTTTAATATTTGCATTTTATGAATATCTCAAAGAATTGCAGAGTAATAAAAAAATTTAATATTTATGAATTTTCATTTGAAAAAAATCTAATAATACCGAAAGGGAAGAAGCTCTCAAGCATGTTACAAAAAGACGGATGGAAAAGCAAAGGTGTTTTAATGATGATAAGGCAGGTATTATACGGAAATCCACTATGGATTGGTGGTAACAGCATCCATGTATACTCAAAAATAATTTTTCAGTTGCTTTTTTATCCAATTATATCTTAGATTGAAGACGGGTTATCTGTCATCTTTCAATGGTTGGTTACTGAATCTTAAAAAATAATAACAAATCTAACTAACTAACCATCACGCCGTTTCCTCGCACTGGTAGCCAAAGAGGACGGACCGCCAAACAACTCGTTCTTGGCATGCACTTCTTGCTTCATTTACATTCATACATCGTATATACATTCTCTTCTATTATTTCAACTTCTGACATGGGCCGACTCAAGTATTTGATTTACTCGATCGTGCCATGCCTTCCTCGGGCGTCCCTGGCTTCTTCTTTCGTTCACATTTCTCATTCTCCTTACACTCCTTTCATCGTTCATTCGCTCTACATGCCCAAACCATCTAAGCGTCCTTTTCTTAATCTTACTCAATACGCTTACATTTAACCTTGGATTCTTTTCGAATCTCAAAAATTTTCATCCGATCATAAAAGGTTTTACGACACATTCGCCTGAGAGATCTGATTTCTACAGCATTCAGCTTATTTTCATCCTTCCTCATCCAGTTCCATGCCTCACTGCTATACCATTAATTTTTTAAAACGTAACACTCAGTGCGTAAATGAACCTAGCATCTGTTTTAATAAACATCGAATAATACAATATTTCTAAAAATGAAGCAATAAAACGGAAACATAAAATTATTAAAATGATATATTAGCGGTTAAAATCAAAGGAGAGATGCTGAAAAGCTGTCACAATATCCGCCTGAAAAAATCTGCTTTCAAAAATCGTTTTCATTTAACTATCCGAAAAATCGTGCTGTCTCCTCAATCAATATTGCAATCAAAAATTATTTCAATTATATAAATTAAAAATATACTTTGTATTTACCACTTTAATTAAAATATATAAATATTTCTCTACATGTTTCGATAGCAATGCTATCATCTTCAGGAATAAATGAATACATTATTATTCATTATTTCAATTCATTACTTATTAAAGGCACACCGCCAATAGTTCTGTTTTAACCCATCCGTTTTATGTAAAGAGTTAGTAGATGGTGATCATAAATAAAAATTTATAACACATCTCTCAGCATTATCAATTCTTTATCCCATGGTCACAACTCAAATACTAAAAAACCATTGCTAAGAATAATATTCAAATGTCACCCATTCATAAATTCGCAATCTTTGACATTCGACAGCTATACATAAAGACTATTCTCATGTACATATGGAAAAATTATTTAATTAAAAACACAACAAAAAACGAAAACAGCCTTCGCCCAATGACAGTTCTCTTATATTGCTCCCAAAATATTCAACTCACCGAGTACTGATACTAGGAAATCGAAATCTGATAATCTTTATACCATCAGTGTTCAAAATTGGTTATTTACAAAAGGAAGGAATTATTTCAAAGAATGTCTTACATATATAGAGATTAATTACTCTTATTAAAAATCTAAACTAAATTATATATCTGAATAGGAATCACGATTTTAGTCTTATCTTATTTTATTTGATTTTTCTTATATATTTTATATTTTCTTTCAACATGCAGCTTTTATTGTTTTTTAAATGCTTCTGTTTCTATGTCTAATTATGTTATCTTAATTTTTTATTTCTTTGCATATAGGTTTACAACAATATCTTATGCAACAAACTTCGACAACCATAAAACTCTACCAAACTTTTAAAATGAATAAATTAATTAATTGTTTTTGTGTTTAATTCGTAGAATTCCATTAAAAAAAAATTTTATTTAATATAAATCAAATTTAAAAACAAATGAATAAATTAATATAAAACCAAAAAAATAGCGCCATAACTATCGTAAAATACAATTTGCAAAATAAAAAAAGAAAGAAGGACATTGATAAAACAAATTCCTAACATTTTCGACGTATTATGTACATTCAGAAATTGAGTGCTTGCTATGATTCGGTAAATATAGATTTAACATTTACTATTTTTATTTACTAATAATTGCATCTGGAGATACAATTTAATCAGAAAATTAAAATATGTACACACATTTCCTTAATGCCGAAACCAAAAGATTATCAAAATCTTTCTCGAAGTAAATTCCATTTAAAGCGATAAAAACTACCCTATCCAATATCAACCAATTCTTCTCCAGCAGCTCGATTACGATATTTGACTATATTACTTGCCGTCGTCACCCAAGATTTCTACACATATTTTTTTCTTAAAAAATAATTAATCAATAATGTATTTATTATCTGTAAAAACTCAAATATGGAAATAACATTCCTATCTTTAAAAAATGCTACGTTTGACCTGGAGATATCACACAAGGAAATCTGTGTTAGTTTTACGGCACCGGTCTCAGTTAGATAAGTTAGATATAAAGGAAACATATTATTCTGCTTTACGGTTATGATACACAACCATAAGTAAACAAGATAAACAACAACAAAAATAATCCATGAATCAAAATTAAAAATAAAGCTTCTTTTAACCTGTTTTTTTTTCAATTAATGTTTACAATAACAGAACTTCAGTTAAAAAAAAAAAAAAAAAAAAACACATTATCATGTTGTTTTCATCGGTACACTAAATATCACAGTAAAAATTGAAAATCTAATTCTTATTTTAAAGTCTTCGTAAAACTGTCGACTCCAATATTTAGATAGGGAAAATACAATATTTGCTCTTCTTTTCGCAAATTTCGCCTTTAACATAATATCTTCAGGAGAGTAATACGTCAACGGATACAGATGTTGATTGCACGTAGTCTTATTAAGTTTTAACGAAAACCAGGTGCTAAATACTATTTGCTTTTAAATTTTAACAAAGCGTAAAATCCCAAAATATAAATTTTCGAAAATCTTCAAAAGTTGCTTAATTACGAAAATTAAAAAAAAAAAAATCTCTTCCAGTCAAGCAAAGCACCTATAATATATATTTTCGTCTATTTTTAAAATAGGCAAAATTTTTAAAATTTTTTCGAATAAAAACGTCAAATGAAATAGAATGATTTTTCAAGGGTAACAAAGCGTTTTTAAATAATCAAAATGTTCATTGGTGACGAAATAAAAATTTTAGCAGTAGACTATTTTTAAACACGAATACACAAATATTTTTATAAAGTCAAATTTTTAAATTTATTTATTTATATTCGATAAGTCTAAACTAAGAAAAAGACTAATAGAAATATTTTAGAATAATATTAGAATAGAAATGTTTACCAGAGGAAGAAAGATGTCAATTGAATTGGGATATTTTTGATTTTGGTAGGTATCTAGAAATGGTTCGTACCTTTTGGTGTTCGATGTGTGGTGCACTAGTCTAGTGATGGTCATGCACCAAAGTAGAGCAACACTCACAGAGTCTATAACTAAATTGAAACCAAGTGTAAATTATTTATAATGATCGCCCTCAGTTTCGCTAAATATTATCTCTTAATGTTGGAGATGTGCGCGAGGTGGGATCAAATCGCTATTTGAAAAAGTAATTAATTAATTATTTTATAAAATTAAATAAATTAACATGATGATACCATGTGTTCATTATCATCTAGAAACCTATTATTCACTATTTATAAATTCAAGTAACCTGTTGTTAAAATAATATCATCATCAAATATTTTAACAAACGGATTGCAAACTTTGGAGCACAGGCGTCAGATGGGAATTTGAAACATTTGACCACCCCTTCTACGACTCTTTCTTGTGTTCCACAGCTCGACTATGGAATGATCTTCCGGCCTGTGTGTTTCCTCCCTCCTATAGCATGGGTCTCTTCAAAACCCGAGTTCACTCCTTCCTATCCTCTAGGTAAATATGGTATAGGCCTTGAGGGAAATTATTTCCCCCAGAGCCTCCTGTGTGGAGTTACTGTAAAAAAGTCTTCCGCTTTCCAGCCAATGTGTTTCTTAAATAATGGAAAAGAAATATTTATTAGAAAAATTGAATTTTCTTGGGTTCAACGAGGAAAAAGAATTTAATAAATCCCTTGTTTATTTATTTCCCAGAAATAACTTGTGCTGCAGCCATTTCTAATAACCCTAATTACTATATAACATTCTCTATAGGTACCCTGTCAAAACCCCATCCAGCATCATAAGTAAAAAAATATTTTTTTAATTTAAAAAAATATTTATTTGCGACCTTAAGGCAATGCAATGGTAAGTAATGCAAAATCGTGTGTTTTGGGTTTAGGAATTTAATGGCCTAGAAACATCATAGATGATTGAATTAAATACTGCAAGTAGAATACACTTTGGCCTTTCGTTTAACCGTCCATTTTTTAGGTGTGTCTTTTTACAAAAAAAAAATTGTCTGCCTACAAAAAAATAAATCATCAGACCTAACAATATTTAAAGCTCAAAATCTCCTACTTATGAACCCTTTTTTTCTGATACTGTCATATTTTTCATCGTGGCAAATTAGGTTTTTTGAATATGACCGTAAAATATTTTAATATTTATGCCTGAACTTTACAAAATAAAATAAATCACACATTTTGGTGAGAACTTCTAAACATTGTTAAAAGTTTGCATATATCCTTAAATTCTAAATACGGGAGAAATATAACAACATTCATTGTAATAACATCATCCATGCCTAAAGTGGCTTCCAGACGAGCGGGTGGCCTAACTGCTGGGTGGCCCGACAAAAGTTGGGTTTTGCTGCCACACGGCAGATTTCATCAGTTGTCTTATGAACATAGCCGGGGGCAGACGTTCCATGGCTCGTTCCTAGTTGCTACGTTCGCCAGTAATCACACGAACGTCAGCGGAAGCGCACCCACCCTACGAGAACACCTCCGTGTTTAATACAAAAACAAGAACTTCGCGCTTACACTTAACAGCTACAATGGCTATTATATTGATATTAATAATCCTAGAAAAAGAACATATATTTAGTTTTTTCTTAATTGGGAGTTATAGATCACATATGACAAAATACAATTTTATTTTACTTTTTACGATCCAAAAAACCTTAGTTAATATAATATATATATTTGTAAAAAATTTGGATATTATTGGAAAAATTTATTTGGAAAAAAAATATACCCTAATATATCAACTACCATAATACAGGCATGTGCCTAGTTTGGTAGTAGAAAAAAATCTAAGCTTTGTACCAAAAACTATAAACATGAATAAATAAAATTTAAAAATGTACCTATCAACGCTTCGAATGATGAGACAGACTTGTTCCGATGCGTATTTCTTTAGCGAATTACCAGAGGAAATTTAAATCGAAGAAAATAATTTTTAAAAAAATTTTATGATACGAAAAATTGTAATTAAAATATTGATCTATGTAAGGATTGTATCGAACACAGGTGTGGATCATTTTTTTTAATTTTTTTAAACGATAAATAAAGCTCGATTGCCAAAATGAAATTTCAAATTCCAAGACCGCTTGGTCGAGCGGAGACAAGGAGTATTGCCATTATTGCCAAGTCAAAAACAAGAAATTCGATTAGTATATTTTTAATAGAGTTTCCCGCATTCACCCCTCTTTCAATATCCCTATCAGTATTTCCATCTCTCGTAAATATACTTCCGTAATACACGAACTCATGGCAAGCTAAAAATGTTACGCGGGGCCCTGTTTTGAATTATGTGAACCTCAGATATCATTTTCTTGATGATATCTGAGGTTCACAGGTTGTCTTTCAAAAATTTTCTTATCCCATATTGTTGGGGCGTAAGTATTGCGTATTTTTCCTAAGCCGACTGCATATATAAGTGTGTCGTATTTATATATTCGGCAGTGTATCCTCACTGCACATTCCTTCAGAAACTCGGCATTATTTTTAGTAAAAATATTTTATTCACTACGATATTTCCACTCAAGATGCCTGCAGATATAAATATATCTACTTTGGTTATACGATATCATATCCTCTCTGCATAACTACTTTACAAATGAGGACGTACAACAGAAATAATCCTTTGGGGGATCAGCTTTCCGGGGGATCAACTATCAGCGGGCCAACTGTCGGGGAGCCAACTGTCGAGGGATCAATTGTCATGGAACCGTCCCTTTATTTCTTAAAAAGAATTTTGCGTTGACCACTTTTCAATGACCTCACTGTTTAACATATTGTGAGTATATATAGCCAATTCTCCTCCTCTTTCGGTAGTTCGATAAGCAAAAACTCCCTGGTAGAGATTGATATAGAAAAAAGACTCCTCTCCATCCCCAGCCATGTTTCGGTTACAAAAAAATATACACAATATGCGGAATTCTTTTGAGGGATTCTTCAATTTTATTTGGAATCCTTCTGGCATTAGTGCACATAACTTTCACGCAATTTTTATAGGTGTATGGTCATTAACTGATTGGTACTTCATTTTTTTTAATTAATTGCACGGCAGCTTTTTCAACAAATTCCAACGTAGTCCACTCTTTCTCTAATGCGTTCATCCATCATCTTCCAGATGGGACATTCTGAACTGGTGGGTCTGTAATTGTTTTGGCTCGCATTACAGTTGGTGCATGTCGGTTCATTTTTTTGTTAGGGCAGGCATCAAATTTATGTTTACCTCCACAGTGAGTCAAACATAAGTTTCCGTAACATTCGTGTCTTTAATTTCATAGTCTCCTAATCCTAACATTTTCTTAAATAGTTAAAAATCAACTAATATTCCGAGAAAAATAAAACTTCATAATCTTTTAACGATATTGTCAGTAGCTTGCTTTTAGAGTGACCTCGTAAAATAATCTAATTATGAAAATTCACGAAAACACGCAAATTAAACATGAGTTAATAAAAACTACTCTAAATTATAATTTTAATATCGTAATTATTATTCGAAATCAATTTTCGGTATTTTGTTTTATGTATTTTCAAACAAGTTTTTTACATAATCCTATTTTTTTGACCTGCCTCAGAACAGACACTGTCTCGTGATACGGGTATAGCGCATGTATATATATATCAACAAATTTAAGGGGGAGGGGGACCTCAGAGATTAATTATTTTTTTTAATAAATAAATAAATTAAAGAATGTGTTTTGTATTCACCACTTTATTAATATACAGATATCAACATGTTTCGAAAGCGATGCTTTCTTCACCAGGAGCATATAGAAGACTAAAAATAATAATGTCAAGTATACTCGTAGACAAATGATAAAAATTAGAAAAGAAAATAAAATAAAAAGTTTATTATTAAATTCACTTATTAATAATGACACCACAAAGTGAAAACCAATTGTTTGAAGAAATTATATATTTTTTTAATACATAATAATGATAATGTTATTATGCGATACGATAAAAATTACATATTTTTAAAATTTACATTGGCTATTTATCGATATAAATTCGGAAATATGACTTTATTTGACCGCCACAAAATATTAAACATGAACATATTTTTAGTAAGTGGGGAAAAATAATTTCAGTATCTTCACGGTACGTTTTTTTTATTTAAAATAAAATGAATCAATGCTATGTAATCCGCATTTAAAAAAACATTAAAATTATTGCGGAAAATAGAAACCATAATTTTTTTTGTTTTCAAATTTCTTCTCGGCATTTTAAAAAACATTTCTTGATGACATTCAAGATTTTTTTTTTGTATAACGTACATACTGAAAAGGTTATATTTCTCATTTTGATAGATTTTCATAAATGCTAAGCCTATGTTAATTTAAAAAACGTGTAATAAATATTTTTTCTCTTTGGTAACAATATGTTTATTGTATTGCGTATTAATATAACCGTTTTTTCGAACATGGACTAGTGTGGAATTAGGGGTTGTTTTAAGACTGAATGATATAGGGAAGAGAAGGAAATGGGAAAGATTAGGGAGTACGCTCTTCAGATCTGTTTACTAAGCACCTATGTTATTAAATGATGTTCAGATGAAATGATCACCAGGTAGCTGCGGAACAGCAGCTACCTGGTGATTCTATTTGTGTTGTTCGCGGTTATCTTTCAAATATCTTTCCTTTAACGGCAGTGGATAAACGTAAGTATGTGCATTTCGTTTAACTTATTCCATTTATAGCAATATAAAAATAAATGACATATCAGGATGGAATTTTTCCTGAATGGATTTTGCACCATAATATAGCTGTATTCGGGGCTTTTTATCTGTCGAAATATTTTGCTAAGTGGAAAAATATCGAATTTTCATCGAAAACAATCTTTATTCGATACTGATTCTTTATACTTATTTGCATAACTTTAATGAGAATATCCACTAATGGGCAGTTTTTTTGGCCAACCATCTTTTTTAATATCGTCACAAATCAACGATCAGAGCAATTTTATGAATACAATTTTTGAGAATATTTGAAAATCTCCTACTACCATTACAATAAGCGGAAGACACTGCGTGTGTCTGGATGGAGGACTTAGCCAGCCAAAGAATTGAACCTATAACGGTTTTGAACAGTCCCGATAACCATCGATTCAAGTCAATAATTAGTTGGATTTTTCTTCAGAAAGGTTTACTTGTGGTGCATTTAAAATTGTGACAATTTTTTTTTTTTAAAGAAAAATATTCCCTGGTTACCAATAACCTGACAATATTTGAAAATCTCCTACTATCATCACAGTAAGCAAAAGATTTTGCTTGTGTCGTAATGGAGGAATTGAACTCACGTGAGACCCAAACGCGATGCCAACTCAGCCACTGACATCTCACACTTTCAAAAGCCCGCCTCATATTTCTTTACAAATACTAGACAGAAAATACCTACCTTCATAACGCCAATGTTTTCATTGTTCTTAAACCAAAATTATTGAAATATTATATTATTCAAACAAAATTGCATCCTTTGTCCTTGTTTATATTCTTTCAAAAGTAAAACACATATTACCAAAACATATATTTATTGTTTACAAAAGTAGTTTGATATCTTCTTGTTACATTTTTTGTTTCATGTTTCTAGTCATGTGGCATCAGGGGATTGACCTCTCGAATATACATAATTAACCCTGTTGACACCATTCATTGAACATTTTGCGATCTGTCACGTATTTCTGATTTTTTTTTAATATTGTCATTATTTCAACAAAGTTCTGAAATTCTAATGGTATTTGAACTCGTCACCTATTTGTTGTTTCTGATTTTTTTATCTGCCAACATCTCCTATCTAGGGTATATGTGAACTGAAAATTCTGTTGTAATGGGTAGGTACTTACTAACAACAAGCTGCTATTGGGGTTTCACTAATGTTTTGCTATTAGAGATCAATATTCAATATATCAACTTCAATTTTATTGGTAATATTAATAAGCTACTATTCGTTGGCATATTTTATCTAATTTGCTGCATTTTTATAATTTGTTGACTGCAAGTTCCCTGTTTTCTGCGAGGTGGCAGTAGGTATGGTTATTTTCTAATATTTTTAGTGTAAATAGTTTTTATATTGGCTGTGCTATTGGACGGGAAGTGGTTTCGAATGGAAAATGAATAAGCCGCGGGTTGCTTGAGGGGCCCATGGTTGCTCTGGGTATGCCCGTGGATTTGGTTGGGAATTGGCTCTGGCTATGGAATTACTTGGCCGCATGTTCCCTGGAGTGCACACGGTAGCTGTGGTTATTGCTGTAGAATGGGTTGAGAAATTGATTGTGCGTAGGGAATTTTTCGGCCACATGTCCCGTGGAGAGCGCATAGTTCTGTGTAATTGCCTGTGGAATTGGCTGCAGAATTGGTTGGGAAATTGGTTGAGGAAATGGTTGTGAGTAGGAAATTATTTGGCGACAAGTCCCGTGGAGTTCGCATGGTTGCTGTGGAATTGGTTGGGGAATTGGTTGTGGGTAGGGAATTATTTGGCCACAGTTTCCCCGGAGAGCGCATGGTAGCTGTGGAATTGGTTGGGGAATTGGTTGTGGGTAGGGAATTATTTGGCCACGGTTTCCCTGGAGAGAACATGGTGACTGTGGAATTGGCTGTGGAATTGGTTGGGGAATTGGTTGTGGGTAGGGAATTATTTGGGCACTGTTTCTTTGCAGGGCGCATGGTGACTGTGGAATTGGTTGCGGGTAAGAATTTATTTGGCCACAGGTTCCCTGGTTTCCGCAAGGCAGTCCTGTATTTATTTGGTTGCAAGTTCGTTGAAGTCCGCAAGGTGACTGGGGAGGGATGATGATTGGCATGTTCTCAGGCTCAAGTGGCTTGGGAAGTACGGTTTCAACCGTTACACACTGTCCATTCCGTACGACCGAACCTATTGGACAAGAGCCGCAGATACCGTGAACGTTGATTGTATTGAGTGGACAGGGCACATCACGTACACATGAATTACCTACCAATTTTGAACCAATAGGACAACTCGGGGTGACGGATACTTGTCTCATGCACATGTTGTTGTGAGCAATTGTTGAAGGTGGGCAGTCCACGCAGCGTCCATCGTAAGTAACCGAGTTAGATCCGCAAGTGGACGGAGATGGGATCGTTGTTGGGAGGGTCACGGGAATACTTGTACACTGTCCGTTAATAATGACTGATCCAACGGGACACACGTCTCGCCTCTCTCTACAGAAACCATTTTCATAATAACTATTTGGTGGACAGATCTGATTGGTGTAAGGCAGACACATGCCGTTCTGCAAATAATTCCCTGCAGGACACTGGACTTGCGGTTGTTTATTGCAACCGCCGAAGGGTGAAGCTGAGCATGACGATTCCGGCATAGTACTGAATCCGTCAACCAGTAACACGAGACAGCAAGAAACAACTCCCAGCAAAAACTGGAGTTTGTCCATCTGAAAAAATAGAACATAATTATTTAACGGCCGCATTTTCTTACATGTAGCGAACTTCGTTAGTTATTCATAAAAACTATTTCCAACTTTATGATAACTTGGATGCTTTAGAAATAAAACTTTATTAATTTTAATATTCATTGTATTCCTAAAATGTTCCTGCAATTTTTATTCGAATAACTTATAAAAGTATAACTTATTAAATAACTTATTAAAACTTATAAAAGTCATTGAAATTTTATTTTTAATCATTAAAGATAATATTAATTAATCTCAAATGAAATATGAAACAGAAAAGGCACAAAAAAATAAACTATTAACCGTCGCATCTGACCTTAAATGATTAAAGTATAATGTTAGTCAAGGAAATCACTAAAATCGATAGAAAGGTCATGGAACACAAGACCCGATTAAGATATTTCTACATTTATTTGGAGTGATAATTTTGTAAATGGGTCAACTGAAATGATATGATTGACCTTTCGTGGTTATCAAGGACATCGTTTTTTTATAATACTCAATATGATCTTTCAAAGGTTACATAATTGGGAAATGTACATGGGCCCATATACTAAAAATATTTTTTTTTAATTTGTTAGTAAATTGGTGGCCACTGAAAACATTTCCTTCAACCGTTTCTGTTTCATCAATTATGAGGTTCTGATGATTGACGGAAATAATGTTCATTGATTAATGTTTCTAATTATAAAACTGTTATCTTGTAGTGGGCAGTAAAATGAACATATTTTTTTCATTCGCAAAATAAATTAGAGAAACTAAGTGCATTTACACTGCCATACTCGGTTTCAGTTTCACTTCGGATAAAGCGACGTTTATTGAAATATACTAATCCATTTTCATATAATACGACATGTTTAAATATAAGTACAACATTTTACATACGTAATTATATTATTGTATTGTTTACATTACCTACCTCACTAGCTGAGACCTGTTCTGAGGTAGGTGACAGGATGTACATAATAAAAATTCTGTGTGATGTTATGTCAGATTAGGAATGCTTAAATTAGAATATTTTAAACGTACTATATTAAGATGGCAATGATAGAATGTTAAAAAATAATTGAAAATAAAATCGAATGAATTATTATAAAAGAAGTAACATAATTAATGACGAAGGTAATGTGCAAAAGAAGAAAAAGCACATTTTTGACCTATTGTGTAAAAGATGATTAGATTACCTGTATATAACCTTATATATGTATATATATATAAGTTTTGGTAACTGCGCTTTTAATATAAAAATTTATAATTAAAATGTATTAAATAAAATGTTATCGTACTATATTAGAACAGATAAATAAAGCATTAATTCTTTTGTATTATCTAAAACAGACACAAAAAAATATATAAAAAAGCATAAGAAATAAAATTAATGCTAAAGTCAAAGTGAAATTCCGGACAGTACTATTAACAAGGCAAAAAGAATAACAACTTTTATTTCATAAGGTATTTAATTTCTTTGTGATCTTTTATCATTAGCCATGCTGTCAGAACTTCATTGCGGACTACTGGCATTGACAACCAAAGTCAACATGTCCCCCATTAATGAAATTCATTTTCCTTATCAGCCTTCCCGTATCTCGCTAACATACCCAAAAACGCAAACTAATCAATCTGCTCCAAGGATACACCGTTCGTAAAAATTACGCTTTGCTTTTATACCAGATTAACTTATTATCATAACTTTTACATTTCGTAGAGTTAAAGAATACTAAAGTATATTTTATTGTAAATCAAGTGCGTAAAAACTTTTCGTTAAGAAGAAAATTACTTACATTATAATCAATACATAAAAATATCATAAAATGAAACAAATGGTCGGTGCTTACCTTCAAATATAATTAATAAGAACTCTCACAAGCCAATCTCGAGGTCCAAATGAACCAACTTTGTTCGCGAAGAATACCGTGGTTATCTTATTTATACGTTTAATCATTAAATTCAGTTTCCTTTATAAGTGTACATATGTTATCAGGTGGAGGTTAATAGTTCATTACCCATTCAAATCAAGTTTATATTACACTAGTTTAAATATACAGATTCAATTTTAATGTAGAACCATTATAAGCCCAAAAAAACTTAAATGCTGCCGCTGTTGTGAAATATATGAGAGATCAATGTTATGAGAGATCAATGGAAGTGTCAGGTTTGCAAGTCGAAGGATCCGCGGATGTTATAGTCCAACAAAACATGCGATACGAGATCAAGATCTCCAACGCCACAGAGTAACTCCAAAACAAGCAACACTTTCAATCGATCTTGTCAGTCGAAAAGTGGTCAGCAATGATAAAGTCACACACACATGCGTATAGAATGTCAGTTTCTTTGTGTTTGCCATTTTAGCTAGCAAAAATGTGATCCAAACATGTACGTATCACAGTACTATTTTTTATTTTATTTTTTTTAAATTTAATGTAAATCAAATTTAATAATCTTATTATTAAGTTCTGCAAGTATTTTTAGTTGTTAGTATTGTGACAGCTGTTTCGGAGTTTAAGGCCATTTTCAAACTGACAGTTTGAAAATGGCCTTAAACCGCTAGCCGCTCATCTCAACACAGGATTGTCCTAGTGAGATGGGTGGCTAATGTTTTGTTTTCATAATTAAATTTAAGAATAAATAAATAAAAATTTGCTATACCTTCTCTTGTAACGTCGTTCACACATTTTGTAAAATACTTATATGAAGAGCGTTTTCTTCGTGAATAGTCGTAGGAGGCATATAATTTAACTCATCAATATTTATGTAACCAAATATTATCATATTTTCATAAGGGTTTGAATACTTGGTCAATATTGTTGAAAATTCATCGATAAATGATTATTTACTAAGATTTGGTGATCTATATATTGCCAATACATTGAGAAAGTTAGTGTCCCGAATATACAAGGTAATATCCCCTGCTAATTTGGATGTGCGACAGTAAGTAATGCTATTGTAATAGCCCTTCCACACGAGCGGGCGACCCATTTACTGGGTGGCCCGCCCGGAATTGGGTTTTGCCGCTACACGGCAGGTTTCATCAGTAGTCATACGAAAATAGCTAAGAGCATATATCCAATAGCTCGCTTCCAGTTGCTGCAGTAATCAGTACTCATATAAATATCAGCAGGATCGTACACACCTTGTGCGAACAACTCCGCGAGCAACACAAAAACGAAAACTTGGCACTTGACAGATAAAATGCCATAATCATATTTATATTAATAATCTAAGAAAAAGTATCTATTTTTTGCAACTTATGTTATAACTCACATATCACAGAACCCAATTTTATTTTTTACGAACAATAAACCTTAGTATATATGATATTGTATTATTTGGAAAAAATATATCGTAATATGTCGACTACCATAATACGGGCATGTGCCTAGTTTGGTAGTAATATGACTAAAAAAATTTAAAATAAATACATCAACCTTTCGAATCATGAGACGGACTTGCTCCAAGCTGAATTTCTTTATCGAATTACTTGAGAAAATTCTAAGTGAAAAAAAAAACATTTGAAATCTTTATTAAAAAAGAATTTTCAATAAGATTAATTAAATAATTTAATAAAAAGTATTTAGATATAGATGGGATGTTTGATTGTACACAAGTAAAATTACCTATTCCACTGCCTATTTGATGTCCTTAAGTCCACTGTTTTAAGTCATTAGTCCTCGTGTATACAATATCACCGTCGTAATAATAATCGATGGTGTCATAAGTCCTTGAATAGAGCAGCCTTATAAGCAAATTTCAACTGCAAGATTAATTAAAGGCAAAAGTATAAATAAAAGTTATTGTTTTATTTTTTAAAAGGTAAATACTTGTTCGTGGGTTCGCCTGAGGACTGTCAGTAGATATGGATCTTGGAATGGTTTTGGAATTATTGGTAGCAGGTTCAGCGAACTACGCATGGGACCATAGGAATGGCTGTGGAAATGACTTGAAAAATATTGACCGCAAGTTCCTTGGATTGCGCATGGGGGCTGTGGATGTAGTTTTGGAATTGGTTGGGTGTAAGTAATTATTGACCACAGTTTCCCTTAAATGTGCATTGGGCTGTGGAATTATTTGACTGACAGATTCCAAGGTGTGCGCACCTTTTTTTAATTAAATTATGAACCTAAGAACTTATGGTACAGAGTATAGTTATGTATTGACTGGAATTGGATATACAATGTATTAAGAGCCATGGTAGTAGCGGAAGAAATCGCAGAGTGCATGGTATCGGCATGGCAGTGGCGCCGGCTTGTCCTCAGGTTTAGGAACACACTCTCCGTTCCATATTTCCATACCTCTTCGGCAAAAAGCGCAGACGCCACCCAGGTCTATGGTATCGACAGGACAAGGTACATTGCGTACGCATAAGTTACCTTCCAACGCTGCGCCATAAGGACAGTGTGGGATGACCGGTACACTCCTCGTACAGATATTGTTGTGAGCTAATGTTGAATATGGACACACCATGCATTGCCCATCGTAAATAACTGAGTTATATCCGCAAAGGTAAGGGGATGTGATCGCTGGGCAGCCTGTTACATAACTCGAACACTGTTGCCTCTCTTGACAAAAGCCATTGGCGTAGTAGCTGTTCTGTGGACAGATCTGATTGGTATAAGGCAGACATATGTCGTTAATTAAATATTTGTCTGGGGGACATGACAGCCCATCAACCGATAGCGCGAGACAGCATGAGAAGAATCCCAATACAATCTGGAATTTGACCATCTGCAAAAATGGAACATAGTTATTATTTTTTTTTTATTTATTTGGGAGACGAACAGTTTACATAAAAAAATAAGTACAAGGAATAAGTGATATAAATTTGACCATTTACAGGTTTCCACTTCGACCTTATTTATAAATGAATCTAGTGATTTTCGAAGAAATCAAAGTAAAATTAAAAGGATTGTACAAATTAAAGAAGATATATAAAAAAAAAGTTACACGTAATTTGTTATGGGGTCTGAAAAGGGATGGAAGGGGGGGAGGGGTCGATCTAATTGAAATGTATGTGTGTGATTTTATGTTAATGAAAGAACAAGAAAAAATAGTGTGTATATATATATTGTTGTTAACTAGTTGAAATGTGTGTGTGTGTGTGATTTTATGTTAATGAAAGAACAAGAAAAAATAGTGTGTATATATATAATGTTGTTAACTAGTTGAAATGTGTGTGTGTGTGATTTTATGTTAATAAAAGAACAAGAAAAAATAGTGTGTATATATATAAGAAAAAAGTTAATAGTCTGGTAGTATGAGGTGAGTAGGTACCTGAGGTTGTGCAATGACAATATGTTCTTAAATCTAGTGATCTTCCGACATTTCTTCAAACGAAAAGTTGTAATTAACACAAATATAACTAAACTTAAAAAATAATTTTATTTTGAACTATATAGTATTTGTATGATTTTTTAAATAAAAACACAAAGTTGCATGCATTAGAAATAATTTAATAATTACATTCTACCCTAGACACTATCTAAAATATTGCAAATATATTCAGGTGAAATCATGCAGTCATGATAAAAAGTTAGCATCCAATAATATATGGGAATTAGTGAAATGATATTAACAGTTCTTAGAAATCAAAGTATGATACCGATAAAATTGACGGAAGGGATTGGAGTAGCAGTGGATTAGAGCGCAAGGTCTTTATAATTTCTATAGCGCACTTGAGGTGAACCTTCACAAAACTGCGCTATAGAAATTAACTCTTATTATTATTATTAAGGTCTCGATTAGACCATAAGGTCCTGGGTTGAGTTGAGAGTCCCATCTGCTACCGTTATCTTTTTTTCTGTGTCTTTTCGGTTTGATGTTTCATTTTGAGAGCTGTTAATATTATTACAATGATGTTTAAAAGCATCAATAAGTTATTCCAAAAAAAAATAAAATATATCAGATATTATTTACAACATAAAAAAAAAAGAATTCTGAATCAACGCTTCCATTCTTGGTAACAAATACCTAAATGATATGGATGTATTTGAAAATAATCTAAACTAGGCAAATTTCTTGGCAAAAGTGTAATTTAACGTTTATGCATGTTTGCTATTTTTTGTTTTTCTTGTGTGATTTAAAAAATTATGTATGTGTGTGTAAAAGCCCTCTGGGGGTGTAAATAATAAAAAAATAAAACAAATAAAATATTAAAATAAAATAAAATATTATAAATATATTTTTCAACGCTCAAAAGTGTTTTATTTTATTGAGAACAAATTCTAAAATATCGATCGATACACATGTTTGAAGGACGCCAAGGTATATTTTTACCAGAGACAAGTATTTAAAAATTGACTAAATTCTATTTTGTACAAAATTGTCACAGTACAACGGCTTTAACAAATTTTACAAATGGTAAAAAAAATATGAAAAACTTGGTGCTCACCTTCAATTATTTTAATAAGAATTCTCACAAACCGATCAGGCCCCCAAATATGACAAATAATTATTCTTAAATCATTCGGTGGTCATTTATAGGATTTTTTTCAAAGTCAAATGCAGTTTTTATTTCCAATTAGTGATATGCGATTTATGAGGAGGCAGCGAAAAGTTCCTTTCAAACCCAATAAAGTTTATTTTAATAATTTACTGCAAGCACACAATCTCGAGTGGATGCGGCTCGAATGGGTTTAAATGTGGAGTTAAATAATATTACTTGAGCCTTTGGCATTTACTCCAAAGGGATATTTGATGGAGATGATTGATATTTGGAATGGGCTTGTAGCTTTTGGGTGTGCTAGAGTGCTAATATTGAATAATACGTTATATTAATCTTGCAGTTGAAATTTTTATTTTTTCGATTTTTTATGAAAAATTTCGGGATTTTTCAGTTTGGTGGTGCGCTGCACCGGTTTGCTAAAGAATCTTCACGAAAAAAATATGTATTTTCAGCTACAAAACCAACGTCATATTTTGAAATATTAGAACACTAGCCATTGATAACGTACATCAATGATTCTAGCACACTCAAAAGCCACAAGCCGCCACTGGTCACGACGTCTGGGTGTGAACCGATGGTGGAGACGGCCTCCGAGGTTGAGTGCTTACGATTCTTGGCTACGAATTTGGAGGTCGCAGGTTCAAATCCGGGCGTGCGCAAGTAATTTTTAAATTTATTATTTTGTACCATTTAAAAATTTATTAATAAAATATAATGTATAGTGTATTTGCGGCACGTTCCAGAGCGGCAGATACTTTCAGTAACGCCTTGGTGAAAGACCAGCATTCAAAATCGAATCGTTGCTTGAAATGGCTCTAGCCGTGTTTGCTGACCAGATCTAGCCAGATAGCCAGGTACTTCCCCACCTTTCTCTTGCCCATTTCCTGGCTCCAGACGTTGGGACTCTTGTGCGGTACTCACGTAGAACAAAACAAAAATAAAGCAGACGCATTTGTCCACTCGGCCATTAAACGAATTTATTTATGAAAATATTATTAATTTTTATTTTTAATAGTTTTAAAAAAAGATACTATAAATCCTCAATAATCATTATAAGCAAATGTGTGACTTGTATCGCACAAGCTCCTGTATTTTATTTAAAAACTCTCTAAACACCGTTACTTTTCCACAATATAATTAAATAATTGTAATAAATATGGTGATGCATAACTTATATAACAAAACTGTATATAATTATGTAATGTTTGATGTATAATAATAAAATAAAAATAAATAATAATAATAAATACGCTTGATTAATTATACTCGCGGTTATGAATTATGATTTGCTCGTGTTCCCTAGTTAATTTTTTTGTAAACCCTAATTCTAATTGGTTACTGGCAAAATCTTTCGATCTTTTTTTTAATAAAACGTACATTCATGTGCATAAACTCTAGAACAAAATCTCGCTCTCCTTTAAATATCACAACAACAATAATACATTTAAATGTCAAATAAAGCGCTGGATACGTTACATAGGGAGATCTGAAATTGAAAATATGTTAACACCAAATACAGACACCGAAACCACTCAACTGCACTTAAAACAATTCACCTTACAATTATTTTATTTTTTTCAGCAATCACATTAATTTAAATTCATATTTTGTAAGTGAAATCCTCAGAACGGGAAATCCCACTGAGGATATCATTATTTGCTATTTCGTTATAAAAAGAAAGGAGATAATAAAATATTATTATAATTACCATGTATATGTTTGCACCCCTTTATACAACTCAAGGTTCCATATTACATCCGATTTTGTATATTATTTATGTATCATTATTAAATATATTTTTGGACATGTAGAGCACTATGTGTATGTGAATGATACTGCTTCGGTAATGTCTAGCAGTGATTTGCAAATATTTATGGACCTTTTAAAAAAATACATTGAACTTTTTAAATGGTCTCATGACTCTGAAATAATTATAAATGCAAAAAAAAAACTAAATTGAAGCAGATAAGATACCCCAATGCAAAGATATATATTACACCTGAAATAAAAACACATACGAGTACATTGTTTACACGATGGCATTCCTGCATTGTGTACATGTAAAAATGTTAAACTTGTGAACGCCCTTGAGGTGATTTTCTCACGAAAACGGCGCTATAGAAATAATCCAATTATTATTATTATTATTAAAGCATATGTTCATTTGGGTGTCATTATTGATTGTTTTTTTCAAGTGAGATTTACAAATAAATAAGGTTTATGTACGACTAAAATCAATTGTTAGTAGATTATTTGAATTAAAATTCTTTGTTCCAATCTGCACGCTTCGAATAATTTATTTATCATTAGCGGAGTCTGTTATTATAAGTTATGGAATTACAACCTGTGGACTTTCCTGTAAAACAAACATCAATCATGTTCTATCAGTGCAAAATTCATTGGTAAAATTATCAGCTAATAAAACTTTATACGAACAAAGTCATAATATTCCATACTTTTATCCCAATTTTTTTTCAGTAAGATCAATTTCGTGGCACAAATTTACATTTCAGCAAACTAATAACCCTATATAAAATATATGAGGTGATTTTTCACAAAAACGGCGCTATACAAGTCATCCAACTATTATTATTATTATAATACAAATATACTAGCACACTTACAATACTCGTCTCAATTTTAATGAAGGATTAATTGTTCCTAAGCATATGAACAAATATAGACAAAGAACTTCAGATCACATGATTCCAAGCTCTTTAAATATATTATCTGGTGAAATAAAAAAACTGTATTAAAACTAAACAATTAATAAATATTTTGATAACTTGGCTAGCTGAAAGAAGCTATATGTATAAAATAATAATAAAAAAATAATGTATTAATTGTTGTTGTCGTTTAGATTTTTTTTTTAAATATTTTTTTGAAATATTTTTGAGTAAGATTTTTGAGAAATATTTATGTTTTAAGATTGTTACATATGTTTTTTGTTTTTGTTTTCGTTTTATATAGATGTATATATTTTGTAACCTTAACTGTAAAATTTGATTTTTGAATAACAAGCTCCCGTTAGACAGACTATAAAAAAGTAGTTTATCGGGACTTTTTGTATTGTATTTTTTCTTTTGTAAAATGTATTAAAAAAAAAAAAATTTAATTAGTTATCCATTTAGAATTTTGATTTATATTACTTATTTCTTATTCTGCATGCAAATTTGGTCCTTATTTTTTTGTGATGTTGTTACGTGTATTTCATTAAGTCCATTCGTGACATTATAAGTTTAAAACTTTGTATTGTTTAATATATTAAAGATTTTTACTACCCGTCTTAGAACAGCGAATGTCTAATGAGGTACGTGTAAAAACTAATTTAATAAAACCCGGAGAATCTCAACAGATTCGTCCAAGCAGTCAACACAATGCACAACACACATTTCCTACTATCAAATAATAAATAATGAAGCCGTCAGAAGGGCAAAACAATGTCTATAAAATCAATTGCGACTGTAATAACATGATACTTGTTAGCAGTTCTTATCTATACCATTCCTTGCACACTTCTGGGAGTTAGGATGAGCCTATAGAATTAAACACCCATTTTTTGGAGACTCGACTAGATGTCTGTATAAAACTGCTACGTTATCGAAAATCAAATTAAGTTTTTTTTTTCAATATATCCATTTTTATTTGTATCGCTTTCATATATTCACAATGTGAGAAAACCATTTAAAAATATGTTTTCTCGTTTTTTCCGATATAAACGAGTTGGTTTAAATACACAAAATGATAATTCCCGGGTTGCCGAATTTTTTTAAAAATTAAATTGTCCACAATCACCCATTTCTATAGTTTATCAAATATTTTTAAGGAAGATATTCATAATAGTATTTCAAATTGTGAATAATTAAATCTATCAACTCTTTGTAAATACCTCATTACTAATCAAATTCATGAGACATTTGCATTTTTTTCTTCCGTGGGATAATTTTATCGTTCTTTATTCTCCTTCTTGTAATCATCAAGTAGGTTCCCAAAAATAACACAACAAGATAAAACCACACGCACCTTTTGTAACGGGACACTCGATTAGCTATCGTTAGTTGTACACAATATTACAGAATATCTATAAATATCTGGGTATCTCCCAATTGAAACTTTGTTATCGGGCGTTCTTAATAGGGTCCAAATTTGAATAGAAGTATTACGCAATGTGTGATTTAAGGTCCATTCACATCTACCTGCCCCCCGCACTGCAGAACAGTATAGTACAGGCAAGAAAACATTGGTTGCCTACATTATATATGAACACATTCATATTACAGCGTACATAAGCGTAACGTATCCGAACATGCAGGAGCGAGCACCGGCCGAGATTGTCGGCTAGAATATTTGACATGCTGGTGCCGCTTGTGACATCTGCGCCTGCGCAGTTGGTATTTTTGGTTAGTTTTAAATAAAAATATTTGATTTATTGAAAACAAATAAGCAAAAACAAAAATGTATATTCTTTATGAATTAAATAAATAAATAGCACGCATTTCAAATACAGATGTTTTATATCTGTTATTATATGTGGGTACTTTACCGCTTGTTTGGATTTGAAAAATATTCTTAACATATGTACCTAAATCAGTTCTACACAATGTGGAAAATCCACGTACGTACGTACCTCGTATTCAGAATTGAAATTATACATTATGTTGTTTTAGCGTTCAATACCTAACTGTGTTTTTAAAATGGCCTGAAAAAGTAATACCTGGTTCAAACATATATGGGGTGTTTTTTTAAAGAGGTACACAAATTTAAAATGAAAAAAAAAAACACATTAAAATAATGTTAATGTCTATGATATTGACTATATTTAATAGATAATTTTGTGCCATTATTGTTTAAATATGATTTCGTGTATACGAGTGCCACGGCCAGCTCCAATGAAGCGCAATTGGGAATTCCAATTTTCGACAAGTTTATCGAGCAACTGGGGCCGTACATTGGCAATAACACGGCGAATGTTGACTTCCAAATGGTCCAACGTCTCTGGTTTATCAGCATAGACTAGTGACTTCACATACCCCCTAAAGAAATTAATCTAACGGTGTGAGATCACACGATCGTGGAGGCCAGTTCACGGGTGTTTAAAAAGGTGTTTAAAAAGGTGTCAAATAGAATAGGGGGAAGAAGATGAATGGTGAGATTAGAACCACTTTTCTAACTAAAACGGTAAATAATTGATACTTTTTTACATAAATCAACTCTTTGTGAGTAATGACGTCAAATATTATTATCAAATGAAACACAATTAAAAATGTAATAAATTAAATATTTAGCTCATTTGAAAAATTCGATGTCTCTATAAAACATTAATTAATTCGAAATATATTGTGAATATTATCCATACATCATTCATTGGGTTTATGGGGCATGACCTGGGGACCTTTAGAAGAAGGAGTATAAAATTACGGAACGTAATTTTAAAAAATAATCTATTCTCTTTCCAGGAAATTCAAGGTCTACAAAACTATTCTATTTTTGCCGGAATTTGTACCAGTGACCTACGATTCATATCCCAGTATTTTAATGGAGGTCGGCGAGTTATTGTTTTCGCCTAAGTAATAAATTTCTTGTAATTTATTGTAGAATTAAGATGTTAAACCGATTAATTTCAAGTGTAGTAGGCGGCTAAAAGAGAAACCAACAAGCCTACGAACAATTGTTTTTATATCCGTAGATTTTTTTACCCGCAATATCAGTATAAATAACTATATCTATTCGTATAGTCTGACATTGATTAGTAGACAAAAAACGAGGGCGCTGCAATTGTTTAAACTGTTTTTAATAGTATCACCAAGATGGCTCACGGCAAAATGATGGTTCAAGTCCATTTTTTTACTTTAACCAAACGGTGTTCAGAAATTAGTGGTACGTTCCGAAAGGAGTGATTCTACGTCATATTCTAAGACAGTTTAATGTAATTTTTTTAAAAATTATTTAACGCTTTGCAAAGAACATGGAAATGTGAATTCGAATTTCTGAAATTTACGTATTGAAATAGCTATGTATTAGATGTTAGATAAATAAATAAATAAATCGATTTCACAAATAAATCAAAAGCATGCCTTTTTTAAAGATGTTTTCGCATAGTTTCTATTAAACAACCTGTTAAGTGCGAATACGTGAATACATCTGAATTTAAGGAGCTCATCATATTAGCCGCTTATCTCAACACAGGATTGTCCTATAAGTGGGTAATGTTATTGTTTTCATGATTAAGTTTAAGAATAAATAAATAAATAAAGAACTAAAGACGGAGTGATTTGCTTTATGTTGGCATAATAATGATATTATGTAGATCCAAAATAATGTATATCCATAATATTATAAATTCTGACTTTCTGAGACTGACTTAATACTTACGCGATTTCTAAATTAAAGACATTAACTATGGCCAATTTACTGGTGTTTTAAATCAAGCTTTTTTTCGCTAACCTTTATTTATTTCATACAGTTTTGTGTTCATTTTTTTACAAGACGTTATTTGAATGCTATCTTGTAGAATTTTTTTATACATAATACGAAAATCTCATATCTGTACCTTTTAAAGTTTCCAAAAAAGTCACAATAAGTAGAATAAGTTTAGAAACGAAAAAAGGGGTAATTGAATAAGTTTTTATATTCATGTTTAATTTGTAGAACTCCGTTTTAACCAAAAGATTTATTTTTTTAATTTAATAATAAAAAAAATATCTGCTACGTAATTATTATTACTCGTGACAGCTGTTTCACCTTCCGAAGGCATTATCAAACTGTAGTGAAGCCACTTACGGACAATCTGTTTCTATATAGGTACTCGTATAAATATTTAAACAAATTGCTTTAATTTTAATCACGCGTAATAATAATTTCCTAGCGGAACTTTTTATGAGCAAGCCGTTCTTAAAAATTTAATGACGGTATAATTTGAATAATTTTTTTTTTTCTTTGAAAACCACTTTATTGAATATAAACCAACCGATTTCGGTTGAGACGGAACCTTCATCAGGTTGTGTAAATATATACGTACCACCAACATCGGAATAAATATACTTCCCTTAACGTACCATTTCAACGGCTGGAGGGAAAGATCACGTGTCACCCATTTTGGCAACACCCTAGTTCACTGCCGATCACGTTTGCTTCGAGTGATTTTGACTGCAGTAAACAAATTACAAAATACTTATAAAAGAGTCAAACTAAATGGTCGAACAAAATATTCCGTTTTTTTTACTTTTTTGCTGTTTTACTTAAATTGGCCCCATTTTTTGATTTCTTCCCTTTGTATCTCATCTCTTTGTATTATTTACTATGTGATATGTACCAAAATTGAAAACAAATTATTTACTATGTGATATGTACCAAAATTGAAAACAAAATTATAGGAAATATTAATAAAAAAAAACATGTATTTAATTGACAACAATATTCCTATCTTTTTTTTAGAACAACTCAAAATATTTAATTAAATTCAAGATTTATAAAAGACCTACCCAAACCATCATATTATTAAAATTGGTAGATTAGTATTAAAATATATTTAAAAATTAAAAATAAATATCTGTTTAGAAATATAAGAGAGACCAATAAATTAAAGTTTTTTAATTAATTTCAAGAACTATAAAAGATCTACTCAATCTATCATATCATTCAAATTGGTATTTATATATGGTTTAGAAATTTAATTATCATAAAATAATTATTAATGGAAGAGAGAGAGAGAGAACATCAACTTTAGTGCGGGATAGGAATGAGAGAGGGGATAGGAGTAGATATAAGGAAGCAGATGGGGAACAAATGTAATATCGATCTACTCAATAAAATCAATTATTTCTTCAATGGATTTGTAGTCACTTTATGGCGTCATTATCAATAATTTATAAAAAATAACTATGTTTTAAGACTTTTTTCAATATATTAATATCGACATGTTTCGAAAGCAAAGCTTAAATGGCGTAAACAAAGGTATTCTTAAATTAATTAAATAATATACACTGTATTCACCACTTTATAAATATAAAGATATCAACATGTTTCGAAGGCGATGCTTTCTTCATCAGGAGTAATACTAAAGTAATAATGAAAAAAGCATCGCTTTTGAAACATGTTTATATCTTTATGTTAATAAAGCGGTGAATGCAAAGCATATTTTTTAATTGATTTATTAATAATGACGCCACAAAGTGAATGCCAATCGTTTGAAGAAATTATAAAAGTTATTCTTATTAATTTATAATCAATTGTTTATTTAGTAAATGGATTTTATTTTTTATTTTTATTTAATTATCTCAAATGCTTCTAAATCATTAACTTGTAGACCTATCCCATTTCTAGTAGTACTAGATCTATACCAGAAGATTTCTGAAAGGGGTAATCTTCATCAATTAAATATAACTCACCTTCTGAATAACCTGTACTATTTAAGTACCTATTTTTTCAATAACTCTCGTATTAACATTTCATGTAGCCTTTTTTTACGTAAAATGCTGGGAAATCATTTCAGCTAAGCTTATAAACACCAGAATAGCTTAAGAGGAACAGCTGCACTGCCTGTTTCATAGATAACTTAATAATGGATTTGAGGCGAAAATACCCATCCAACTTCAATGATATTTTTCAATTAAAGTTTGGTAAATATCTAGTAAGTATGATAAGTATTTTATTTATTTATTTTCATAATTTTTTATGGTTTTGGTTATATTTTATATATTTTTTTAAATATCATAATTGCTATATAAATATAATTGCGTAACTAAAAATAGAAAAAACAAAATATTTAAAAAAAATAATCTTTTTTCCGGTAGATATTTTATGTACGGAAAATTTGTGTTCCAACGTAAATTGGTAGTTTTTAATTTAATTTAAAGTCCACCATAATGTTTTTTTTGTTATTTTATGTTTCATTATATTTTCAAAGTAGACTGAGTAAAACTTTTTTTTACATCACCGTTAGCCCCCAAATAATTGTTAAAGGTGCGTCTAAAATCGCGAAAAATCAATTCCTTTAATGGCCTATATTTCATAATGTAAAAGAAAAATGAATAAATTACTTCTAATCCGTACTAGATATTTATCACTAGTTTTAGGTGAATATTTTGGCCTCAAAATTTTGTATGAAGCAGGCCGCGCAGCCGTTCTTCTTAAGTTAGGTTCTGTATCTTTATAAGTAATCAAAGATATTTACCGGCATGCACTTATATTAACGTTTAAGATTATTCCTAGCCATGAGATAACAAACACCATTATAAATATGATTCAATCCCATACTCACACAAATATAAAACTTAACTATAATCACGACGTTCACCAACATAATACACGAAAGCACCACAAACTATACATATCAAAAATAAACTCTTCGAAATACGGACAAAAATCATTGGAATACATTGCTTACACAAGCTATAACAAGTTGCCCGAGTAATTGAGAGATGTGGACTTTGGGACAAATCTCGAAATGATGATCTGAGATCTTATTTTTTTAAATGCTATTGGGAAAACCATTTATCATAGATACCAATTCTGTTCTGGTAGCCCTTCCTAAGCTTTGCAGATTCTGATGTAGTTATATTTCTCTCTTGTAATTCATTGTTATGTATTTCTGTTGTATCTGTATATTTCGAGCCTGCACATTTATTTATGTTATTTTCGTATTATTATTTTTTTTAAACATGTATTTTTATATTTTCATTTACATATTTGCCTTGAAAACTTTTTATTAAAAAATATACAATACATTATGCATTATATTCCCAAGAGTTAAGAAACTCATTGTAGGATGAAACTTAATATTATATAGCAAAAATTAACAGTTCCAAAATGAGTTGATTTGATAACTCATGGAAATGCAACATTGTCGGTCTTTTAATAAAAAATTAAATAAAAGATTTTCGCAAATTGCTTTTATTACACTATATAGAAAGCGGCATTCACTTCTCGTGCAGATTTTGAAACGCTCATGGATGAAAAATTATTAATATGTAATATTCTACGCCAGTCATGGTTTTGATTATTTTTAATGACTGTGGGGTGCATTGTTTATAAAGGATTTTTTAATAAATACGAGTCGTATTTTTTTTTTGTAAGGATTCTATCAATTAAGGTGAATAAAGCAAGGAGTGTGTGCCGATACAAAGTTGTGTGGCGATCTATCATATCTGTCTACCCATATTGCGAAACAGAGTGATGGTTAGATAGTTAAATTTAAAGTACGTTAAAAATTTTCATCTAGTTTTCCTCCAAATTTGATCAGTTCAATTTTCATACATTCTTGATAATATTAGAGGTGATAATAATGGAGGATCATTATGGCTTCTTCCTTAACTAACGATGATGAAACAATGTAATATAAATCATTTATTTAAATATAAATTGGGAGAAAAACTTCGTGGAAATCTATTAAGTTTCTGGGAAAATTGGAAAGAGGTTTTTTTCAGTTATAATAAGTAGACTATTGGTAATTCTTTGGATTTTTTTCTTGGTTAAATAACGTACGTAAAACAGCATGAAAAAAATTTATTACCAAAAAAATTGTAATATCATAAATACTAATGGATAAAAGAAATGAATTTCTGTGGAATACAAAATTATTCAATAGCACATCGGATGGCACCTTGATTGTTGACAGTGGTTACAATCTGGAACAAATAAAAAAAAATCGTAAGTATGTAATTATGTCACCTGAATATTCTAATATTCGACTTATGAGGTAAGTTTTATTATTGTGAATACCATAAAAGAGTCCCAACCACTCCATGCTAACCGGAGCCAGTGAGACCATGGCTCGCCTATTAAGATATCACAAACTATGGATATCGTTAAAAATGTGTGGAAGATTTAAAGTTCATATTTCTGATTCTGATCATCGCGTTAAAAATGTGGGATTTTGATAAATATTGGTTTTTAAAATGATTGATCATTCAGTTTTTGAAAACTGCACATTCCGAAACGGTTCCATGTGGCTAAAATGTCAATATTATGTACATAACGCTATTGGCTGGTAAGACGAATGTTACCGTCGTGGGTCGGCGTGACGCCAACAACGCCATATTCACGAACAAAAGCAAATGTGTCGTTTTGGCGGCAATAAAAAAGGGCACATTTTAAATTTATTCGTAAACATAAATTTAAAAATGCCTTCATTGTCGTAATTTTTTTCTTATTTTTTTATTACAATAAAAGACACTAGTGGAAATACCCTATTGGGGTATTGTAAATATATATTATGGAAAAAAGCTAATAATATTCATCATGAAAATGTGTACGTTTATTATAGCAAAAAGGAACATCAAAGAATGCCACTGTTGCTTTATTTGAAAACAAAATATGATTTCATCCCCTGCAGAATGTACTCGTATGACGCGCGTGCGAATTAAAGAAGAAGTCGGGGCGTCCAAAGAAGACACGGCAAGATCAGTGAAAATTTCTGATTGTATCGAATCATGTTAAGTGTCGGTATACAGAGAGCATTCATCATCAATTTAAACGGTATTTCAATAAATTCTCCGTTAGGAACATATTCTGCTGTAGATAAGCTGCTACAAAAAAAAAGTAAAATACCTTACCTATTTTTACATTTTGTGCACAGTTAACAAACGGCCACGTCTGCTGTTGTACACAATTGGATGGAGAAAATGCAGATGACAATCCACCCGGGTACTGTGAAGAATAAGCGTTTTGTTCAGCCTGGCCCGGATAAGCCATGGAAGCTCCGAAACTGTGATCCTGATAAGGATTAGGTACTGGATTGGATTGACCTGGATATGGCATAGGAACTCCCATGTTGTGTACCCCATTGGCTTGTTCAGGTATTGCATATGGCTGACCTAAATACGCCGTGGAATCTCCCGTATTTTGACCCCCAGGATATGGATTATTGGATATTGGATATTGTTGACCTGGATATGGCATCGAAATGCCAGCATTGTGGTCTCCGGGGAATGGATAATGAATTGGACTGGATTGTCCTTGATTAGGCATAAGATAAGGATTATATTGGCCCGGATAAGTCAAAGGGTATTGGTTAGTCTGGCCTTGGTACAAATTATTTAGGTCGGGATAAGATTGAGGGTAAGGATAATGACCAGGATACGTCTCAGGAACGACGGTTACTTCATCTTTCAATGTGGCTGGTGTAGTTTCTTCCACAGTGGTGTCTGCTTTTTCTGGATACGTCTCAGGGACGATGGTTAATTCATCTCCCAATGGGTCTCGTGCAGTTTCTTCATATGTCTGATAACTTATCAATATACTAGGATCACTTCCAGATTCATTACATTCCACACCACATTTGTGGTGTCTTCTATGGAAGCATTTTATTTTATCACCAACTGGGACACACGTCCGTGGTTCCATGATCACGCAGCACGGCTCATCATATGTTTCTAATTCTTCCTCGAGGTATCCATCTGATTCTTCTTCATACGTTTGTGATCTTCCGTGGTTGTTTCTATTTTGGGCCACAGTTCGGGAGCCCAAAGTGATGTTATTAATGTTAACTGCATTAATATTAGTAGGGACGTTATGAATATTAGTATTTTCCACGATATTAGTTATGTCTATTTTATTCACGTGATTGGATGGGGGAGCTTGTTCAACTGAGATTTCTGTCTGTTTTATAGCAGGTCTGCTTTGTGGAACAGGTACATATACTATTACCGGTGCTTCTGTTATGCGTATTATAAGTGGCTCTGGGACAATTACTACAGGCGGCTGAGGAACCACCTGAGGAACAGTTACTACGGGTACTACAGGTGGCTCACAGACTGTTTTCCCGGATGTTTGAATGTATGGGCATGTGGCACAAGCCCCGTTGACGTTGATGGTTTCTCTGCTGCAAGGTGTGTTCCTCACACAGTTATTTCCCATCATTGTTGAATCAATGGGACATACAATGTTCCCTGAATTGCAGATATTCGAATTGCACGTAGGAGGTTGTATTAGTTGCTCATTTACGCAGATTCCGTCTTTAAATATAAAAGGTGCTGGACATTGCAAGTCTTGTGCTTGTTGGATTATTTCGCAAATTCCATTTTTGTAGACCGTGTTCGGTGGGCAAATATTATTTGGAAAGCAGTAGTTATCGTGTTGAGTAGTTCCAGCCGGGCAGTTCAGTACGGTTGAAATTCCTTGGGAACAGCCTGATGATGTGCAATCTGCGTTTACCATAGCAATAATACACCATACCAGCAATCCATACACAGTCAGGCGACACATCATCTGAAAATAGAAATTTCGAATGTTTTTATAAAAAGCAAATACTTCCTTGTGTCAAATCTTAATTTTATTACCGTAAAATATCTATCTTTAGTATTAGCATTTCAAAAAAAAAACTTCTGTTGTTCAAGATGGTCAGTCAATCCATCCCAGAAAAGGTGTGAGAAATTATCAAAATGTGTTGCACTTTTAAAATTTCAAGCAAATAGTATTATCTTATTTTCGGGGGATAATTTAACGATTTGATCATTTCTGAACTATAACTCTGTACATTTTGGAAAGAGATAAATTTTAAAATGAAAACTCGTATTTTTTTTCTAATTTTACCACATTTGATTCTACGTAATACAAATAATAAAAAGTACACACAGCATTACCGAAAAAAAATTGTAACGTAACCACACTTAAACTAATAATTTATTTTACCCATATCAAACATTTTAATCGCATTGCTTGACGTTTTGTTACCTAGGATTTTAATAACCAACTAAGCTTACAAAATAAGTTACTTAACATTGAATTGACCAAAGTTAGCTAATATTTGTAATTACCGCTGATAACCCGGAGTTTATTAAAGGACCATCGGTCAGATATAATCATTTTTGTTGATAGAAAAAAAGCATTATTTTTAACGAATAATTTACATAAATATCAAATAAAAAGGTAATAAGTCCGCAGTAGATGTTATTACGACAAAGCAAATTTTTCGTCTAAAAAATTAATAAAATTAGGTTTTTTAAATTGTACGTTGAATTGCAAAATAATTTAGTCAGACACCTGTATATATATATACATATATACTTCTTTTAATTAATGTAAATCAAATTTAATAATGTCATCATTAAGTTCAGTTATTTTTTTTAAATACTTGAAAATAAAAAATACTCTATTTTTAAAAATACTTGCAGAAATTAATAATAACATTATTAAATTTAATTTACATTAAATTACAAAAAAATGGAGTTCTACGAATTAAACACAAAAACAATTAATACTGTATATACGAAAACATAACGTAACCAAACCGAACCTATCCTAAATATTCTAATTTGTTTCAAGTCTATATTTAGAATATACAGTGAGTGGGCATCACATTAGAAGAGTATTAAATTTGATTGATTTTTCAAGCAAATTTATTAAACATTTTACATATTTAGTAGGTAGTATAAAAAAAATAGAATCATATTAATATTTATTAAATAAAACAAACAATTTGTTTTGAACCAAAAAATTATTTTTTAATTCATCACCAACCGGTATCGCTTATCTCAAGCTTCATCAGGATGAATCTTTAAAAAAAATTGAAGATATACCCTGATAAAGCTCAAGATAAGCGAAACCGGTTGGTGATAATTATAAAAAAATAAATTTGTGGTTTAAAATAAAGTTTTCGTTGTGTTGTTGTTTATTTAATAAATATGTCAAACCACAAAGTAATTGCTTTCTACGAAAATATATTGATATTTGGTGGGACAGCCTTTATCAGCAACAACGGCTCGCATGATTTCTGTTAGTTTTCTTATGGATTCTGGCAACTCTGGGTGATGATTTTAAATCAGGATTATCGTTTCTATTAGATCTTGCTTGCCAGAATTGTCAACTAATAAAAAAATTTATGGACTTTAACAGGCTTTACTTAGAATAGAACGCACTCATTATATAATAAAAGATAACATTATATGAAAATATTGAATTAAAACTTTTGGTTTTAAAAAAAATTACAATAAGGAACTCCGGTATATATATATTTTTTATCAATAATGGCGTTCAAACTTGAATACGACTAAGTTTGTTTTCGAAGTTAAAATAATTTTCAAAATTTCAATTTTTTTCCCGCCAAAACGCTTTAAACCTATAGCCGGCCGATTTTGATTAGTTTTGAAATTAAAATGGAAAATTTTTAAAATACGGATGAGTTTGACCGTACGTAATTTTATATTATATTCATAGTAAACCATGATTGAACATAAGTAATAATATTATGTACTTTTTAAGAAACTTTAAATCAAAGAATAATAATAGTAAAAAACACATAAATTTGTTGTAGACCACTTTTGTTTTATTAAAATTCTACCGGTTTCGGAAGCACCCTTCCTTCATCAGGAGAATATTAAAACTAACTTATGATATAGAATATTGACAAGACATATAAATTTTAGGTGTTGGAGTGGGGGGTAAGCAAATGGGTAGGGGTAATTGTAGGATTTCCGAGAAGAACAGAGCGATTTATTCGAAAAATTCTTAATATTAACAAGACATATAAATTTTAGGTGTTGGAGTGGGGGGTAAGCAAATGGGTAGGGGTAATTGTAGGATTTCCGGGAAGAACAGAGCGATTTATTGGAAAAATATTAAGAATTTTTCCAATAAATCGCTCTGTTCTTCCCGGAAATCCTACAAATTACCCCTACCCATTTGCTTACCCCCCACTCCAACACCTAAAATTTATATGCCTTGTCAATATTCTATATCATAAGTTAGTTTTAATATTCTCCTGATGAAGGAAGGGTGCTTCCGAAACCGGTAGAGTTTTAATAAAATAAAAGTGGTCTACAACAAATTTATGTGTTTTTTATTGTAAATTATGGCGAGCCACAAAGTTAATGCTTTTTACAAATATGTAATAATAATAGTATTGAGCAATAACATTATCATAATAATAGTATTGAGCAATAGCATTATCATAATAATAGTTTTAAGCAATAACATTATCATGCACCCATTTCTCGTCTACATATACTTGGAAATAAATTTACGTCTGCTATAGATATGTTTAATATAAGTTTACCAATGTTTAAAAGATACCTGAACGATATTTTTATGTTGCAACAATTATAAGAGCATCGCATAAGAGCTATTGTTTAATTATTATTTTTTTTATATATGTATTATCTTTGTACTCATCTACAATCCAAAAACTTGTTCCTCTTTTTTCTTTCTATGTATCGTATACTACATTATGTATTATGCAATTTCATACATTTTTACGTCATCCGAAATATAAAAACGAAATGATTTTTTTTTTCACAATGTCATGCACTCATATTATATTATTTGATACACTTGTATATTATGTATCATGTAGATCAGGCTATTACTATTTATATTTAAAAAAAGTAGTATCTACAAATTAAAAACCTTTCCCTTTATAACTTCTATGTGTCATACACTTATATACCAACTATGCATTATGTTATTTTTTTAAGTTCTGTACACATAATCATTTTAATGTTAAAATATGTAAAAGCCCTTTGGGGCGTTAATGAATAAATAAAAATAAATAAATAAATAATGTTCGTATTGATCATTGGTTTCCTCATGAATACTCTAACTTATATGATTAATAATAGTTTATTTTTATGTTTATATTGAACAACAATTAAAGAGCTTAAAGCAATCCAAATTAAGATTAAATTTCGCAACAACTAAAAAAATACGTATTTAAAATACAAAACTAAATAAAAATATCCATACTAATCAAAAAATAGAATACACACGTGACGTTATATGTTCCAAATGCAGTGGTACCAATACAGTAAGGTGTTTTGATGAGATGGTTATTTATTCACATTTTAATAACGATTTATAAATTCTACGTATGATTATAAATAATAAAAGTTATATATTCAGAGTTGTCGTTTGCTGATCTATAAGAATATATATTTTCATATGATTAATAATATTTTTCACTGGAGTTCCTTATTGGAAAAAAAGGTGTGGTTGGTTCTTATGTGATGGCCATCCACTGTAGATACATTATACGAGTAGCTGGTGATTGAATCTCTAACTTTCAGGCAAAATAATGGCGACTCTATTAATTAAAAATATAACTACAATAGAATAAGGTTGACATAAGAACATTTTCAGTTCTTATTTATGTGTGCAACAAATAAGAATAACTTTGTTTTACAGCACTGTTTTTAATATATATATATATTTTTTTTTTAAATTTCTAATATAAATTTATTATTTAATATATCATAATAATATATATTTTTTTAAATTAATTTTATGTTTTTTTAATTAATTACTTACCTACTTTCATCACTTATTGTTATTTTTTGTTTATGTTTGTAATTAGTCTATTTGTTTGTTACTTGTCTCTACTTGTCATTATTTTATTAGTATATTTATTTTCCTGATGAGGGAAGCTTTGCTTTTGAAACATATAGATATTTATATGTTAAAAAGAGTGGAATATACAAAGCTATTTTTATTATTTATATTAATAATGATTCCACAAAATCATTACACATCTTTCTAAGGAAACGTTATTTGTATAGTTCATATTCTCTCCGCTAGAGGCGCCAGTAAAAATATTACATGTTAAGGTGGAAAATATAAATTACGAAGTCTTCCCAATTTTTTTCTGAAGTGTGTTTTATAATTTTAATGGAAAACATACATAATAAATACTGCAGAATTGTGTTTGAAGTGTTATTTTACAATATTTGAGGAATCTTTTTAGATTGAAGCTCGAACTAATTCAAAATAATAAGAGCCCATGCAAATGTCTACCTTACTGAAGTGAAAAATGTATGAAAAAGTCGATTAAATACTGATTCTTAGAAATTTTGGAAAAATTAATGCGGTTCACGCGGTAATGGACCCAATTGCAAAGCGAGATGGAAGAACGCGAGTCAAAATCCAAGATTTTTAAAAACAACTCCGCTCTTGGAATAAGAATATTAATATATAGATAATATGTAAACGATGAAAAGTACCCTCTTAAATGTAAAGTTGAATACACTGTATGAATATACGATATGAATACACAATAGTATAGAAAGCAAATGGAATATTTTTTGTTATAGGGGAGAAAGACAAATAATGTTCAAGGTACGTAGGTATTTTAAAGCAAGATCAAAAATACACTAACAAAATCAAGGGGGTTAAATTGAATAAAGTTTAGTTTTTTTTTTTAATTACTAAAGAAAGAGCGAACAGACTCAAAAGGAAAGGGGCGGAAGCGTTGCTTGAGGTATTCGAGCCTGCCGTCGGAGTGGCGGCGTGCCAGACCAAACTACATAACATTGAAAAGTGGGGTGAATCCCAATACTGGAATGAGACAAACCAAAGTACTCTCAAACGTACCAAACCCCATGAACCAGGCAACTACTCAATATGGACGGAAAAGAGCTTGGAGTACTGGTAGGACTTCTAACGGGACATTACAAATCGGGAGACACACACAGTTGAGGTGACCCACCACTTTCCCACCCCGGTATAAGTAACGTGCACGTCAAAGAATCGATTTTTTTAATTAAACGAATCTGTGATTTAAAAAAACTCCAAACCCTCAAGTGTCCCTGCACAGCTTTCGCATAGAAGGAGGTTAGTCACAAACGCACATCAAATTGGTTAGTACAGATACTGATAATGACAAAATATACCACTTAGCGGCTCATTCTGTCGATAACCGGAGTAATCCAAGATGGAATGCGGGAGTGCACCGACAAACCTATGAATGAACAAACAAGAAACACAAAAACAAATTATATCCAGAACAGACCATAGCCACGAAACCAGGGCAGTCCCTCCAGAGCAGTGCAAAGTGACTTCTTGCTTCCGACACTCTCCCCAGTGAAGCATTGCACCAGTCACCCGGAGAATCCCTTAAGAAAAGTGTATCTGGGAGGTGTGGTGAGAAACACCTGAAAACCCTAGAGATATAAAGGGAAATCCGATGGCCGGGAGCAAGCCGCTAGGTTGGGGAGACGGGGAGAACAGTAGCCGGGAATGTGTGCCCCATTGGGAAGTGCACAAGGGAGGGGAGACACATACAGCTATTGCTAGTTGAAAACACCAAGAGATGCAGGAAATGTGAAGAGGATAAAGAGACTCCAATTCACCTCACTGTCCCGCTTTGATGGGAATAAAGAGACTCCAATTCACCTCACAGTCCCGCTTTGATGGGAAGAATGCTCAGCTACCTGGAAAAACATATAGTGGAACCAGCCAGCAAGAGACAGCCGAATATCCGATGATAATTCTAGTAAAATTTATCAAAGGGACCGAGTCAGTCAAGGGAATAAGATGAGATGGGAAATAGCACAATGGGCCTATGGCCTGAGTGCTCACGGGAGCCATGCAAACTGTCTCCGAATCAATAAAATAATAAAGAAAAGGCACATCAAAAAAATACTGTTCAATCTACCGTCACATTTGACATTGTCGCAAGTCGACGATCAACGCTGTTAAAAATATGTTTATATGTGAAGGGTCTTCATTAAATGCCGATTCTCGTCCCGTTTCGGCTTTTGGTCAAAGTTTAGGAGCTGTGAAACATAACGGTCATGTTATTATGATTGTCCGATTAGCTGATCAGACTAGTCTTGGTGTTGACGTCACTCTAGCACTCGGGTTCTTGAAATGTGATCAGGGTAGCTTCGAATTACTGATATTCGCTTATAGGCGCTTATATTTAGCATTTTTAACTAACAGAGTTTCCCGATAAGGGTGGGCAGAGAGGATAGACCGCGGTACTACTATCTCCTTGGTTCATTCACATTCATACAATATCGTCTCATGCATACTCTTCTGTTATCCTGACTCTTGGCATGACCCGAAATAAATATATATTTTTTTTTTATATGAATACCGCACAAGAGTCCCAACTGCTCCAAACCGTCTGGAGCCAGTGAGACTGTGGCATTCCCAATTGTACAATGTTGTGAGGCTGAAGGTATTGGACAGGGGAAGGAGAATTGGAAGAGGGAGGTGAGGAAATACCTGGCTATTCAGATCTGGTCACCAAACACGGCTAAAAGCCATTTCAAGCAATGTTTCAATTCTGAATGGTGGTCTTTCACCAGGGCGATACTGAAAGTATCTTCCACTCTGGAACGTGCGCAAATATACTATATATTATTTTTAAATTTATTAATTGTGAAACAACACAAATTAATTAAATAAACTTTACTTGCGCGCGCCGAGATTTGAACCCGCGACCTTCGGATTCGTAGTCGAGAGCCTTAACCCTCGACCATGGAGGCCGTCATATTTGTTTCGATCGATCTTGCCTGGTCTTCCTCGGGCGTTCCCGACTTCTACTATTTACCTCGTCGACATATATTCTCCTTATACCCCTTTCTTCATTCAGCCGCCCTGCGTGTAAAAACCATTTAACCGTCCCTGTATTAATCTTAACCATCACCTTGCATCAGCCTTGCGTTCTTTCCGAACCTCCTCATTTTTAACACGGTCATACAAAATTTTAACTCACATACGCCTCAGAGTCTACTAAATGCAATTTTTATTAACCTTTTAATAAAAACATTATTTGTCATATTTTACCATGTAATTAACATAAGTTTCGTAATGAATTTGATGAATGCTTTATTATTATATCGACGGTATCCGTGGCAGACCGGTAAGCTCCTTGGCTCGTGAGCCGGGGGTCTCGACATGGGTGACAACCAATGGCGATTCGTCGCCTATCCCATTGTGGTTTCAAAAGGAGTCATCCATAAATCCTATGTTGGTCTTGTCCGGATTATTTAAATATATTTTCCCGTAGATCTAAAGGAATTTCATCAAAACGCTCCATCAGAGTTTTTGGAAAAATAAAGGTTTGAAATGAAATAAAATTATCAATTGAATGTTTCTTTGTTTAGAGATAGTTACTCTCGTTGTTAAATCAATTATGGCACCCAAACGATAAGCAAGAATTCACAACTTCATAACTTTATTTAAAAAAACCCGAGAGGCCAGGTACATATCAGCTAGTGGTTATACATAAAACTAAATTCCGAGAACCCATTATTATTAAGACATGATAAGTGCTCTTTCACCAGGATATTAAACGTTTTTCATGTCAAAATATTGTTTCGGAAAACTTGAGTTTTTTTTTGTTAAATCTAATTTACTAAACTATTTTTATTGTATGCAACTATTGTTTCAGTACGCTTGTAAGTAAATAAATATTTATTCTTACCCTTTTTATTACAAACAATTTTTTGTAAACTGTAGCTACCTTACAAAATTTAAAAGCCCCACGGCCTTATAAAATAGTAAATACGTAAATAAAAAGATTAAAAAATATTTTTTTAAAGGTAAATTCCGCTTATATGTATCCATGTACTTACCAAAATACAATGTAACATCGCACCACATAATCTCTACAAATACGGTACATAATATGTAAAGTAATTTATTTAAATCACGCCTACAAAAAATGATTTTACTTCCACAGAATGACGTTTTAAAAAATTGCAGCTTAAAATATAAAAACTACATCAATCGTATTTGAAACAGCTTCCATTCCATAAGCACCAGTAAAAGGTTTTTATTTTAGCAAAAGCTTGCTAATTTAGTAACAATTATTGCAAATAAAATCTGAATTATTTCTCTTTTCCTGATAACATGTTCACGTCAGTAGCCCTTTACAATAATTTACGTACGTTATTGCATAATTTATCCTGTTTTAAAATTAATTAATCTCATTTCCAGATTTTACTGCAACCTCTATTTTTAGGCTATTAAATATATAACTCGTAACCCAAGTTACAAAGCACGTATATTCAAATGGCTTTCGTTCCGAATAGGACAAGGAGATGATAACATAAGTTGAGCTGAACTGTTTATATATTTTTTTAATAAACTTATATATTCGAACAATGGTATGATACATATTTTATAATCAAAATCTCTCACCTTTCCGAAGTCCGCCAAAAACTTTGACACAAAATGATTTCAGACGAACATCAATATATCATACAAAAATATCTAATTTATAAAGCACCAACCACCACGGAGTAATTATGAGAAAATGAATTCGACTTCAACTTTGATAAGGCCGTTTCATGCATAATTTACGTAAATTATCTTTCGTATGTACATAACCAGGGTATATACGACATACTCTTAGGTCATCACGTTTTTTTTATGATACGAGGTTAATTTTATTAATATTATCTATCGCAATTTTAGTTCCTCATTTGGTGAATTCGTGATGATGTAACGATAGGGGCAGAGTGGAATTTTCTTTTATTGTTAACTGTTGTCCAACTGTCTGGAACCAGTGGGACTATGGATCCTTTAATATTGATTATTGCCCTGAGGCGACAGTATTTTTTTATTTTTTATTTTATTTTTTTATTTAATTTTACAAGAGAAAAAAAATACAACTCAAAAAGTCCCGATAAACTACTTTTTTGTAGTTTGTCTAACGGGAGCTTGTTATCAAAAACATAAAATTTACAGACAAGGTTACAAAATATGTAAAATAAAAACATTAAAGCCATATGTAACAAGCTTAAAACATAAATATTTATAAAGAATATTATTCTAAAATATTTAAACAAAAATATATTAAAAAAATGAAATTAAATAAAAACATAAACGAAAGCAATAAATCTTAAATAAAATAATATTTCCTTATTTCTAATACAAATAGCTTCTTTCAGCTAGCCAAGTTTTCAATGTGTTTATTGATGGTTTAGTTTTATTACAGTTTTTTTTTTTATTTCAGGGGGAAACATATATAAAATGGGTATAACAAAAGAAAGGTTACGCTTATGACAACCTGGCTATTTAGAACTGGTCCCTAAATACTCGTATATCGCGATGGTCAGGTTGATACTTTTTTATAAGCATATATGCTTTATACGTGCAAATTTAATAATTTCACTAATTGAAAGCAATCAAAATTACTATGAATGCCCCCAGTTGAATCATCTACATTACTTTTGATTTTAATAAACTAATGAATAAGCTAATTATTAAAAAGCATGATTTATTTCGTAGCTCGATTTCAGTGCTAGATTTAAGGAGGGCCAAGGAGACAGGCACATGGGCGGCACGTCTGGGTGGCGGCAAAATGAACCGTGTAGATAAAATGTACTGAAATAGGACTCACAACTACGAAATATTTATAGGGTGGTGAGTGGCTAAAAACCACTAAAATATTAACGAAAATAAATAACACAATAGGTAAAAATCTAAATCCTGATGGATAAAGCAACGTGTTTTTTGAACTGAAAGCTTAACTATTCTGTTAAATGCGTTAAATGAGAGTTTAATAAGTTCGTAGAACTGACATGAAGGTGATGTTTTATGGGGATAAAAGTAATTTTAGTTTGTAATGCCAAGTTTCATTATTATCGTCCTGCTAAAATTTTCAGTCTAGTTTTGACATGAATTTAAATGGGATATGTTTTATGGGAATAAAAGTAATTTTAGTTTGTAATGCCAAGTTTCATTATTATCGTCCTGCTAAAATTTTCAGTCTAGTTTTGACATGAATTTAAATGGGATATGTTTTATGGGGATAAAAGTCATTTTAGTTTGTAATGCCAAGTTTCATTATTATCGTCCTGCTGAAATTTTTATTCTAGTTTTGACATGAATTTAAATGGGATATGTTTTATGGGGATAAAAGTCATTTTAGTTTGTAATGCCAAGTATCATTATTATCGACCTGCTAAAATTTTCAGTCTAGTTTTGACATGAATTTAAATGGGATATGTTTTATGGGGATAAAAGTCATTTTAGTTTGTAATGCCTAGTTTCATTATTATCGTCCTGCTAAAATTTTCAGTCTACTTCTGACATGAATTTAAATGGGATATGTTTGACTTTTCTAAAAATATAATGACTTTTTACTTTTGTGTGGCAAGAACACTATCCAATTTTTTGAATATTTGCTTATTTTGTACATGGGCTATTGAATTTAGCAGAAGTAGAACATCCATCGAAAATGACATCCGAGGTGGCAGGCCTCTGGAGTCAGTTATTTTTTAAGAAAATCCATTATGTAGCTAACAGTTTATGAAAGAGCATAAAATAGCAGAGTTTTATGGTATATGGTAACTGATAATTTAGATGTGCAAAAAGCTTTATCGATGTGAGTGCGTTGAATGATGACTTTAGGTAAAAAACACAAACAATACAAAAGTTCAAAAGAGTGTTTAGCCATAACGACTTCTTTTTTTGTATCGATTTGTGACTTCTGATGACTTTGATTTATTATTACCAAAAAGCTTTTAAAGAATAATATAAACAGTAGACAAAGGAGGGGAGATAGTTTGCCAAATAAGTTAAAGCCTCGTTCGTCGGCCGGCAAAGACAGGGTTGCAGTTTTTTTGGCATACTCAATTTTTTTTTAAATCGTGTTTATTTGGAAAGAGGAAGAAAAATCATAAAAGGTTATTTTATATCAACCATATGGACAACTTTCGCCCTTCAATTGATGAAAAACCACCCAGAACACAACCTAAAAAATCCACGTCAATGCGCCGGCTGTTTGGTATTTATAGCAAGATTTTCCTATTACGTATTAGTATTTTTCATGCAATGTTTTTCTTCGTTTCAATCATTTTAATGTATGTAGCTGCACTCTTATAGTAGATATCAGCGCAAAAAACGTAGCCAAAAATATACAATTTGATAAATTCATGTCATTCTACCTTTCTATGGTTTATTTAAACTCTCATATGTTATTCAACTGCATAATTCACCCTTCTTTTCTCACGAAATTCTTAGTAAACAACTACCTCTATAATATAGAGATTCAAGCCTCGTTAAAACATTAATACAAGTCATCAAAATGTACAAAAGTGTTAACAACGATAGTGTTTTGACTTAACGCGTAACAACCATCCATCTTTTTTCATTTAAAAATAATATATAGTATATTTGCGCACGTTCCAGAGTGGAAGATACTCTCTCGCCCTGGTGAAAGACCACCATTCAGAATTGAAAAGTTGCTTGATATGGCTTTTAGCCGTGTTTGGTAACCAGATCTAAATAGCCAGGGATTTAACCACCTTCCTCTTCCTCTTCCCCTTCTCCTTCCCCTCCCTAATACCTTCAGCCTCACAACATTCCCCAATTAGGGATGCCATAGTCTCACTGGCTCCAGCCGGTTGGGAGCAGTTGGAATTCTTGTGCGGTATTCATATAAAAATATATATATAAAAAAAAATCTGCATCAAGATTTTCGCGATATCATCCAATCCATCCATTAGGTCAAAGATTCACAACCTTGGGTCAGATCAAGGGCTTCCTGGCGCAGACAGACAAAAAAACAGGCAAAACCATTCGTCTTTCTTGGTTTCTTGTACCCCAAATTCGACAGATCGGACCTCTATCAAAACATATCCACTCCCATAGTTGAAAATATTAATACTTATGTTATATGTATTATCTTCTTTTTTATTACAAAATTAAAAATAATAATATCATCAATGGGATTTCCTGTGCTGGGGATTTCATTTACAAAATATGGAATTAGGCGTCAATACACTTTTTGTATGGTTTCTTCCGGTCTTGGAAGGCACCCTGGAAGGCAGAAGACAGAACCCCCTTAAGGCACTGCGTCGAAGCGGTTTTCACCCCATCCAACGTGTCCGAATTGCGTCCCTTTAGGCTTCGCTTGATGCGGGGGAACAAAAATAAGTCCGGTGGTGCTAAGTCGGGACTGTACGGCGGTTGCGGCACTGTCGCCACGCCTTCCTTGCTTACGACGAAAGCTGAGTATGAGGGGGCATTTTCGTGATGCAAAATCCAGGTGTTGGCGATCTACTTTCGAACGCGGCGATTCCTTTCGCGCAACCGTTTCTTTGCCAATTTTGTTGTAGACCTTAGTACCATTGTATCAGAAGTTTTTTTTGTCCAAATGTTTTGTTTGTGATTCCTTGTTGGATGTGTTTTTGACTCTGAGATCAAATGTTTCTAATATGTGTGATTGTTATTTATTGTTTTTTTGTATTTATGTGTGTAAAGTAGTATTGTTTTTTTGACATAATGTTAAGTTTGTTGAAGATTTCGTCGGTGCTAGTTCTCACAAGGACTCAAGTATAATTTTCATGGTGGCTTTTCGTGTTCTAATGAGTAAATTAAGAATATTATCATTAGCACTGCTCTATCCGATAATACCATATTCTAATAGTGATTAGCAGAGACCCATGTAGATCGTAATCAATTTTTTTTAATGGGAACATCCCTGATTGTTTTAAAAAATTAAGCTTTGTTAAAGGTTTTGTTATTTAAATAAATAGTGTGATCAGTCCACTTTAAATTATAACAATTTTTATGCCTAGATACGTTATATGGTTAACGTTTTCCAATGATAGACATTTGCATTGACCGTTTAAATGTGGTAAGCTATGTGCTTATGATGAGATTTCAATTAAATAAGGATACGTGCGGTAAAGTCAAATATTTTTTAAATCGCAAACGAACATAAAGACACTCAAACATTGTTGAATGAAATGTGTTGAACCAATAAAAAAGGTTATTTTAGGAAACAAAACAAAAAAATACTATTTTTATTGAATTCTTCGATCTTATAAAAATCTATCTAACTAACCCTCACGCCTTTTCTCCGCAGGTGTAGGCAGAGAGGACAGACCGCCAAACAACTCGATCCTAGAATACATTTCTTGCTTCATTCACTTTCAAACAACGTCCCATACATTCTCTTCTGTTATTCCGACTTCTGACATAGCCCGACTCAAGTATTTGATTCACTTGATCGTATCATGTCTTTCTCGGACGTCCCCGGCTTCTTCTTCCATTCACATTCGCGTCATATATTCTCATTACACTCCTCTCTTCGTTCATTCGCTCGACATGCCCAAACCATGCCAAAAGATAAAATTCTATTCTTATAAATTATCATTCCGCATATAACCATTGCAAATTTACCAAAAAAATGCACATGAAAACCATTAAATGAACTTAGCTTCGATGAAAACCTTAATGAGATTAACATTTAGGGGGTAGATTAAGGGGAGTTGGACCACTTGCATGTCGCGGGGCCAAACTTTAAACGGCTCTGTGTGATTGATGTCAAATCAGACATGTTAGCTTCGAAATATATATTCTACAATTACTTATCAAATATTCTGCTGTTATTCATATGAATATAAAAATGTCATATGCCTATTCGTTAATTTAGTTTACTTTATTTATTTTATTATTTAAGCAACCAGAGGGCTTTTACATACAGATATATCATTTTTAAAATCCCATAAGAAAAATTTTAAAAAATTAAAAAAACATGCACCAAAGTTAAATTGCACTTGTAAAAAGTTAAGTTACAGTTGAAAAGCTACGACAAAAGTTCAGTTACACTTGAAAAAATAAAAATGAAAAAAGCTGCACCAAAGCAAAAAATAAATAGTAACAGAAAAAATAAATAGTACAATTTTAAGTATTCAAATGCCATCCATTTATCCTTCACATTGAACACTAAAACATACCCTATAATTTCCATATATCGCTCCCCTTCCTTAGACTCTAAATCATTTATCATGGAACTTAAATATTTTATAACCGAAAATAATTGCCAACAATCAGACTTCTCGTTTATTGTTGGTGATATAAACATTAACATAGAACATTCTATCCTAGACCCAATTGCCAATAAATATCTAAATGTTATATATAGCGAAGGATATCTATCCTATATAAATAGCCCCACTTGACATGGTCGCCATACTGACTCTTTCCTAGATCACATACTTTTTTTTTTTTTTTACAGTAACTCCACACAGGAGACCAAGGAGGAAACAATTTCCCTCAAGGCCTATATCATCTTTGGGGATGCTATGTGGAGGATCTTTTAGAGGATAGGAAGGAGTGAACTTGGGTCTTGAAGAGACCCATGTTATAGGATGGAGGAAACACAGAGGCCAGCAGATCATTCCACAGCCGAGCTGTTGAACACGAGAACGAATCGTAGAAGCGACCCGTTCTCATGTGACAAATGTCAACCGTGTGCAAATGTAGGGCGCGCGTTTGGCGTGTTTCCCGACTATGCACCGGTGCCGAAGGGATCAATGACGCTAGTTCCTCGGAGCATCTTCCATTAAAATGCCGGTGGAACAAGGACAGCATTCCCACCCGACGTCTGTGCTCCAAAGATTGCAACCCATTTGTTAAGATAGGCGAATCTATCAAACGGACCGCCCGTTTCTGCACAGAGTCAAGGTTTTTTTCAGATATTTTGGGACTCCCGACCAGAAGTGGCTGCCAAATTCTACAATGGGGCGCACTTGCGATTTGTACAGGGTCAGCAGTTGTGTACTATTAAAGTATCTGCGGGCTCTGTACAATACGCCCAGCTTCTGAGAGGCTAACTTTACTCGGGTTTCGATGGAGCCCCCATACCTGAGCTGATCACTTAAGGTTACACCAAGCATTTCAATAGAGGGCTTTTTGGGAAGATTTGTTCCATTAAAGGAAACTAGATTGTCATTTCGATCCCTTTTAGACGTAATCAGACATGATTGGGTCTTTGAAACATTAAATTCGACGAGGTTATTCTTACCCCAAGAGGAGACCCTCTCAAGGTAACCGTCCATTCTCTGTTTCAAAGCCCTCCGAGCCGTTGGAGTTTGTGTGCCCTTTGGGGGCTTGTCAAACAAAAAGCAATCATGGACTGTACTGTCATCCACGTAACAATGGATTGGTGCACATGTCAAGAGGTCATTGATGTGCAACAAAAACAATGTCGGAGACAGAACCGATCCTTGTGGGACGCCAGCATTTATTGAATGCGAGGAAGAGATGAAACCATCAGCAACCGTCTGAATCGATCTCTCCCTCAAAAAGTCGGCAATCCACGTACACAAGGAAACAGGAAGTCCGTAAGAAGGCAGTTTGTTGACAAGTCCTCGGTGCCAAACCCGGTCAAAGGCCTTAGAAATGTCCAGTGAGACCGTTTGAGTCTCACCATAATGTTCCAGGCACCGTCCCCAAACATGCGTCACATAAGCGAGAAGATCACCGCACGAGCGGTTCCGCCGGAAATACTACTCAAAACCAATATTTTTTTTATATTCTGATCTGCTGTCTTAAAAATAGATATAACTGATCATTTCCCAACCTTCTACACAGTACCTTAAAAGATCACCATAAAGCTAAAGACCAACAAGTGGGAAGAAATAAAAACAACTACCAAATACTAAATAATTCTTTAAAAAAAAAACCTGTACCTCAGTTACTTCTAATGACGACCCAAATCAATCATTAAATACCTTCTATACGATATTAAATAATAATATCAGGAATAGTCTAGAATTAACACCTATACCTAAAAGAAAACATAAAAATAATTAAGCCATGGGTCACGCGTGGACTTATAATCGCAAGCCAACATAGGAACCAATTATACAAACTTTACAAAAACTATGAGAAATACTGCACGACAAAGAGTATAGTACCCAACGGAAATTTACGACAGCAATATATTATTTACACGATTTTTTTTAATATCCTTATAAAGAAATGTAAACAAGAATACTATACTAAACAATTACAATTAGATGTTAATAATTCTAAAAAAACGTGGTATGTTATAAACGAAATCTCAAATAGAAAGCATAAAGTACAAACTTTCCCCGAAAAAATTATAACAGTAGATAAAGTAGTAGTAGGAAAAATTTAAAATAAATTTAATGATTTTTTTACAAATTTAGATTTAATAAATAACAATCCTTCATTTAGAAACAATACATCCAGACCTATTCAAATGGACATTGACACTGAAAATACTCCAGTTTTATCTAAATTTAAACGCGTAACTGAATCGGAAATTTTAAAACACATTGATAATCTCAACACAAATACAGCCAATGGTCCAGACGAATTGAGCTGCACTACAATTAAATCAATTAAACAACATATATCCTTACCTCTGCAACATATCTTTAATTCCTGCCTAGAAAAAAACACTTTCCCAGACGCGTTTAAACTCTCAAATATTGTACCAATCCATAAATCTGGATCAATTTCTAAAGTAGACAATTACAGACCAATATCGCTGATATCCCAACTTGCAAAGATATTAGAAAAAATAATAATGATACAAATTCTAGAGTTCCTAGAGTCTAATGCACTTTTGTCCTCAAATCAATATGGTTTTAGATCAGGTCTCAGGTACAGATGATGCCTTATTTAATCTAACAAGAAATATATATATATACTAATCTTGACTCAAATATGAAAATTCTAACTATTTTCTCAGACTTAAAAAAGGCGTTCGATACCGTTAATCATAATATACTCGTATTGATTAGAAAACTGAATAATATAGGAATTGAAAATAACTGTCCGTCATTATTAAAAATTATCTACTTGATCGCCGACAATATACAAAAATTGGTGCTAATGTTAGTAAACAAGAATCTGTGAAACATGGGGTTCCTCAAGGAATAGTTATCGGCCCGTTATTGTTCCTCGTTTACATTAATGATCTATGTAACATGAAAATACCGGGAAAACTTTTCTCATTTGCTGATGATACTGCAATCACAGTACATGGTAAATCCTGGAACGAAGTCACTGAAAATGCCAATAAATGCACCTCCATTATCAAAGAATGGCTCAACCAAAACCTTTTAGCTCTGAACTGTGAAAAAACTATTTACATTCCTTTCTATAATTCCAAAAGGACGGCACCTTTAACCAACCTAAATATAAGGTTCCACAACAATATTTGCAACCCTGTTACATGCCATAATTGTACAGAAATGAGTTCAGGGAATACAGTTAAATATTTAGGAATTATAATAGATAGTCAACTCAAATGGACATATCATGTAGAAAAGCTTGTAAGTAAATTAAGGTATTTAACTTACATATTTAAACGTTTGAATAACATACTTGATATCAAAATAATGAAAATGGTATACCATGCACTGGTGCAATCATCAGTATCTTATGGAATAATCGGATGGGGGGGAATATATAATACTTACCTTAAACCACTTGAAACATCGCAAAAATTAATACTAAAAATAATGTTACATAAAGAAAGTACTTTCCCCTCCATGCAATTATTCCATGAGGCTGAACTGTTAGATATAAGAAAAATTTATTGTCTACACTGCCTAACCTAACCTAACCTAACCTAACCTAACCCAATCTAACCTAACCTAACCTAACCTAACCTAAAATATGTATTTTCAAGAAAAAAACTATTCCCAAAAAATGAAAATCGTTCTAGTAACAGGATAAATAACGTACTTGAAGTACCTTTGTGTAAAACTAGGCTTGCGCAGAGACATGCTTTTTTTATTGCTCCTAAAATTTTTAATTTTCTATCTACAGAATGTAAGTGTCCAAACATATTATCTTTAAACACATACAAAAATGAAATAAAAAAACTGGATTAAAACCAAAGATATCAACCTTTTCCTGCTATAACTGTATATTTTCCCCACTTTTCTTTCTTTGTTTTTCAATTTGTTTTCTTATCTAACTTAAAATCTTTTATTTAACTAACCTTCAACATCCATGTATTAATACAAATAAACCAATATACTGCAACTAACTGATACCAGGTGTAACGTAAATACTGGCCCCACGTTGGGCGCCAAAATGTAACGCTCTCCGGCTATTTTTCTACTCATCTCAAGATTCGTGGGTGAGAATGATGGATGAAGCACGGGGAAGTAGGATGTATATCATGACACAGTAAATAAAACCCTATTTAAAGGAAAGAACATAATTTATTGATTCTAAAACCACGACTATCATGGTGGAGCAAAGAGGAAGAGAAAAGAGAAGGATTAAGTTAAAACGAAAAGGTTTAAATAATAAATGATGGCTCTTATGGTCCGATTCTTCTCCTCAGCACTGGCCTTGCCTATGTGGGATTTTTTGTTTTTTATACATTACTCTTAGGTTGTTCAGATGTATTTATAATTTAATGTTAAAAAAAAAACAACAACAAAATGTTTATAATCATTGTACCTTATTTGTGTGAATGTATGTTTCAAAAAATGAATTAATAAATAAAAATAAATAAAACAAAAAAATATTTAGTAAATTAATCTAATAATTCCGTTTTCCTAACTCGTAATTGCATGGTAGGAATATTACCTGATTTCTTAAGCTCTCTATTTATTTTTTTGTAAAAATTCACAGAGGTTTCTTTTTTTCATCGCCGTGGTTCAACCTTTGAAATTTGACATTTAAAGCTGATGATAAAATTGTTGATTTTAGCTTGTGCAGATTTTTTCAGTTACGTTTTTTGACAGTTCAACGACAGCTGGACCAGAAAAAAAAAAGAATATTTTTTTAATTTATAAAGCTGTACGAACTTCATTATTTGAGATCGCTTAACAATATTGTCTTCGCAGACACGTGCAGATTAGGTAGATGAGATTTATTTCGGTGTTCAATATGCGCTCCGTTTGTACTGTTGGTCTGTAGACGTTGATAAAATAATATGGAAAACGTCTGAAGTGACACCGCTACTAAACATTATTGCATAATTGAAAGTGTGTCTTGACTTTTTTTGTAAAACGAAAGTAATTCCTTAACCACACCACTCATCCACAATAACTTAAGGTAGGTAAAAATGAGACAGCGAAAAAATTGGGGTAAAAAAAACACCAGTTATTCGATTGCATACCTATTTCAAGACAAGAACAAAAATACTATATATAATATACATATATATTATATAGAAAGTGCCGACTACCATTATAAAAATGTTAATTTTATTCACATAAATGCTTACAAAAAATATCTAAAAGTAAACCCAATTATTTTCACAAAATGTTTAAAAAATAGCGGACAAACTTTAGTTATATTACGAATGCCTACCACAGCACGTCGCTACTGGCAGTGTCGAATATCACTGATTATTTGATTATTCATTTATGGACATCCTTGGAATGGAACAAAGGATCTCCCCAATACATTTGTCCTTTGTCAAAGCATTTTAACGTATGCATATTTTTAACCTTTTTTGCAGAGGGATATTTTTCAGAACAATTCAAAATCTCCACTATAATTCCAATTCACAAATCTTGTGAAAAACATAAATCAGATAATTACAGACCTATCTCCTATAACCTATCAAAAGTATTTGAGAAATGTATTAAAAGTAGGGTAATGGAATACCTAGAAAAATACAAAGTTCTATCACAAAATCAGTAAGGTTTCCGAAAATAACTTAGCACTGAAGATTCAATATACGATTTGACAAAAAATATTTACACATCTATACATAATAACAACAAAAATGTCTAGCCATATTCTTAGATTTAAGAAAAGTTTTGATATCGTAAATCGTACTCATTAAAAAAATAACTCATTTAGATTTAAAAAGAGACACTAAAAATTCAGATTTTTTAACTACCGAAAAAACGAATAAAATAAAATATTCTACCCGGATTAACTGAAATTTTGGTAATAATTATTTACATATCGCAGACTATGAAATGTTTATAATTATTATGTTTATTACTTTAGGTAGGTACTAATCGGATAGCTTCGCTATGAAAATAGAGTACGCAACTGTACCATTCAGGAGTATGACTTTCCGAAGAGATCAGTTTTAAGTTTCGATCTGAATTCTGTCGAGCTTTAATCTATCTTGGATCGTATGGCAGTTTATTCAGCTGAACGCACGCTCACCGAACTTTCGTCCAGTTTCCATTAGGATTGTCTTTTTCTATGGAATTTTCCATAAAAAAGACAACTCATCAGCAATCTGGATGAAAAAAAGTATCGTGTAAGAACGTCTTAAGTAGCTGGTGTGCGCTTTGGTTCCCTCAACATTCAGATAGCTGATGACGACACTGATCTGTTGACTGACGTGGATTGGAATTCTCAGGGATGCACAGTTCCGATAGGTAAGCCGGAGCCATCCCTATAATTGTTTAAAATACCATCCAGCAAAGCTTCTTGATTCTTAAATAATTCGGGATATAAATACAAAGAGTTCTGCGAAATAGTAAAAGAAATAACTTTAATTTTCTATGTGTTGTATTGATAATGACAACATAGTTTTCTCGTGATCCCATTTCATAACATAATAACTCTACAATTTTCCAACCCCCAGCAGTCGTAGGAGTATTATGAAACCAAGTTTTAAATTTAACCTAAACTGACTCGTGCGTGGAACTTGTGCTCATTTTTTCCGTATATGTGGCACAGCATTGCTGCCGACAGCAGATGTCTTGTGATTGCATTCCAGTGTCCCTTTTTGGCCATCCGTGAGGATAAAAACAAAATAAAGTTTTTTTGTTTTTTTCTCCATTAACAGTTACATTTGTCAAAGAAAATGTTTAACATAAGAAAAGACTATTCAAATATCCTTATTTGTGTGTAAAAATATAGGTATATATCAGCCTCGATTCGTTAGTGAGAAAATATAAAAGATTTCATTTCCGTCTCGTTGTTATCCCCCCCTGACCCAATAGTTTATTAAAAAAATAGTATTTTACACTCTCTATTACTTTAATGGAAGACAATTGTAAAACTGAATTGTCGTGCATAAATTTAAGTGAAAAACTTTCCTCAAAATCTTGCATATTACCTTTATTTCTATCCCATTCACTCATAAACCAGCGATAAAGCGCATAAGCCTATTAAATAGTGATGGATACGAATAATCGAAACATTTTCATAATCTATAAACGTTTCGATTGAATCAATCATTTTGATGTTAAAAAAAGTGTCGATGTCTAAACATTTCTTAAAATGGCATTAATGTAATTTAGTGCGCCCCACTGTAGAATTTGGCACTAGTGGTGGGCGAAGCGGCTCGGTTTAGTGAGCCGGATCACTAAATCAGATCTTTGTAAAGACAATCTACATGAAAAGTGGACGAAAAAAGTATCGTGTAAGAGCGTCTTAAGGACGTCTTTAGGTGGGCCATGGGAGGGAGGGAGAGGGCACGGTCCGGGTCGTTCAAACGAGCCGGATCACCGAACCCATACACTACAAAGAGCTGATTTAGTGATCCGACTCACTAAACCTAGCCGCTTCGCCCGTCACTATTTGGCACCCACCTCTGGTCGGGAGTCCCAAAATATCTGAAAAAAACCTTGACTCTCTGTAGAAACATATAAAATTTGTTTGATAAATTCGCCTATCTTAACAAACGGACTGCAATCTTTGGAGCACAGACGTCAGGTGAGAATGCTGTCCTTATTCTACCGGTATTTTAATGGAAGATGCTCTGCGTAATTAGCGTCATTGATCCTTTCGGCACCGGTGCATAATCTGTAAGTACGCCAAACGCGTACCCAACATTTGCACACGGTTGACATTTGTCACATGAGAACGGGTCGCTTCTACGACTCGTTCTTATATTCTACGACATGGGTCTCTTCAAGACCAAAGTTCACTCCTTCCTATCCTCTAAAATACTCTCCACACAGCATCCCCAAAAATGATATAAGCCTTGAGGGAAATTATTTCCCTCAGGGTCTCCTGTGTGGAGTTACCGTAAAAAAAATTATCGTATTCCATATCTCCGTCTCCTTCCCACCCCCTTCAGCCACACAACGCACCATATGAAGAGATGCCATAGTCCCACTGGCTTCGAGCTATTCACATAAAAATAATAATAAAGTAATAATGACCGGTTAGTTGCTGAGTTGGCAACGCGTCGGGTTCCCACCCAGGCGTCTTGAGTTCAATTCCTCAACTGACTAATTCCTCCATCACGACACAAACAACATTTCCGCGTAGTGTGATCGGTAGCAAGAGATTTAAAAATATATATATCATACACCAAATGATTTGTATGGTAATATTATTATGATTTACTAGACAAAGTTTGAATCGATTATTTAAAAATCTATCACCCGTCTCACTCCCGTCACTATTTTTTATACAAGTTTAATACCTACTTACAACACTACAACGCTAAACATTTAATGATTCCATATAGCTGCGAGCAAACAATGGTACAGCAGTGTTTAGTGTTGCGTGACCTTTCACTTTCACATTTCCCATGAAGCTGCCAGAGAGCCGAGATACAAAATAAATAACAATAAACCGTTTTTATTTGCTCCACACTATACGCTATTTATAGTCCGACTGCAAATTAGCTCCGGCACCTATTCTACGAAACACGTCATCAAGGAACGATATTTAAGAACCGGTTTTTAATTAATAAACAGATTTTAATAACAACAAGTTATCATTAAAATCATCTCACTTCTCTTTTTTTTTTGCTTCTCTTTTGATAAAAGTATAAATAATACCCGATTACCCGGCTACTGGACTGTCCGAGGATCGATAAACAAATAACTGCGGATATTCAGTACGACAAAAACAGAAAAAAATGAACCTATTACAAGTAAATGAAAAATCAAAAAGTTTTAATTGAAATTAAGTACTTACATATTTTATTTGTTGTATCATCCATAATATTCAAATATCGCGATTAAATATTCAGGATGCTACTGTAGTGTTAATTTTTCTAATTCGGCAGAACTTGTTTTATTACAAACAAAACAAATAAAAATGTGATGAAATATATTGCTATTCGGTGAATTTGCGACATCTAGCGATATACAAATCAACTTTTAATCTATGAAAACTGTAATTTCGAACGTAGCTTTTATAAACGATACACAGGTGTAGCTAGTAACATAATCTAATTTTATTTTAAAAAGATTATTTTTTTATTATGCCCTTATGGTTTTGTTAAGTAATATATACTAAGATATATATTTTCTTAAGATTATTTATAGGCAATATATATTATGAACATTAATAACAAACACATTGCAATTGTATAAAAAATAACAAAAAACAGAATATGTTGTTTTTTTATTTATTTTTTTTACAGCTGTTTCGGCGATCAAAGCCATTTTCAAAATGTTTGAAAATCGCCTTAAACAGAACTTAATAATAACATTATTAAATTTGATTTACACATAATTTTGTTTTCTAAAAATATATATATATAATCTATGTACCTGCTTACCTTCCTCTACTATCAATATATTCGCCAATGTATAATATCATTTCAAAATATTGCTTTAAAAAAAATATATAAATATATTACAAAAATATACATTCTTATTGATAAAGTTTATAATCATTAATTGATTTTAAAGATTTCGCTTTCAAGTTTTTCAATTTCTTCTTCAAAACACTCGACGCATTGTAACTCATCACCCGTTTCGGGGCTACCTAGAAAAAATTAACTGAATTGTCCATCACATCACTAGATATCCATGCGTATTGTTTGGGTCGTAAAAATATCTCTTGTCATTAATCATTAACTTGTGCGATTGTTATTGTCATCAAATAGTGATGCACAACCTAATTCGTGCGGCCCGCGGTCGAATTTAAAAAGAATGACTGCCGTAATTCTTGAAAACCCTGGCCGAGAACATTTTTTATACAGTTTTTGGTAATTCATATCCCATGTCCTAAATTAAACAATATTTGAAGAAACAGTTCACCACACGAAAATCAAAAAACCCCCGAAATGCGATATCATAAATTTTAAATATCGACCTGTAGGTTGCGAGCCGCGTTTGATAAATAGGTAGAGCAGCCCTCAGCTAAAAATATTGTACATCAATCACAAACTTACCCCATGTAGAGATGTATGTACTCGTAATTTTTTAATGGTTTATTTATTTATTTCTTAAAGTTTAACAAAAAATTCGCAAAAAAATGTAACCTTACTGGGGTACCCCGTTCTAAGGTCATATTTTACATGGTTTTATATAAAGAATATGAATTTTGGTCAAGTATATTTTAAGTTTAAAAAACAAAATTGATGATAAGTAGTAATACAAAAGAAGACGTAAAAAAGGGACAAACATTCAAAGCCTAATTTTCGTATGACTTTCGCAGATATGACAATTTTAAATATCATCCGTATGACTTTCGCAGATATGACAATTTTAAATATCATCCGATGGATAGGAATGTTTCATATTATTTCTGACAATCTTACACAGGTAGCGTCATAAAAATATTAATCTGTCCGCCAGCCACAGCCCCGCCGCTGAGTTGCCACCTTTGTCTGATATTACTTACTTTTAGATTGGTTTTTTTTCAGACCTAACCCTAATAATTATTATTATTGGATAATTTGTATAGCACCGTTTTTGTGAAAAATCATACCAAGGGCGCTGTATGGTTTATGTGTGTATTTGGAAACTGTGTTGACAAAATTATTTGTATGGTATATCAGTGAAGCGTCCTCGTTATAAGCCAGAACCAAAATCTCATAGGGTAATTGCTCAATATAACCGTGAACTCGCTACTGCCGTGATTGTTATAACCAAGTTCGATTGTTTATGTTTTTATTGCCATAGTGAAAAAAAAATTCCCTTCCAAAAAAATTTCTCTTTAAAAAAATTATGATATGTTTTTTTGGTTTTTGGTAAAATTGCTGGAATTGCTTGGACTAGTAAAAACTGAAAAATAAATTTATATTTATTTGTATGAATACAGCTTTAAGTAGGTAAGAGAAGAGATAAGAACTAACAGATTTTAAGAGCTGGAATATCGAGTAGTTTTGATTTATTTGAACAAGAAATAGTACAATATAGGTCCGCAATCGATGCACTGGTCATCCCTGTTCTATAGTGATGCACAACCCGCGTCCCGCAAGCCTTTTCATCTGGTCCACTTGGCTAAATAAAAATAAGCAGCATTAATTTATAAGTTTGACCTTCGGCCTACAAAAAAATTCGTCTGAGGCGCTTTCTTCATGGGTTCTGTAATTGTTATTTTGAATGGCTTCCATTTCATATGGGAACACAACATTGTTTTTGAAAACATAGAAGTAACAAACGTGAGTTATAAAATTTATCGTTTGGATTTCTGGATGCTATGATCAAAATATTAGATGGTTTTCATTCTGTTTTACAAAATAAGAAAGGGTATCGCAACAAACATGTCTGTCTTAAATATTTTGAATGAGCCGCCTTACAAGTTCTTTAAAATTTCAGATTGATAAAAATCTTTCTTTTTTTTTTTACTTTGGAAATGAACATTTTTTCTGTTCTATAATTGCTTTATAATTTTCATCACGTAATATTTTTTTGTATCGCTTACCTGTTAACTATGCTTATATTTATATTTAAACTCACTTAACACACTTACAACAGTAACAAAAACTTGACCTACTTTATAATTTACAATAGAGTGGAAGATACTTTCAGTATCGCCCCGATGAAAGACCACCATTCAGAATTGAAACGTTGCTTGAAATGGCTTTTAGCCGTGTTTGGTGACCAGATCTGAATAGCCAGGTATTTCCCCACCTTCCTAATCCCCTTCTACTTCCCATCCTCAATACCTTCGACCTCACAACATTCCCCAATTGGGGATGCCATAGTCTCACTGGCTCCAGAGGGTTGGGAGCAGTTGGGACTCTTGTGAGGTATTCATATAAAAAAAAATTATAAAAATAATTCGGACACAAAACCATATATATTGTGAACTTAGAACGGGGTACACCAAGTAAGGTAACTTTTTTTTAAATTTAGTAAAAAATTACCTTTGATGAAATAAATATCACCTAAATAATAAAATGGATAGTGTTTCATAAAGTACAAATAGTTTACCAAACCAAATTTTATTTGAAAAACCTATTTACAAAATATATTATTTAATTTACATTTTGTTATGGCATAGATTTTGAATGTTATTATGAAATGTGATGTTTTAGGTAGCTACCTAGTTTTTTGTTGATGTTTATAATAGGTATGTACCTACTGGCTTCTGACAGATGGGATGTTTGTACTGTATTCACAATAAAAAAAAATTTAAATCTCCACTGGGGTCGCCATCAATTGTAAAGTTAAATGTGTCAAGCTGTAGGTATAGGTACCCTACCCCCTGCGGCCTGCGAGCCTATTAAAAATTGATTAATTGGTCCTCCGCCTAGAACGGTTGTGCATCACTGATCTATATATATAAAGAAAAGTGTCTGAATATTTGTTTTCATACAAATCTACAGTTTCATTCCGAGCTCAGTGAAATTTTGCACATTTGATTTCTAAACAAGAGAAAGGTCACTGTTCACATTAGATTTTGAAAAACCACTCCCCATCCCTTTTCCCACCCCCTAAAAGCAGATTTTAAGTGATGAAATTTTACACACTTGATGCTCAAAATAAGAGGAAAATTACCGGGTAGGAGTAGGGATAACACATCACTAACTTTACTCCAAATATAAACTCAGGCAATGACGGGTACTTAGCTAGTCTATCTATACATATAAAATTAATGTTTGTCTAACTGTCTGTCTGTTCTCGATTTTCTCGAAAATTACTCAACCAGTTTTGCTAAAAATAGAACAGTTTGTTCTTATTAGAGACGGGAAGGTTTAGAGAGTAATTTGAATAAAATCCAATATGTAAATCTGTTGCCATAACATTTTAAAATTGGTATGAAAAACATTGAACCCACCATGGTTTATTTAGGTTGGCCCATAGGTATACCACTCTGGTTAGCCACAGATTACATATTCAAAAAAAGAAGGTTTGTTTAGGTAGACTTTTTTTTTTAATATAAAGTAGGTACCTACTTAACAACTTTTTTTTATTTATTTTGAAAAAAAAAATTGGAATGAAATAAAATTTTCAAATTATTGTTTTTTTTTCTTTGTTTATAGAAAATTAATTAATTAAATTCACCCAAACGACAAGCAAAAAAACCTCAGTGAGGACACATTAACTAGTTTTAAATAAAATAAAAAATTGACCCTGGTTTTGTTATAAATTGTTTTTATTTGTAGGAGGGTGTATGGACTTAGGAAATAAAGTTAATAACAACGAATTTCAATAATTTATGAATCACGTCTCCACACTGTTTTGCAGACAGGGTGAGTAGCATTTATTTACATTAAAAAATAAATAATGTACAAATATTTTAAACAACAAAAACCGAATAAAGCTAATGTGATTTAAATGCCTAGATACATAACATGGTTTCTTGTTTGAAGATGCTATTCCCTAAGATTTATAGTGCAGACCTTTTCACGGTAATTCATATATTAATAATTGAATAATTTATATAGCGCCGTTTTTGTGAAAATCACCTCAAGGGCGCTGTACAAATATTATAGTAGTATTATCAACCATCATATTATTGTTAATTGTGGTATGTATTATCAATTATAGTAGTATTACAACACTTATACATCACAACTACCTAGTCAGAACTACAAAATAGCGATAGATGGAGAGGAATAGTCGTTCGTCTAATTCCAACAACTCTACACAATATATCCGACACACTCTACATTTTACAAAATGGCCAAATCTACAGTGGTGCGGTAAACATGAAATAAAATAGAATGAGAAGTTTATTTCATAATGACATGTTCACTAAATGGCAAAAGATACACATTATATTATCATATGATATTATTGAAAACAATAATCTATTATTGGTAATGTGTAAATGTATATATGATTTATTTTTAACTGTCAACATTCTACTGGCATTTTAGGGATTTTTGATATTTTGTATGCCCTAACCCTTCCTTACTGGTGCCGTCAACTGATTTGATAGTCATTTCAGTTATTTCTGTATAAATTTTAATACTAAGCACAAAGTTCATATTTTAGGTGTTCCTTAGCAACACATTTATTTATGTATTGAATAAAATAATTAAAATAAGAAAAAAATTTTTTTTTAAAAAACCATTTTACGTAAGAGTAATAGTGAGGGAGAGGGGTATGGAGTTTCGCCCACGTGCTGCGATGCACGGTCATCAGTAGCAGCCAGCGGTCCACTGGCTGTAATGGGTGAACCATGCGTTTTATGCCTGTGTTTTTTCTTCATTTTCATACACAATATTTTACTTACTTACTTTTAGTGTACATAAATATGTACTATTAATAAAATGTTCTACATTAGTAATAAATATAGGCCTTTCATTTTAATCCAACTTAAAATTACAAAATTTCTAAATGTGTACCCTGTACACTGGGTGTTCAACAGCGGAGCTCGAAGGATTTTCTAGCACCGTAAGAAAGGGTTAAAAAACATGCTCTTGATTAATTCTAACATTAGGAATTTTTGATATAAACAAAAAACAAAACATTGATTGTCTTTGAGACAGCAGATAATACTAAAAGCTTTAATTTGGTCGACTGCATAAATGTACATAATATATTACAAACAATATAGCTTTTACAAAATAGATTCCTTAATTTTAGATACTTTATATATTAATAATAATTAGTTTGTATCACTTGGTTTCCTAACTAAATAAAGATAATTTTATCAGGATTGCAGAAATCCAGGGAAGTATCCATAGTTTTTGGTTTGGTTGAATCCCTTCTGCAGCATTGAAAAGGTACTTCTTCCCTGAAAAAAATTAAAAGCAATATTTTTAAAGTTGCTGTATTGCTGTATGAACAGTAACAATTAAGAAAATCAACAACTAGTTAACCGTCACGTTGTTCGACCCCAGGGGAGACAGAGAGGATAGATCACCGCACAACTCTGTCTCGGCACACCCCTTGCTTCATTCACATTCAAGTATCGTCTCATGAATAATAAATTAATGAAAATGAGCATTGAGCATATCTTCATTTAGACATAAATATATATTACAGGGGGAAGGTCAAATGACTAAACATGAACCAAGGACCACTCTATTACAATGACTCGGGGGACAGACCCAGAGCTTGCATCCTCATTAAAGGGATAGCTGGTAAACTGCCCCCCAAATACTGCAGTGGCTGTGAAGCTACAGGTCACGCTGGACCAAAGAAGCAAGGAAGTAGTTGTGGCATCAGCCTACATGCATTATAACTCTACGGAACCACCGCTTTCAAGGGAAATTATGAGACTTATTCAGAACTGCAGGGAGAAGGGGGGGAAGAAGCTAACTCGCACCACGCTGTGTGGGGGAGTACGGACATCAACAAACAAAGACAGGACCCCCTGGAATACCTGATGACAGTGAACCTTGAGATTCTCAATAGAGGTAGGGAACCCACCTTTGTTATAAGTAACAGACAGGAGGTGTTAGACCTGACTCTGGGAACCTTAATAATAATATCTTTATTGTCATTAAGTTTAACTATAACTAAAATACATGTATAATAAATTGCACAGTGATTTACAAAGTTGATCAATAAAAAGGAAAAGAGAAAAGAATATAATAACAGCAGGGTAATATGTAAAGAACATGAATGCATTGTTATAAGCTGAAGTTTCACATGACCCGCCTCACTAGGCTAGCCTGTGTTGAGGCAGTAATTTTGGATATTATTTTATAATACCTATGAATATACTATTAAGATATGTTCCGTAAATGGTTAAATCAATAACTTCGAATTTAGGTGCGAGCACCGGTAAATGCCCTATCATTACTTTTAATCCAATTTTTTACATTGTGTTTGAATTTTTTTTGTGAATCAGATTTTTTGATGCTAACTGGAAGAATGTTGAAAATTCTTATCGCAAAGTACCTAAAATTCCGTTACCCAAAAGTAGTATGAGTTACAGGAATTTGGAGTAAATCTTTGTTAGTATTTATAGTAATGAGAGTGTTTAGTCTTTTTTCATAGTATTTACGTTTGTTTGTATAAAGATGAGTGAGGATTGTTTTAGCATAAATCTGCGGAACGTCAAATACTCATTATATTAAAGATTGAGTTAGAGTCTGTAATTAAAGGTAGCTTAAGGATTATTTTTATAATCGTTTTCTGTGCCATTATGATTGGGTCTAGTGCAGATGAAGTACCACCCCCCATCCTATGATACCATACTCAATAATAGATTGACAGACTGCAAAATAAATCATGTTCTAAGTCGAGAAAGTTTCGTATGAGTTTTTTTCGTATTTCTTAACAGTCACAGGATGGAGAGTGTCGGATGGACCATCCCTGTCGGATCATCGATACATAGAATTTAAACTAGAGGGAGAAGTAAATAGAACAGGAACCGATTCATATAAGAACCCAAAAGCGACTGACTGGACTCAGTACTCAAAGGAGCTAATCGAAGGAATGGCAAGATTTCCATTAAAATACGGTAGCCCTGAAGAAATTGAGGACACAGTAAACATACTGAAGGACTCAATGATAAGGGCTTACGAAAATAGCTGCCCTCTGAAGACAAGTACCAAGGACAAAACACCGTGGTGGAGCAAAGGACTGCAGGAGCTACAGAAACTAGTAAGACAACCCTCCAACAGAGCCAAAAAATCTGGAAACTGGGATGCTTACAACCAACACCAGAAAGAGTACAAGGAAGTACTCCTTCCACACAACATCCCCAAAGATGATATAGGCCTTGAGGGAAATTATTTCCCTCAGGGTTTCCTGTGTGGAGTTAATGTAAAAAAAGGAAGCAATCCGGAATACCAAAACAGGCTCCTGGGAGAAGTACTGTGGAGAGGTGGAAACCATCCTGCAGGCAGCAGCAACTCAGGCAATTCTTGCCAAAGACCCAGAGGCAGCTAAAGGTCCTTTTCGGAAATCAGGGGGAGGCTTCACTAACAATTGGGAGGAGGAGATAGAGGAACTACTAGGAAAACACTTTCCCAACTACAAAACGTTAGAAGTAGGTGAAACCGGACCACCGCCATCCCGAGTTACACAGGAAGGTAAGGGCAGGGATACTGCTGCTAAAATAGTTACTCCCTTCAAAGTTTAATGGGCAAATAGAGTTATTTAAAAGCGTGGGAGAGGATGGAATCTTTCCAGCACTTCTACAGAGAGGCTTAGATACAATCCTACTTCCTGTGATAGGATATGCTGATGACAATGCAACCATCATAAGATCCTGAGGTATACTGTGCCGTCGGATACATCCTCTTACCATGGAGGAAAACAAGGGTAGCATTCATACCTAAACCTAGGAGAAACCACTATGACCAACCAGGCGCATTCCACCCAATAAGTGTCACCTCCTTTCTTTTATAGAAATGGAGAGGCTGATGGACAAGTACATAAGGGACGGAGCACTGGAAGAGAAGCCCCTACACGAATTATAATTTGCCTACCAATCAGGTAAGTTGGTTGATGCGGCACTGCACAGGTTGGTTTACAAACTGGAGCGAGTGCAGGCGGCCGGGGAACTAACTTTTTCTGGATGTGGAGGGAGCATTCAACTACATCACAATCAAACCCATTGATAAAGTGGCAGAAAGGCATGGACTCGACAAAACCACCAGAAGGTGGCTGAATAACATGCTTTCAGGCCGGATACGGTGACAAGAGGTGAGGTGACCATTAGAGTACTGGTGAAGCGAGAATGTCCAGAGGGAGGGGACCTGTCACCCTTACTATGAAGGCTAGTGGTCGACGATCTTATCGGGAAGCTCAACAATAGTTGCACTGTCATCAGCATATCCTTATGTGTATAGACACAAGGATATGCTGAAACGGCGTGATGGTTAGTTAGTTAGTTAGTTAGTTAGGAAAAAGTGAAACAGGAGAGATAGAACAATGGACCGCGGCGTGAGTTCTTGGAACTATGAAAACCGTCTCCATATCAAAAAATTAAGATTATATAAATATGCAGCAACATATAGAAATGCGGTGAGAAATGGAGTAAGGGTACAAGATGATTGGGAAGTAAATGATATCAATATGAAAGGTGGTTTCTCAACAGGGGATTACGTTTGTATCTTCCATCCCGTCTCTGTGTTTCCTCCCTCCTACAACTTGGGTCTTTTCAAGAGTTCAAGAGCCAGGTTCATCAATCCTATCCTAAAATAGTCAATGCATACCAAATATTTTTTGTAAATACCAAAGTGCGCAGATTAGACTTACATTTGACAGCGAGGTGTTTGTCACAACAGCAGTTCCTGAGGCGCACATACTCCCCGCAGTCACTGGCCACCGGGCGACACCTCTCCTTCCCGATATAGCATGTGTGGGGGACAAACGGGAAGGCCTCTGCAACATCAAAACACCAATATTCTCTTATATTATCTGCTCTACACCGTTTGCAAGAAAATATTCCAGGATGGAGTAGTAGGTAGAGTGTAAAGCAGGCATTACAGGGTTTGTGGGATATATATCACGGTATACATCATGATATGTATTGCCTAACTAACTAACTAACTAACTAACCATCACGCCGTTTCCCCACAGGGGTAGGCAGAGAGGACCGACCGCCAAACAACTCCATCTTGGCATACACTTCTTGCTTCATTCACATTCATACATCGACTCATACATTCTCTTCTATTATTCTGACTTCTGACATGGCCCGACTCAAGTATTTGATTCACTTGATCGTGCCATGTCTTCCTCGGGCGTCCCCGGCTTCTTTTTCCATTCACAATCGCGTCATACGTTCTTCTTACACTCCTTTCTTCGTTCATTCGCTCCACGTGCCCAAACCATCTAAGCGTCCCTTTTTAATCTTACTCATTACGCTTACATCAGCCTTGCATTCTTTATGAATTTCAATATTTTTCACACGATCATACATAGTTTTACCACACATTCGTCTCAGAGATCTCATTTCTACGGCATTCAGTTTACTTTCATCCTTCTTCTGCCAATTCCATGCCTCACTGCCATACATCAGGGTTGGTATCAGCACTCCATTGGGGACTGCTAGCTTCGCTTCTTTGGACAACGTTTTGTTAGCGCCAACCGCATTCAGTCCTCCGTTAATGGAGTTTCCTGCATTCACCCTTCTTTCAATATCCCTGTCAGTCTTTCCATCTCTCGTAAACATACTTCCCAAATACACAAACTCGTCTACCTGCTCCAAGTATTCGTCATTCACAACTATACTGCACACTGTTTTCGCACTCTCTCTTTCAAACACCATGACTTTAGACTTACTTACATTCATCATTAGCTCGTTCTTCATGCATACTTCATTCATCCTAGATACAAGGGACTGTAAATCTTCCATACTGTTAGCAATCAGCACCGCATCATCCGCATACAACAGGCAACATACTTTCAGATTACTCATTTTCGCGCCCAAGCCCACCTCTTTCAATTCTTGCATACAATTATCCATGTATAGATTGAATAACCACGGTGAAATTACGCAGCCTTGCTTAACACCTTTTGTGATGTCAAACCACCCCGTAAAATCACCGTTTACCGTAACACATGCAACGCTTTCCTCGTACAGAGACGCGATTGCCTGTATGAGATTCGTATTTGCCGATATATGTAAATGATATTTATAATCTAGTAGGTGTCTTTATATAGAACATTCTTGCATTTCTCCATGTTTAACTTTACTGGGATTCCTCGGAGAGTCAAGTCGTATTGTTGTACATTTGGAACTCATTTTCAAAATATGTTGTCTTTAGTATGGTAAAAATCTTTGACAATTGATGACAATTTTGGACCTTAAAAAAACAATTTCGTTTCACTTTGTGAGCAATTGTCAACTATTAACAGCTCACGCATCATCAACAGCAGTAAAGAGATACTTATCATCCTTATTTAAACTGTATTAACTTTTAAAATCACATTTTATTTTGTTTATATACTTTTTGCTTTTTGAAGGTGGGAAAGTACTTGGCTATTCAGATCTGGTCACCAAAAATGGCGATAGTCATTTCAAACAATGTTTCAATTCTGAATAGTGGTTTTTTACCGTGGTGATACTGAGAGTATCATATATTATTTAAATGAATTAATTGTGGAACAACACAAATTAAATTAAATTTACTTGAGCTCGCCGGGATTTGAACCCGCGACCACTGAAGAAATAAACCGATAGTGTTCCGAGCGTGTCTTGTGTGTCCGAAGTAAACTCAATTTTCCCTTACTTCATGTGAATCTGATCAAATATTTATTAATATCAAAATTCTTTTTTGAACAAAATAAACAATTTCATCGGTCTGTCAGTCAAAAACACTAGGAGTCACTAGGTTTTATTTTAGCAATATTTTTTTCTCTTCTTATTAGTAAGTCACACATCTATGGATTAACTGTTTGGTAGTTGGGACAGTCGAAATACAGTATGTACTTGTCATATTTTGGTGGTCTTTAGAATGGAGGTTGTAGCTACTTGAGCTTATCAGTAAATCAGGGACTAACCCCAAGGCACGGGAGACACAAAAGGTATTTCTTCGGAAGTTCGCAAGGGCCCAATTTTACATATAATTTAGTGACTAACATCACCTCAAGGGCGCTTTGCATTTTTTTGTTAAAGTTTGTAGTTCCTTTTAAATAGATGTGTTTTTAGACTTATTGACCTCAAACTAAATGAAAGGTCACTCCCCGAATCTGAACCCAGTACATTGAAAGCTCTGTCCCCAAATTTAACAGCATTCGTACAAGAGGGTTCCACCAGTCTGTTCCACGCATCAGACTCGACCGACGTGAGCGTGAGTTGCCTCTGAGCAAGATTGTCCCTCACGCAGAGCATAAAGCATTTGAATTAAGGTCTATTCACATCTACCAGTACCGTTCAGTGTAGACACGTACAGTGGCAGGCACGGCACAGAATGGAGTATTCAGATTATGCCATGGGTGAATGTGTTCATAGATAATGTAAGCAACTAATATCCTTTTAATTTTTTTTTGCAAATAGTGTAGGCAGCAGATTATCATATAAATGGTAGTACTCTTGAAATTAATTATATGCATAACAGACCATAATAGTACTCCCTCTCTAAACATGAGAATTTCTCAATTAGGGAGGAAATAATTTAAAAAAAAAAAAAACTAAAAGGATTACATAAATACATTATAAAAAACATTTTTAGTACTTACATACCTTCTATTATTACCATGTAGACAATGTTGTTAATTAAATATAATAAAAATCTTTAAAAAAAAAAAGAAGAAGCTAATTGCTGTGCCTGAAACTTTACGTGTCTGCATTGCGCGTTGCTGTTAGATGTGAATTGAACTTTACCCGTGTATCTCTTGTCACAGCAGCAGTGGTCGCTCATGACATATACTCCCGTGCAGTAATCCATTTCCCTCTGCGTGCACTCCTGGCATCCGGATACCTCTGGCACTGAAAGAAATACTTCATTATTAATATGCAAATCATTGTAGTAAATTACATTACATCAACAACAGAATAAATTTCACATGGCTCTCCACTAATTACGCTTCTTTAGGGGGACCTTCGATAATTTTATTTTTTCATAAAATTAGCCATAAATTTACGACAAATGCTCCTTATCGCTTCCCCCACTTTCACCACTTAGTCACAATCATCGAGCTCCGAGCTATTCGAGGGTCAGTGTCTCTTTAAACTACAGACGTACCCAGTGTTCTTAAAAGTTTTTGTTATTCATTGATATTTGGAAATTTCCGTTGAGCGTAAATTTTACGACACGCGCCTTAAAGTGTAAGTATATTAAATAAAGTATTTTTTTCTATTTATTTCTCATTTATATCGTTTCTTTAATAGCTAAATGAATTTTATTTTTATTTTAGACGTGTTCCATTATGAAGTTGATGAGACTACAAGATGATGAGACTTACTTTCCCTCGAGTGACACGAGCTTTCAGAAATAGAAATCAAGCAACAAACTAAATAAAGTGCTATCGGGGCACAATAAAAAAGAACAAATCAGCAAAAGAATTCTTACCGGACAAAAGCAGAGCTATTGGATCCACTCTTTTTAGTTTCCAAAAGGAAAAAATGATGCTTTCCTATCTACCTCGGAAAAACAAATCTGTAATATTACTCTCAACATTACATGACGACAATGAAATGGATCCTGTCACCAGAAGGCCTCAAGTTATATTGGACTACAACGAAACCAAAAGTGGAGTGGATACAGTTGACAAAATGTGTGCCGCTTACTCGGTCTCTAGAAAAACAAAGAGATGGCCTTGTGTAGTTTTCTACACTCTAATGAATATTGGCGGTATATATGCTCAAATTTTATACAAATTTGCCTGTCCAGGAAAGGTTCCAAAGCATTGAAGAATTTTCCTAAAAAAATTGGCATTGACCATGATGAAAGAGCATCTTATCTTTAGGTCAAATGTCAAACATTTATCACAGGAGTGAATTATGGTTGGGAAGTTGAACCGATACCAGAAGAAGAAAAAAGAAGCCCTCAAAAACGCGGCGTTTGTCGGTCATGTGCACTGCAGAAGAAAAGCATCAATGAAGTGTTGCCGTTGCCAGTCCTTTACATGCAAGAACCATTCTGTCGTTGAGGTGGTTTGCAACAATTGTAAGGATGATAATATTGATTCTGACTAATAGGTCGATAAAATAATTTATTTTGAAATAGTAACATATTTAGAGTGTTATTTCGTTTTTGTATAAGAAAGTAAAATACATATTTTTTAAACTACTGTCATTTATCATTTTTCATAACCTTACAGCAATTCCCTAACATTTATATAAAGAAAACACCATTTACATAGAGAAAACTTAATGACTTAAAATTTACGACAAGCGCTCGCTCATGGGAAATTACTCAGCGCGCCCGCTGGAAGGTTAATCAAATCAATCAGATCAATTTCTTTATTAAGTTTTGGTATTTTGTATATATTATCATTGTTGTTGGGTAACAGCTGTTTCAGTGTTGGAAGCTATTATCAATCTGTGGTCAGGCCGCATACGCCATACAGTCGACTTATAATAATAATAAGAGTTCATTTTTATAGCACAGTTTTGTGAAGGTTTACCTCAAGTGCGCTTTGAACCGCTTGACACCGTTAACGTTACAGCCGGCCAAAGGAGGAACTAACGAATTATTTTTTAAATGTATAGACCTTAGTGTTCACAAAATCTACACTAGCGACGCTACCAACTGCAAAGTTAACCGTGGCAATTTTTTTTTATGTGACACCTCACAAGAGTGCCCCTGTATGTACTAGCACGTACAGGGTAACTATATCGCTGCCCGGTTGGGTAACGTTGTGAGGCGGGTTAAGGAGGGGGCTGTAGGAAGAGATTTGTTAACGCGGGCTTTGAAGAGGCCCAGATTAAATGTTGCAGGAAAGACAGATGCCGGTAGCTCATTCCACATACGAGCCGATTTACACAAAAACGAGTTGGCGAAATGACCCATTCTCATGAAGCTGATATCAACCGTGAACGGATGTTCCGCTCGTGTTCGTCGAATTTCACACACGTCCACCGGCGCGCAGTGGATCAACACTGCTAACTCCTTCGAGCACACTCGATTGAAATATCTGTAGAACAGACTCAGCATAACTACATTGAGTCTGCACATCAGAGATGGCAGTCGGTCTGTTAACAACGGATTGTCAATCAGACGAACCGCCCTCCTTTGCCAGAACCAAGCAGGTTTATGAAGTATTTGGGAGCTACAGCCCAGAGGTGACCAAATTCAATTGTTGGACGTACTTGAGATTTGTATAGGATTAGCAGATGATCACTATTGAAAAATCTGCTAGCCATATACAAGACGCCCAGTTTCTTGGAAGCCAGAATTTAGTAACAACTAGCCCTTTATAATGCGTAATTATTTCTGAATTCGAAAGAACTATCCGTTACTAACTTCACAGTTTTTATAATGTGAATACATTCCCAATTAATGTCCGTTGTGAGTTGTGGAGCTGAAAGGAGTGGGGGGAAGAAGGAGATGGGGAAGAGGATGGTGGAGAAGTACCTAGCGAGAGTGGTATATCTATGTACCTAGCTATTAACATTTGATCACCCAACACGGCTAAAGCCATTTCAAGCGACGTTTCGATACTGAATAGTGGTCTTTCACTGGGACGATGCAATACTAAGAGCAACTTTCTGCCACTCTGGAGTTTCAGTTTTAGAAGTATAGAAACCAAATATGGGTAGGTATCGTAAGTACCTACTTATCCTAAAAATCTATTAATTATTTTGTTTGCTGAGTAAACGTTATTTTATTTGAGAAATAAATTGATTCTGTCGTGCATTGGACACTGGAAACTGTCAGGAGTGCCAGCCATTGATCTCCGACAACTGGCGCCAAATTTCTTAAATTCATTGTGATCTCGACACGAAAGTGGCGTCAATTAACAGATTATTGGGAGCAGTTAGACGCGCACGTGCACATGGATATATTAGCTAATTAATTAAGTTTGCCGACCATTTTCAGAGGAGGCTCAATTTCTTAAAGCCACTGCCAAATTTGGGCAAGAATCTCGTCAACGGTGTCAACATCCAGGGGCGGATTTGGGCCCTAAGCAAACAAAGCAACTTCACAGAGCCCGTTAACAATACAAAAAAAATCGTTAAAAATTTGGTAAAATTCAAAGGTTCCGATTCATTTTTTTTTCTTTTCATTTAAACCCAAACTAAGAACCTTATAACCTATTTTAATTATAATACAGTATATTAATTATATATAAAATAGGTTAATAGGTTCTTAGTTTGGGTTTACAGAGAAAAATATGAACTAACCTAAAAATTCCATAAAAAAACTTTAAATTTTACTAAGCTTTAAATTAATTTATACGCATTATTTTGCATTTTCGCGTATGCCAATTTTTTTTCCAATTTTTGGTAATCTGAAACGATATTTAAAAAACATGTGAGGCGAAATTGTTGAATTTTACCAAAAAATTATTTTCAAAACTATAATGGTACTTGTCTACCGCTGTCCGCTACATTTGGCTACAGCTATGTTAGCAGCGCCAGCTAGCGTGTTTGAAATATTTGTGTTTGTATCCGTGTATGCTACTATTGTTAGTTACTACTCATAAATGACAAAGACAAATACCTACTCCGTCTTTTGACATAATTATGATGTGTTGCCATGAACACTAAATCAGACTACGCGGATTGTGGGTACGAGTCCCCTTTGGAGTGAATACCGCAACCGTGATGATCTGCAAGAATTTTGATTTTATACCTCTTTTTTGTTTTATAAACCATTTAAAAAACAAAATGTATCACATATATCGATTGATATGGTCGTTCAACAAAAGTAACTTTTCCTCTATCTAGCAGTATCGCGTATCTACGAGATTTACGCTATCCTCGTTAATGTACGAACTATTTGATTGAAGTTACACGTTTTCTTTATAGATAATGTAAACAAAATTAGTGTTTTCCAATGTTTAGTGAATTTGGTGAATTTAAAGTGACTTTCGAGTAAACAACTTCATCAGCGGGGCTTTGTGGTTTTCACTTTCCAAATGTAAGTAGGTACTTACCCATCTACATATTTATTCTGGACAATCTAACCCATTTGTTTTTTGTGTATTTTTCTTTTAAAAATATGTTCCGCATAACAGTTCCTGGAGTTTCCCCGGAAGTAAACGTTATCTTTAGGGCTGAATTAGTAAATCCCTGGTCCGTGGGTCATTCTGTAGCTAGAAGGAAATACACATGCCGACAAATCACGCCAAAGAGTCGTAAAAATGACCTGCTATCATATGGTAAAACCTAAAAGTAACAATGGTAAAACGTAACAATGTTGTGTACGCGTGTGGGATGTCTCTCTACTGTAAAACTGGTTTACTGTACGGAAAGACGCTACCCATTTGAACAAGCTTTAAATGTCCAGCAATGAAATTAGTATGGTTCTTTGTTATAATAATAACTAAGGGTTGAAATATTTTAATTTATGTAGGTATCTATCAACTATAATTCTACCTATATATTAAATAATAAATGCTTCGCTTTACTGTAAGGATCCGCATGATCAGAATCTTACAAATGTCTTGGTCGGTTCTTTGGTCCGCCACTGAACACAATTCTATTGCCTCAAATACAATTGAAGGAGCGGTTTTCATCCGACATAGAACGACGACTCTATTCACAAATGAATGGTTGAAATAATTGTGGATAAATTATTATACTACCATCACACAATCGCCCAACGTCCCAACCCGAACTCGGTTCGGAGTTGGGACGTTGGCCGATCGTATAGACTACGAGTATAAATCGGGCAACTACACGATCGGCCAAAGTTTCAACTACGAACTCCAAACTAGTGATTCAAATTACGTAAAACCTATCGATCTACCGATATTCATAGAAAACCTACCGAACTTTATAATATTATTGACACAATTCGTTTCTCATTAAGTACTTCTAATACTGGAAATAAATAAAAGGTATCCATGAAATAATAATGATTGGGAATCACCAGTTTTGTCTTTCAAAATGACCCCACCGCTTGTCGATAGCTGTTGCGCCTGTTTCATCTCCATATTTTATTTTTACGCAGAGCCTAAGTCAGATTGCAGCGCAAAAAATATAACAACTAGCCCCGATTATACATCGGATTACATCCATTTCGCTATTGAGGTCATTTTTGATGATAAACGGCGCTATACAAATTATCCCTTGAGGTGATTTTCCCACAAAAACGGCGCTATAGAAGTAATCCAATTATTATTATTATCATACTATTATTATTATTTGCATAATATGCATAATGCATATTATATATAATGCATTTGGGCATTTATTTAATAATTATAATAATACTTGGATGATTTGTATAGCGCCGTTTTTGTGAAAAATCACCTCAAGGGCGCTGAAAGGGGGTTAGTCACATATTTGTGTCTTTTTTCGTGATTATAAACATAGTTCAGTCATGTTTTATTCTTCGCGCAGCACGTCCGTTAGGATCGCCTGCCGAACTCATACTGAACGGTCAATGTGTGGAGGCCGGTTCGTGCGAGTTCGGCCAACTAATTTGAAGGTTGGGCCAACTAGTTCGCCACCGGAGCGATCTCGGGCCAACTAGCCGAACTCGAGCCAACGTTGGGCCAACGCGCGCAGACTACCCCTCCATACAATCCCCCATCGTGGCATTACACTCCGAACAATGTTGTTAAAATTAATAACCTACAGAACCTAAACATGTGCCGAGTTAAACTAAAATTAAATATTCAGAAGGAAACCTAAAACCTACAAGAACCTTTCTATTAGAAACGAATACCTTCCAATATGCGAATTTGACCCTGCCTGCAACTTGTCTGCAATAATTGAAAGCTAAGGTCTTATTCACTGGACCACGTCTACTGCTAATAATAATACTCTAATCATGTGGCTAATTTGATAGTAAAACGCACATCTATGGGTGGGATTGGTGGGAAACACGAGTGTCGCATGTTGCCTTGAAATCTGCCATTGTACAAAATAATACGCGTGGCTTTATTATGTATGATTATCCAGTTTTCTCAGTTTCCCGCTGTTTGTTCTTACAATAAGATATATTTTTTAAGCCTCCTTGAATTTCGTAGTTTCAGTTTCTTCATTTCATCGAGTACTTGGAGGAAAGATATAAGGTATATAACGAATACAAAATTTATTATATAGACGAAAAAATATTGAAAATTGTAGGTACATTTTGTTAGGCAAGCAGAACTGAATTTTTTGCGATTTATAGCTTAGATCTTCGATTTCTTGATACCTACTAATATAGTTTGGTCTCCGGTGCACTAGAGGAGAAATATTTCTAAATTGGACTATGTAATTACATAAATTGAATGTTAGGTGTTAGGTATCATTATTTTTGAAGGATTTAAAAAAGAAACGAAAATTGTGTTGTACGATAGAAGTGGGTATAAATTGATTTGGAAAAGTAGACATGCGCAATGCTTGTTCTGTATGGTCGATAGTGGTAGTTGGTTTGGTTTGGGGCACTAGTAAAGGGCCTTCCACACGACTGGTTTGCCCGAGACTGACTAAAGCCACCGCGTCGAAAGGTTCGACCATCAGGTCGTCCTTTCCTAAAGTCAAGCCTACCAACTATAGGAAAAGACGACCGTATGGTCGAGCCTTTCGACGCGGTGGCTTTAGTTAGTATTCGGCAAACCAGTCATCTGGAAGGACCATTAGAGCTTGTGCAATGATGGGGGACTAACCGGCTTATGGCTACTAAACAGCCAATTTTTCAATAATTAAAAATACATTTTTCAAAATGGAAGATACTATTAGTATCGTCCTGATGGGAGACCACTATTCATAATCGAAACGTGACTGGATTAGAAAATAAAGTAATTCCGAGCCTTCCTCTCCCTTTTTCTTTTTACTTATCCATCACCCTGTACACTTACTTCAGCCTCTCAACATTCCTCTAAGAGTTCTTAGTTTAGGTGTCCCTTATCTTAACAAACGGGTTGCAATCTTTGGAGCACAGACGTCAGATGGGAATGCTGTCCTTGTTCTGCCGGTATTTTAATGGAAGATGCTCCGAGGAACTAGCGTCATTGATCCCTTCGGCACCGGTGCATAGTCGGGAAACACGCCAAACGCGCGCCCAACATTTGCACACGGTTGACATTTGTCACATGAGAACGGGTCGCTTCTACGACTCGTTCTTGTGTTCAACAGCTCGGCTGTAGAATGATCTGCCGGCCTCTGTGTTTCCTCCATCCTATAACATGGGTCTCTTCAAGACCCAAGTTCACTCCTTCCTATCCTCTACAATACCCTCCACACAGCATCCCCAAAGATGATATAGGGCTTGAGGGAAATTATTTCACTCGGGGTCTCCTGTGTGGAGTTACTGTAAAAAAAAGGTGTTCCTCGGCAGTACATTTAACGTATTCGATAAAATAATTAAAACATATAAGTATTTATTGAATGCAACAAAAAATATGATGATTAAAAAGTTCTAGGTTAGTTCTAAGATAGCAGCCAATAATATGGAATTCAAAAATGGAGGATAATATTGACAAGTCTTAAATTTGAGGTATGATATGGATGAAGATGGCGTAAATTGAACTGGTCTCATTAGCTTAGTCGGTAAAGCGGTTGTCCCGATAAGAAATCTGGGTTCGAGTCCCAGATGCGACTGATATCTTTTTCGGTTTCGTGTTTCATTAAGGATATGTTAATATTATCTTCTTCAATGATTAAATATTACAATGAGGTTTATAACCTTCAAATAAGAATTAATTTTACTTCAAAAGGTGTGCCGATTCATACGTGTGTTGAATTATCCGGTCACCACATTGCACAACTCATACCCAAACTTGTAAAATTACACACAGCCTTCATATGGTCATAGAGTAGTGCACGCCACTGATGTTTAGGAACATGGATTTATTTGAGAGAGTAGTAATAAGTTGTACTTGCTTGTCTGTGAATAAGGATTGACATAAATGCTAAAAATTTAAACGTAAAATTGTGATGAATGCAAACAAATAATAAATTAGATGAAATATGGGTCTTTTGTAAAAGGGGAAATGTATCAACTTTACGATGTACTGACTTGTCGTGACGTTGAGCACCCTGGCAGCCTATCTGGCTTGGGATAGTGAGATCTCGTGCTCCACAATGAACTCCTCCACGTCCAGGTTCAGCCTGCTCCCTTTCGGTTCGGGGCCGGCTGCAGGCGTGGTCGCTGAGATCTCTTTCAAGTTCTTCCACTTCTCCCAGGCGCGTTGCTGTTTCTCCTGCGGAACATAAAGCCAAATTAGCTGGATGTTTATCTGATGATTTATTATCTGCTCCCTTCTAACCGGAGCCAGTGAAACTCTGGTATGTTGTGAGGCTGGAGGATACGGGGTAGAGGAAGATGGGGAAGTACCTGGCTATTCAGATCTGGTCACCAAACGCGGCTAAAGCCATTTCTAGCAACGTTTCAATTCTGAATGCTGGTCTTTCACCAGGGCGATACTGAGAGTAAGTATCTACCACCCCGGAAGGTGTCCCAAGTATGTTAGGTATACTCGTATATTAGTTTATGGGAATAACTTATATGAAGCTTATTAACCTCATTGTAATATTTTTTTAATCATCGAAGATGAAACAGAAAAGACACAGAAAGTTTTACCAATAAAATTGTAATATTAATCCTCGACTTGTAGAAAGTAAATAGATGTCCAATATAAATAAAAATCGGATAGGTATATCCGAGACACTATCTACATTGCTAATAAATTCCGGTAGAATCTTACAGTCAATATAGAAAGAGAGCCAAAAAATATGTGGGAATTAATTGAAGATGATATTAATCGTTCTTAAAATTGAAGTATGATATCGATAAAAATGACGGAGAGGGCATTAGCTCAATTGGTTAGAGCGCAGGCCCCAGATAGGCTGAAAGGTCCTGGGTTCGAATCCCAGATACAACCGTTACCTTTTTTTATTATCTGTATCTTTTCTGTTTTGATTTTTTAAATAATAGCTTAAATTTGTGCAAGCCGGGATTCGAACCCCCCGACCACCGGATTTGTAGTCGAGAACCTTACCACGGATGCCGTCAAATGGTGATAAAGCTATTTGATGAGTTCGTAAGAAAGTAAGACACCGGGAAATAATACACGCTTTGCCTGACGTTTGATCAAAGTTAAATGTTCTATAGTCTACAAACCAGCGTCTGCTCTTGTATCCTGCTTGCACACGTGTAACTTAAGTAGTGCGATGGAGATAGAGAGAAATTCACAGTACGCCGAGTAAGGTAGATTTACATCTATCGGCAACGTGCATGGCAGACACGACACCACACAAATCCAACTTGCTCAGCATATTAAAGAAAACATGTGGGAAGGGATCGAACAACAGGCTTGACTTTAGAAAAGGACGATCAGACGTCCGAGCCTTTCGACGCGGTGGCTTCAGTTAGTACTAGTACTGGGCCACAGTCGTGTGGGGAGAATATACTATATTCACATATTTAGGCTTGGGCTACACTATGATGTTCTTTTCAGAAGCGGATAATAATAATAATAATATCTTTATTGTAATTAAATTTAAGTATAACTAAAAGACATGTATAATAAAAAATAATATGATAAAATAAGCTCCAGCTTACGGGAAGAATTCAACCGCATTCCAAACAAGTGTTCGAACTTTTTGCAAGTTTTGTTTTGTTTTATTTATTGCTACATCTATACGAAATTCCGCACATGCGGAAAAAACCTCCTGCTGACCTGCTTTTTCAACATGTCCAAAGTTGAATTTATACGCATGAGCGGAACGCTAGCCTGAAGACCGTATGGCGCTGCATGATGTCGGCTACTCGTGTCGTTTTTTTTTCAACATCGGCTGGCAGTCGAGCATATTGAGCACAGAGCAAATAATGCATAGAGATTACCTAACACGCAAGGGGAAAAAACAAAATGAGGGGGACGAGCTAGGTGTGCCGCCAATTTAAGTAAAGCAACAAACAAGTAAAAGGGTTCGGCTCATTTAAAAAAAAAACAAATATTTTGTTAGATTTTTTAGTTTGACCCTTTTTAATAAACGTTTTATAATTTGCTTACCGCAGTCCAAACGGGTGTCACGTGACCTTTGCCACTAACCGTCGAAATGGTACTTACGGTAAGTTGACGTCAGTGGTACGGAACGTCGGAAACAGTTGTGTTGTAATATACCTATATAATATTATTGTATAGATACATTAATTATATCGATACATATATACGATACTTTGATATTAATATACATTTTTAATTTGTCCGATATTTTCGAACACTGGCCACAATAGAATTGTAAAATCCAGATAATGTAATACAAAACAAATGTAAAATTCTTATTATGTAAAAGGTTATTTGTCGAATTAAATAAATCAACTGTGAAATTGTGTTTTTCTGATATCCATGTTCACTAGAAACAGGTACGTATGTAACTACATTATCATAAGAGGGGTAAGGCATTTTTTAATTTTTTGTTGTTGTTTTTAATAGTTATTAAGGTTAATAGTTAGGTAAGGCATTTATTTCAATTCATAGAATAAATTAATGGACATTCTGTAACACTTAAAAAATTATAATACTTTTTTATAAGTATGTATTATGGAAAACTCTATCCTTGAATCGAGAACTGTGAAGTCGGTGTATTTATTTTTTATTTATTACATTTACGGCGATAGCTAAACGTAACACTTCTAAATTTAGCGTGTCAATCTAGAAGGTATTACGCTAACGGCAGACGACGTCAAAGTACTGATAAAACAAAATACAGCACGCTAGTGCAGCATGGAGTAGTTCTCGGAAGGCGTGGTTAGTTTTTATTCGGCTTTTGAATTTGTCGACACGGTGTAGCCCAGCCTTATAGCGTTCATTGACGCGTCCGCGCAGGCACAGGCCGACACCGCGTGCTCTTGGAACAACGAGGTTCCATCTGACTGGGCAATGTTATCCGATAATGAACCCTAATGTATTTTTCTCTAGAGCCCAATATCGCATGACATGAATCGACCGCTCGGTTAGAATATTTTGTCTGTGCCGTCGCATGTCTGTGCAAGCCCGTAGACGTCTGCGCACTTGCGCAGTTAGTGTGAATACGTCACCGTCGGTGAACACACGCAGTCGTTGTTGAAACCGAACAAGATGGACCACGAAAAATTAATTCAATTGGTTAGGGAACACAAGTTTATCTATGATTTGAGTGACCGTGGGTACAGTGATAACCAAAAAAAAGATAAAGTTTGGCGCGAAATTGGTAGAAAACTTCATGTACACGGTAAGTTATGGTTTATTTACACAACAAAACTTATAGTTAGTGATGGCAATCGAAATATTCTAATCCGAAACACCAACATGATCGAATGATGTTTCGAATGAATCGCTCGGAGTTTAGCGGGAGCAATCGCTTCGATCATAGACAATCTCTGTCTCGGGAAGCGGGGTTGACGAGTGTTGACATAAACCAAAAAATTGTCGTTATCTCGGATTTGATTCTGAGAGAATCGGAATTTTCAATTGTGCCCATCGCTACTTCTAGTTACCAAGAGAAGTATTTTTACGTTACATAGTAACAAATACTATTGACAATACGCGGAGTTCCTGAAATTGCAACATGCTGCACTAGCGCCCCTGGCTGCGCGCGTTCACGGAATTGTTTTTCATACATTTTAAAAGATTTTCTGTGAAATATATTCTTAGTAATGATTAAAATCACACCAAGGGCCTGTTTATGCATAATTCATATATTGTATTAAATATAAAATAGGTTTTTAGGTTGTGTTCAAAGAAAAAAAAACTCGCCTAAAAACAACACAATATTTTAAACTTTACTATGCTCTAATTGCATTATTCTGCATTTCCGCCGAGGCAAAAAAAAAGTTTCTTTTTGTTATTTCAATTATCTATGCGTATTAAGGACGAGTCTGAATAGTTAAACTTTACTATTTTATATAGAATAACATTTAAGAAAAATAAAACAACCTTTGTTGAAATAAAATAAAAATAAACCACTGAACTAGATTATAGTTTTTTTTAATAAATGTAAAATAATTTGGTGTTGTCATTTTAAAAAAAATGAGTCAGAAATATTTTGTATAATACACTATTTAATATATAAATATCAACACGTTTCGGAAGCGAAGCTTCCCTCATCAGGATATACTGAGAAATAATTACTAGAATAGACAAATAATAAACAAAGAAAAATAATAACATAAGAATAGGCAAATTACAAACATAAATAAAAATTAACAATAAGTGACGAAAGTAAGGCAAGTAATTAATTAAAAATTTAAAAACAATTGAAAAATAATTTTTTTTAATAATTGTAAATATTAACTAATAAATGTGTGTATATTTTAATTTTAATATTTATTATAAATGAAATCAAGGAAATAACAAATCATATTTATTATTATTTTTATTAAGATGGCAATTTAAAAAAAATCTGATTATTAATAATATTTTATTGACTATCAAAACACTTTTTCTTATTTCTAAAATTTCAAATTTATCTAATTGTAAATCAGTTGTATATTCGTATTTAAAAAAAATCTAAAAACATATAGTTTTAAAGGAGGCTGACTTTAACAAAATTTAAAGCCCCCTTAAGGTGATTTTAGTCACTAGACGGGGAAAATATTATAGAAAAGTTGACCATTTATTTCTACTTACTTTTACGAGATGATAATCTCCTACGCTGTCCCCTATTTTTATGGTTTGTTTTTTTCTTAGGGCACAGCTTTTCAGCCTTAATTGACTGCACGCCATTTCCTACAATAGTATTTGGAATCTGTATTTCCGTACCAGTGAGATTTTTTTCTTCTGGTACGTTGAATTTGTTATTAACTAAAGCTTTCCTAAAGTTTGAGTTAGAGAAAATTCCTCCCTCGCTATTGTTTCTATATCCTCCAACGTCTACACATATGAACCTGTATAGTGTGGACTATTGCCATCAGAACTATTTATTTTTTTTTGTAATTAAAATAATGCGATCCACTGTTATTTGGGACCGTTATAGTAACATATTTTACCATCTATGGCGCCAATGCAATTAGGAAAGTTCCACACATTCCAAAACTCTTCTGCTGTATTCAACCATTTTTTTTAATAGGTGTGATCACAAATTCTTCTGTTATTTCTTGTATAATAGCAGTGCATACTTCCATAACAATATTTGCACTATGCTTGCACCAATAAAAAAAAAAATAATAATTTGATGATTTGTATAGCGCCGTTTTTGTCAAAAATCACCCCAAGGGCGCTGTGATCGGATAGGAATCCCCAGTTGCCAAAAATATGTAATTAAATTAACTATTCATTTTTGTTTCAGAAAAAGACTGCAAAAAATCGTGGGCTTTATTGCGAGATGCTTTCCGACGTGCAGTGAAAAGGTCAAAAGAGTCGACCAGTGGAAAATCTACCGGACCTATAAGGAAGTGGAAGTATGAGGAAGACATGTCTTTTCTTTTACCGCATTACAAAGAGAGGCCGCCTTTGGGCTCGGTGAGATGTGAAGATGGAGACGAAGACAGCATTGTAGAAAATTCACCGAGGGAAGATTCACAGCAGGTTTCGCCAGAAATCATCCAACCCGGATCAGCCACTTCGCCAGAAAACACACCACTTTCAAAGCGAAGAAAAATTTATTCAGAAACACCGTCAACCACTCTTATGAAATTTATACTGGAAAATAAAGCAAAGTCTAAGAATGACATTCAACAATTTTTTGACAGTATATCTACAACGGTTCAGTCATTTCCTCCCAAAGATCGAGCAATTGCCAAACTTAAAGTTTTTCAAGTAATTTCTGAAATGGAATTAGAGATTTTAAATAGAAATATTTCTATTGACATAGAATCCACGACATCGTATGAAACGCAGATGCCAGAATCACCTAATGAGCTTTATGAAGACGAAAGTTCATCAGACCAGCTTGTCTGTGGATGAGGCGCCGCAGGGTTTTTCTTCCCGATGCAATGGAGGGGACACCGTGAATTGTGACGATTTAAATTAATACTTTTATAATTTCTTCGAAAGATGCGTAATACTTTTATGATTGAAAATGATTTTTGAAGATTGTTACGATACTAAACAATATTTATTTAATCATTGTAGAAAATAATATTAACATAACCCAAATGAAATATGAAAATAAAAAAAATAAAAAGATTTCTGTCGCATCTGGGACTCGAACCCAGGTCCTCTGCCTACGGGGCAACCGCTTAACCAACTTAGCTAATGAGACCAGTTTCATTTGGGTTATGTTAATATAATTTTCTACAATGATTAAATATTAAAATGAGGTTTTTAAATCTCAACAAAAATAATTAATTATTAAAAATTGAAAATATTTATTTATTTATAGCACAACTAGTTCGAACATAATCGTGCATCGCAACTAAACACTACCATATTTGAAGTGATTAAAATTGTGATAATTTGTTTGCTAATTTCAAATACTTGTGTCTTGAATGCAGTTTATTTTATATGTGTAAGTATAACGGCTTTTAAATATTATTATTTACATATTTTGCTACATTTAAACAAAGGGATTTTAACGGTTTTTTAAATAAAGAATTAAAAATACAAGCAAGCTAACTTTGAACAAAAACTATTTAATTACAAATTTGTCATACGATTGGTATTCACTTTGTGGCGTCATTATTAATAAATGAATTAAAAAAAATATACTTAGTATTCACCACTTTATAAATATACATTGATATATCTACATGTTTCGAAAGCGATGCTTTCATCGTCAGGAATATATGAATACTCATGTATTCATATATAATGAAAAAAAAAATCCATTCATATGATTTACTAGACCGAGCGAGAATGACGAGCGGCGAGGCTTATAACCGTTAGTACAAACCTAATTGCCGCTTTAATATTTTTCATTTATGATCATTAAGAATATATAAGAATATTAAGAATATATTTCACAAAAAAATCTGTTAAAATGTGTGAAAAAACTATTTGTACGACTCGGGCCGCTAGAGGGCGCTAGTGTAGTATGTTACCATCACATATCAGGAGCTGGAGGTATTGTCATTTTAGAGTATTTGCTTTAACCAATCTAGATTTTTTTTTTAATATTTACTTTATGAAAATTTCACGGTCGTGTATCATGAATGTTAGCTATTTTATAGATATTGTGTCTGTAAACTTCTCATTATTTCCCTATTTTTATGTTTTAAAAGATATGCACCTATATATCAACATTTATGTTTTTACCGACTGTGGAAATTTTTTACTATTATAAAAATAAAGAGCAAAGAAAGTCTAATTTTCGTTATTGGTCTAAGGCTGCAATGAAACCATCAAAAAAATTTGTAATATAACTAACGTGGTAAGTGTTCAAAATTTCACGTCGAAACGGTATGGAAAGTTAGGTTCAATTTTTGTTCACACATATTTTGAGTTTTGTTTAAATATGGTTTTGTAATTAAAATAAGAATTTTGAACATTTGTCTTTTATTATTTCACCCTTTAAAATAAATGAATGTACAATAAAACATTGTTTTTTCACCACATTTCAGGATTTTTTAGCATACAAACATTAATTGCATGCACTCTATTTTTTCTTAATGCTTTATTGATCTATTACGTACCTATATAAGGAAGCCTCAAGTCTTGGCACTTTCCGTAAAACATGTACTATATACATAAAGAAAAATTTATGACTTGTATTTCTATTTGTACTAACTGTATTTCTTAAACCCTATTTTTTTTTTGAACTGGGGTAACTATATTTCTTTTTTTTTTTATTAACTGTATTCTTTCCGTTATAATTTTATGACTCTATTTATTTTATTATGTATCTTATATGTTATTTATTACTAGATGTATGAAAATTTGCTTACATCTAAATAAAGCTACAAAAACAAAACAAATATAAAAAAATATAAAAATATATCTAAAAAAAATATATATATTAAAAAATAAAAATATAAGTACCTACATATTTCAATATTTCGGGATTTTTGTCAGTAGCTGATTTTTCCCCCCTTAATTATTATATTAATTTAGATCATCCGTAAAAAAATATGAAAAATACTTAGCGGTTTTCTTAAAAACAAACCATGAAATTTATATCATCTTCTCAAAAACAGAAACAAACCATGAAATTTATATCATTTTCTCAAAAACAGAAACAAACCATGAAATTTATATCATTTTCTCAAAAACAGAAACAAACCATGAAATTTATATCATTTTCTCAAAAACAGAAACAAACCATGAAATTTATATCATTTTCTCAAAAACAGAAACAAACCATGAAATTTATATCATTTTCTCAAAAACAGAAACAAACCATGAAATTTATATCATTTTCTCAAAAACAGAAACAAACCATGAAATTTATATCATTTTCTCAAAAACAGAAACAAACCATGAAATTTATATCATTTTCTCAAAAACAGAAACAAACCATGAAACAAACCATGAAATTTATATCATTTTCTCAAAAACAGAAACAAACCATGAAATTTATATCATTTTCTCAAAAACAGACCAAGATATTCGTGTCCCCAAAAACACCGTTTCAAGACACTGCGGCGTTGTGATATGAAAACTTTTGTGTCGTGGCCGTGTCTGCCACGTTACGTGTCTGCCACGCACGGTGCCGGTATACTATGTAAATCGACGGCTCGGCCCACGAGCAGAAAGTTGGAAATATGGAGAAAAGAACTTTTTTTAATATATCGATGTTTACGGCGTACCGTAGCTCAGCAACGCTATCGAGGGTCTCATTGCCTTTCATATATTCTTATAATGAAGAGAGCAATGAGATAGTTCACAAATAGAAGTTTTTAGTCCTAGTTATGAGTCAAGGTCAAGAGACCGCTATGCCTGGATACAGCGATCATTTTGGTACAAACCTGGAGTTTATCTTCTTCCGCAGGTGGTAGAGCCTCGTTAGACAGCGAGCCTAGCCTCCTGGCTTGGTAGGCTCCTTCGGAAATGTCCAGAGAAGGCTTGGCAGGCCAGGAGACCACTATGCCTGGACACAACAATAGGAGAACTAACTTGGCGATGCTTATTAGACCCAGCATTGTAGCAACATCGTCCAGCGATGTTTTGTTGGGATCGGGATTCGAAGAGATTATTGGTAAATTATCACTTCACGTTTTCTTTTGTTATTCTGAAAATATCCCTTTCAAACTATCTTTTACGGTGAGATTTATTTGTTTTGCTTGAAAACAATATGACAAATGGACGGAATATCACTTCTTCAGATCGATGAGGAGATTGATCTTTTAAATTGCTGGTTCTGAAACAAATTTAAGAAAATATGTATTAGTTACATGATATTTAGTCATTGAAGAAGATAATATTAACATAACCTAAATGAATCATGCAACCGAAAAAAACAACAGAAAATAAAAAGATATCAGTCGCGTCTGGGACCTCTGTCCCCAGGACCCAGGACCTCTGTCTTTCCGGAACAACCGCTTTACCGACTTAGCTAATAAGACCAGTTCAATTTATGTCATTTTCATCGATATCATATTTCAAATTCAAAACTTTGTCAATATCATCCTCTATTTTTTAATCCCATATTATTGGCAACTATCTTTAATAGTGAAGGAGCGAATAGGGTGCATATCTCTTCCAAGTGGGAATTTATTTTTATGGATACTTTTTTTTTTTGCTACAACCAACAACCAGTAATAATGGCCACTACTAGTAAAGTCTTCTTGTCGTTATTCCCAGGGGTATTTTTCGTGTAGTATTTTTATCCCAAATTTCTTGAAGGAAATGACATAGCCAGAAATTGAAAAAAATATTTGACATAAATTCTGAAAATAGACGTTGGCCCAGTACAAACAATAGTTTCGTTGATCGACTAAATCAAAAACTCTGTACAAATATTATGGCGCCAGAGTTCTCAAAGATTTAACGCTGTTGCAGATACATAGATTTTTTAAGATTTCAATTACTGAGAAAAAAAAACAATAGTCGTAATCTGTGTAACTAACTAACTAACCATTACGCCGTTTCCCCACAGGGCAAACAACTCGATCTTGGCATACACTTCTTGCTTCATTCACATTCATACATCGTCTCATATATTCTCTTCTATTATTTCGACTTTTGACAAGGCCCGACTCAAGTATTTGATTCACTCGATCGTGCCGTGTCTTCCTCGGGCATCCCCGGCTTCTTCCATTCATATTCGCGTCATATATTCTTCTTACATTCCTTTCTTCGTTCATTCGCTCTACATGCCCGAACCATATAAGCGTCTGTTTCTTAATCTTACTCATAACGCTTACATCAGCCTTGCATTCTTTACGAATCTCAATATTTTTCACACGATCATACATGGTTTTACCACACATTCGCCTCAGAGATCTCATTTCTACGGCATTCAGTTTACTTTCATCCTTCCTCTGCCAATTCCATACCTCACTGCCATACATCAGGGTTGGTATCAGCACTCCGATGTGGACTGCTAGCTTCGCTTCTTTGGACAATTTTTTGTTAGCGCTAACAGCGTTCAGTCCTCCGTTAATGGAGTTTCCTGCATTCACCCTTCATTCAATATCCCCATCAGTCTTTCCATCTCCCGTAAACATACTTCCCTAATTTTATTGATATGGGATTATCTGTTCAGTGATTGATACGAATTTAAAACCTCTATCAAACCACTGGTCTAATTCCATTATTAACGGCTTACTTCACAATGCATTGTGACTCAATAATGGCAGCTATAATTTATATTTAACTTTTGCGGAACCGGTCAGATTAGCCACAGTTCCCAATTAGACGGCATCGATTCAGTACAGTTTCGCAAATATTTGTATTTCATAAAAATGCATTCGCGAATTAGCTAGGAGATAAACATTTCAATTGTTCATCAAGCAGACAGCAGACCTTGTTTCAAATATGATTAGATTGTGATTTTGCAATACATGAATTTAGTATTTGCCTAATATCTTTACTATTGATTTGTGTTTGATGGTTGAACGCTTCACGTTGCCAAATGCTAAGTAATCTAATTATAATATAATTATCTCATTGTAATGTAACAGATCTGAATGTTCTTGAAACAATCTTGATATATTTTATGTTCTGCCAACTTAGAGCTGGATTAGAATATCTCTAATATGGACGGCGGTATGGATACAACAACTTTCTTTGTAACGTCAGGTTTTGTTTGTCTCCAGTCAAGTCTTTCCATCCTATTCCAACTTTTTCCAAAGCAGTCTGTTTCGACACTCGGTCTTCCTGTAGTTTGCTCCACTGCAGTAACCATTTGGTCAACATTTTCGGTGTCCTGACAATTATTCCACATGGCAGTCCATCGTAATGATTGCAGTATATGAGACCTACAGAATCTTACGATGATTTTACGCTTGATTAGATTCTTGAATTCATCTCCGCACGATTCATTTTCTAGCATATTTCAAGAATTTTGGTTTTACGAACTGCTAATTTGGACTCAATTTAGGTTAGGCACCTTATTTTAGGTAGCCTGGTCTTATTTTGTATTACATGTGAGAAGTTTGCTTCTTTCACTCAATATCTCCAACCCCACGAGTACTTTGCAGAAATTGAAATATCTGCTTCCAGCTGGTAGGCAACTTTTTAGCACTGCATTGATGATGGTACTGGTGATAATATGTGATATTATCGTACTGCCCGGTCTCTTTTTTTAGATTCAATGCCCTTTATTTTAGAAATGTAATTATACAACATCTTTTAAAAGGCAGTAACGAGATAATCTAACTTCGCATGTAATTGAAACGATTTTCTGTTTTCTAGTACCTATTCAGTATGGCTCCGTGGATAATGGCTAAATACCTAATTTGTCTAAACCTATATCATTGTCAATCAAAACAGGTATCATTCATGATGTCCGCCTCTAATTATTACGTGATCACAAATGCGTGCTATCATGGTCATAAATCATTGCAGTTGAATCGAAGGGGGAAGAATGACTTTGAAATATAAATTAACCGATAGCAGTTCTTCCGATTTAGATGAGATTTTTTTTCTATTTTATCGAGGGTATTTATTACAAGTTTTTTTATTATTATTAAGTCCTGAAGACGATTTAGTCGAATCGAAACTAGTCGACGTATTTATACAAAAATAAAAGAGGATTCAAACAAGTGTCTTTTCATTTAATTCAGTTAATTAATTGTCGCAACAAAGGACCCTAACAAAATCATTTTAAGCAACTTTTCTATTCTGAATCGTGATCTTTCACACTGGCGATACTGAAAGTATCTTCCACTCTCGAATATTCTTGTAATAATTGTTTTCATGCATTGTTTCATAGTGCTTTTAAACGAATTAATTATTGAATTCCGTAATTCCAATGTGCAAGCAGGTTCCCTACAGAACATCGAATGGATCTAATCCGTTAGGATGGATTATCTTTTTCATCATTTTTTAGTGAGTGACGTGCAATATGATATGTTTGGCTTTTCTGAGAAACAGCCGTGTTACCTTTACAAGACTGTGAAATAGTGATGTCACATAACGTCGATTGCCGTGCTATATTATTATCAAGATTAACATGTATACAGACACAGGCAGAGGTGATTCACAGTATTTTGTGGACGTGCTTTGCACCAACGATTGTTCATAAATCGTCAATATCCAGTAAAGAACCCAGATAACTGAGTAAGGAATAACTGAGAATAAAAGTGAAAATAGGCGCGCAAATTCATAATTACAGTCTGTGATTTTATAGTATTAATATCCTAGTCATATGTTAATCACCGTGTAGACGCGAATAGTAGAAATGGTAATTTCCCCCCACATGCAAAGAGTCTGCAATTCAATTCGTATCACGATGAACATACTGTACCCTTTTTACGTGTTAAAAACTGGTCTGTTTTATCAGCGGGTTTTAATCTGTTAGTTTGACGTTATTGCCCTTACGAACGCGTGTATTAAGATTCACATAATTTTTGTGATCAAACCTGACCCGTTTGTGCTATTGATCGTATGGTAATGATAAAAATACCTTTTATTTTATTTTTGAATCATGAACACCTTTCGGCTTTTACATAGTAACATAAAATATAAGGCATATACTGTTTTGACGGCCTCCATGGTCGAGGGGTAAAGCTCTCGACTACGAATCCGAAGGTCGCGGGTTTAAATCCTGGCGTGCGCAAGTAAATTTTATTTAATTAATTTGCGCTGTTTCACAATTAATTCATTTAAAAATAATATATAGTATATTTGCGCACTTTCCAGAGTGGAAGATACTCTCAGTATCGCCCTGGTGAAAGACCACCATTCAGAATTGAAACGTTGCTTGAAATGGCTTTTAACCGTGTTTGGTGACCAGATATGAATAGCCAGGTATTTCCCCACCTTTCTCTTCTCTCTCCTTCCCCTTCACAATACCTTCAGCCTCACAACATTCCCCAATTGGGGATGCCATAGTCTCACTGGCTCCAGACGGTTGGGAGCAGTTGAGACTCTTGTGCGGTATTCATGTAAAATTTTTTTTTATATATATATATATATATAACCAATGAACAGCCTCTATGTGTGTATATTAAAATAAAGATTACTTTCAAGAATATTTGTAAATAGCAAAGCAAGAATAAGCGTTTATTAAAGGTAAAATGAAAGAAAAAATATTATTAAAGTAAAATTAAGTTAATGATATTTAAAATGAAATGGTTTATAATATTTCTGTACATCATAATAATATTTTATTACTAAATACATTATTACGATAGGGAGACATATAAGTTTAATATTTCGTAGTAAGTAATAAATTTACAGAAGAACATCCACAGTAAGTATATCAGAGAAGATAAATGAGTTTGTGGGTATATGTTTAATCGAATATAACTAACGTGTGAAGTCTACGCGTTGCATCAATAGATAGCAATAATAAACTTAGGTCCAGTTCTTCGATTGACCATCACAATAAATCGACATTGTCACTAATCGATGATCAGCGACATCATTTTTTTTTAACCTTTAAACGGTCCCCGTTAACCGTTGATTACCGGCCATAAAAGGGTTTGTCAATTTTTATGTTGGGTTGTTTGCCGTCAAGCAAAACGGTCATCGAAGAAGTTGATAAGCAGAAAATCAGGGGTCAATGAGGACCCTTTAAATGTTAGGCTAGACAATAATACTGCATTGATTGTTGTCAAAATTAAATACATTGCCTCAAGCATTAACTTTTCTTTAATTATACCAGAAAATCGAATTAGAATATGTGTTTGCCCCTGCCTAATGCCAGTACCATGGTATACTGGTAAGTTATTGCCCTTACTTGGAACGGGTGACTAAAATCAAATATTCGGGTGTTATTTTTTGTAGTAATTTAAAGTGGAAACAACATATTATCACTACAACAAATAAACTTATGAAATCTATAAACTTCTTTAAACAAACCCGCAATTTTCTTAACTTGAAACTACTCGAAACAATTAACTATGCACGGTTCCAATCTTTAATCGAATACGGTATTATTGATCCCATCCGCAACTAAATATAAAGATTATTCTAAAACTACCGATCACCAGCAGTTCGGACGAAATATTTAGGAGAATCTGTGTTTTGGATATTAGGCAACTTTACGCCAAAAACATACCAGCATATCTCTTTAAACACAGGACTCTATTTCACAAAGTCCAAACTGCTCGCGGTACTAGATCTAAAGGGCATAATCACTTACTTATCCCTTTCGGTGAAACAACATTTTGCCGAAGAAATTTTAGATACTTTGCAACAAAGCTAAACAATGTAATACCGCTGGCCATTAGACTGAACACAAATTACGATAAATATAAATTGGACACCAAGATTTGGATCACTATCCAAGAGAGATCAAAATTCGACGATTTTTTTAAAAACATCCCTATAAGTATGATACAATGTTTAATCGACTCTTCAAAATTTTTACTATAACTATAAACTGTAAACTTTGCCTGCTCTCAACACAGGTTCTCCCAGTGAGACAGACACGGTACCATAACCCTTATAATACATTGAGGTAGTATGGATGAATAAATAAAATAAAAATAAAAATAAAAGGTATACAATATAACTGACCGGTCTGAGTCTTAGGAGTCGAAAGTTTTTTATACAGATTGACATTAGTTTTCTTTCATATCGGCATAGATCACACTTCTAGGGATTATCTATTCAGTGAAGAAGATCATTGTATTTGTATACTGCGTGGGTTACACGTAGCCAGTAGCAAAGACAGTGATAAGTGGTAACTAAATCACTGTCCTTAGAAATGTGGTAAGTACCGTTCACACGTGCAATTAAGTAATAATAATAATAATAATTGGATTACTTCTATAGCGCCGTTTTCGTGAGAAAATCACCTCAAGGGCGCTTTACAATTAATAAAATAACATATACAACCAATACCTTACAGTTAAACTTTATTACTAATGGCATATAAGTAAGACTTATGGCTAGGGACTAACTACTGAGACCTACAATTAGTGACTCACATCTACGGCTTATAGGTAGTCACTCACCAACTAAAAGTTATAGCTAGTGACAATTTAAACTTAAGTAGGCATAACTAGAATAAAAACCTAACACATATATAAACCCAGTACCCATTTAAAACTAATACATATCTATGACCAAGTGCATATTGTGTATACAATACTGCAAAATGACGTACAACTATGGCTTAAAACTAGAGTCTTACAACTAACATACCTATTTATAATAATATAAATACATGTATGATTATTGCTCGTGCTGTCAGTGGTAGAGCACCCAAAAGTGTAATAATTTTTATCGAAATTAAAGAAGGTAGTCTGGGCGGTAGAAGGTAAATAGGAATATAAGTAATTCTCTTGGACTGAGTACTCGAAAACACCATTAGACCAATGGGGTCGTTATTCTGGAAACGATAATTTAAAAAGATGAGTCTTTAGTTTTGTTCTGAATTCAGTAGAGCTGTCGATTTTTCTCAAATATGAAGGGAGTTTGTTCCAGGCTGTTGGGCCTGCCACCGCAAAAGCTCGGTCTCCGAAATTGGTATTGGGATTGCGTTTAGGTACTGAGAGTCTTCCTATGGCTGTTGAAGACGCTGATCGAAGAGATGATTGCCTAGTGTTGACATCGTTTGGAGTGCATAGTTCCGCCAAGTAGGGTGGTGCCATGTCGTGTATCGCCTTAAAAACCATCCAGCATAGTTTAAACTGGATCCTCTCAGGACACTTAAGCCAATGAAGGTTCCGCAGATGTTGAGATATGTGGGAGTATTTGGAAACGCCGGTTATCAGCCTTGCTGCAGCATTGAAAACTGACTGAAGTCTGTCAGTATATATTTTGGGGAGACTTGCGTATATGCCGTTGCAGTAATCAAGTCGAGAAACAACGTAAGAATTTACCAGCATCTTTGCGCCATTAGCTGGAATATTTCTCCGTATTGATTTGATTTGGCGCAGGTGAAAGAAACCTGCGCTTACTGTCTTGTTAATCTGGGATTTGAGTGATAGATCTGCATCTAGGTGCACACCTAGAAGTTTAACGCCTGTTTTAGGGATGATGTTACAGCCCAAAGTAGTGAGAGGAGATTTGTCTAACATTGATTGGCGCTTTTTTGTTGCTGTCCAAAGAAATTCTGTTTTGGATGGATTTAATCTTAATTTGTTCGAAGACATCCATTTTGTAATGGCGGCAATGCATTTGACAGTAATTTCCTTTAATTTGTCTTTCTCATTCGGTGCACAATAGAAGTAGATTTGCTGATCGTCAGCATAGCAATGGGAAAGAAGTCCAAATGATTCTATTATTTTGGTAACATCGTTGATGAACAAAATAAAAAGTAGGGGTCCCAGCACTGAACCTAAGTAAGTGATTTAAGAACTGAACTGAAGTAAGTGATTTAGTAAGTGATTTAGTATGGTGATATGGTCTTGTACTTATAGTAAAACTGATTTACTTTTATGTGATGCCTCACAATAGCCCCCCTGTCCGTACGGAGCATATACAGGGGAACTAGATCGCCGGTCGGTTAGGCAATTCTGTGAGGCGGGTCAAGGAAGGAGGTGTATGAAAGGATTTGTTAATGCGGACCTTGAAGGAGTCCGGCTTAGGAAAAACAGAAGCTTGTAGCTCGTTCCACGTACGAGTCACCTTACATAAAACGAATCGGCGAAACGACCCGTTCTCATAAAGCCAACACCAACTGTGAACGAGTGTTCCGCTCGTGTTCGTCGAGTTTCAAGCACGTACACCGGCGCGGGGATCAACGCTGTTATGTCCTTCGAGCAGGCTCCATTGAAATTGTAAAACAGATTGCGCGCGTGTCCAAACAGCACGACAATACTGCCCATATAACTACAAAAATTCTAATCTAGTCAACTAAATTGCTTCTTACTACTGCACTGTCCAGACGCGGATAGTGACTTAGAAATAACTAAACGAATTCACGTAATAAAAACGTACAACTTATGCCCGCAATAAAGGCCCACTCATCCTTTCTCATAAACGAAATAATGGTCACAGCGGAACTCTCAGTGGCAGGACCATAGCAATGAGTGAACACCTGGTTGGATAGATTCCAATTCGCATCCTTTAGGGACGCCAACAGAATTACTGATTAATAATCCTAATACAAGATAACTCAACCACACCCGGCGATGTCAGACGCACTTAGTAACAAAACCATTTTGTTTCAATGACGCCATGTTCAAACATTTCTCCCACTTCATCACGGTGTCTTCACTTTGGCAGGACACTTCAGACTTCAGACTTTGATTTTATTCGACTCTGGAAGAAGACTTCCAATAACGCAACAAGACAGGTGTTCATACATATTTGAATAATATTAGTTCTTATAAACTACCTCACAAACGAAACTGTGCTGCAACGCGCGATAAAATATGCTACAGATTCACATCTACCGGCACCGCGCAGTGCAGACACGTAAGGTGGCAGGTGCGGCTAAATTATTTGCATTCATTATCTATGAACGCATTCATGCATGGCATAATGTGAATACTCCATTCTGTGCCGTGCCTGCCACTGTACTTGTATGACACGACAACATTAGCTGCCTAAATTATCTACGAACGCATTCATATTACGGTGTACGTAAGCGTAACATATCTGCGCACGCACGGGCCAGCACCAGCCGAGATTGTCGGCTAGAATATTTTGACGTGCTGGTAGTCGCTTTTGACGTCTGCACATGCGCAGTTAGTATGAATACATATCGTTTCCACCGGCATCCTTGTCAGTTGGCGTCATTAGACGCAGATATTGCCAAACAGAGAAGATGGATAACGATAAATTGATTGAATTGTTCAGGGAATTTAAGTTATAAAATAATAATAAATATTGGAACAGGATTATAAAATCCTCAAACATGTTGTGGCGGATGCTAACGCTCAGTTGACAGATCAGTTGACAGCTGTACTTTCGTCTGTGCTGTGCTGCACGGTGTAATGTGAATACTCGCGTCTGTGCCGTTCCTGCACTGTACTGTTCTGCACTGCGCGGTACTGGTAGTTGTAAATAGACCTTTACATATTAATTGCCATCAGCACTACAATGTTCTCCACGACGATCCGTAAGGACCTATAGAAAATGCTTAAGTTATGAATATTATGTATTTTCTATTTTCCGGGAATCAACATTTTACATTATGGTAGTCAATAGGTACAACAGAATATACAAAGTAAAAACCCTCCTTGTGCCTGTACCTCTAATAATTATAATAAAAAGCATTAACGGCCGTTCTTCCCAACCCTACTGAGCAACTGTTGAGCCGAAATTTTGACTCAACGTTGTTCAAATGCACAAATACGCTCTTCCCAACAAAAGTCTAGATCAAATTTACTATCAATTTAGGATATCTATTTTTATAGATTAAATTCCGCTCAACAGAGAACTAGCTATAAAATGTGTCAACAGGATGAACAAATGTCAGTGAAGTGTTAAACATCATTATTCGTTCGCAATCGCGTTTGTTATATCTGTACTGTACTGTTCTGCACTGCGCGCTGCTGGTAGGTGTGAATAGACCCATCACTTGCCGATTAAATCATTTTAAGTGGTCATATAAAGCGATGAATATCTTAATATACTAAACTCGTCGTGTGTACACATAGATATGTCAAAGATAGTAAAGATTCTAAAAGGAACTTTTTAAAAATGTATTTACTCGTATACAGATAGATGATAAAACATTAATTGCCTCACTATTCTATTAAATCGAATACTGGGTGTGACAGCATAGTAAGAGCAACAAACAATATTTTCTGATGGCAATGTAAAATAACTAGCTAACCATCACGCCGTTTCCCCGCAGGGGTAGTCAGAAAGGACGGACCGCCAAACAACTCGATCTTGGCATACACTTCTTGCTTCACTCACATTCATACATCGTCTCATACATTCTCGTCTATTATTCCGACTTCTGACATTGCCCGACTCAATTATTTGATTCACTTGATCGTGCCATGTCTTCCTCGGGCGTCCCCGGTTTCTCCGTCCATTCACATTCGCGTCATATATTCTTCTTACATTCCTTTCTTTGTTCATTCGCTCTACATGCCCAAACCATCTAATCGTCCCTTTCGTAATCGTACTCATCACGCTAACATCAGCCTTGCATTCTTTACGAATCTCAATATTTTTCACACGATCATACATGTTTTTACCACACATTCGCCTCAGAGATCTCATTTCTACGGCATTCCGTTTACTTTCATCCTTCCTCTGCCAATTCCGTGTCTCACTGCTATACATCAGGGTTGGTATCAGCACTTCATTCTTTGGACAACTTTTTGTTAGCGCTAACAGCGTTCAGTCCTCCGTTAATGGAGTTTCATTCACCCTTCATTCAATATCCCCATCAGTCTTTCCATCTCCCGTAAACATACTTCCCTACTTTTATTGATATGGGATTATCTGTTCAGTGATTGACACGAATTTAAAACCTCTCTCAAACCACTGGTCTAATTCCATTATTAACGGCTAACTTCACAATGCATTGTGACTCAATAATGGCAGCTATAATTTATTATTCTATTAAAAATGTCGATATCACTTGTAACGTACTCGTATATTCGTTTGATAAACTATGTAGATGAGGAATTGGCGAGTTTGTAGTTAGATGATTTTTAATATTTCAAATAAATACCTACTCTTCTTCTTCTTTTTCCAATAACCTTCTAATAAATATAATATCAATGACAAATACGTTTTAAACATTAACTGCAATATCATGCAATGTGCGTGCAGTGTTTTCTAATATTGTGTCCCGTGCGTGCAAAATCATATCTTCTTCAGCGAAAACTTCATAATTTTACGTTTTAATCTGGAGTGACCTACCAGGTAAGCATGTATCTGTTTGTACATAATAAGATAAACCATATCAAGTAGTATTTGTACAGCGCCCTTGAGATGATTTTTTACAAAAACGGCGCTACACAAGTCGTCCAAGTATTACTATTATTATTAATATGTTCTGTTTAAAGCGATCCACTTCCTAAAATTCGAACGAAATCACGCACTCCTTATGCAGGTGGCTAAATGTTTGAAATTCCCGCTAACACTGGCCGCATGTTTAGAGTTACGCAAAAAAACATCACCAAAATGCGTGTTTTATTTTATTTTGTAAAGCTCAGGCATAATTATTAAAATGTTTTACGGTCATATTCTTAAAAAAATAAATTTGCAACAAAGAACAATACGACAAAATCGGAGAAGGGTTCGTATGTAAGAGATTTTGCACTATGAATATTTTTTGTTTATTTTTTTTCTAGGCTTATAAAAAGACTCGCAAAAATGCCCATTTAAACGAAAGGCTAAGGTGTGTTCAAATTTATGATGTTTCTAGGCCATCCAATTTTCAAACCAAAATGGCATCACCTTAAAAAAAATACTACTCAGTGATATTTCAACTTCTATAATGAATACAGGTAGAGTCAACGCACGTTCATAAGATACTCAGGTATCGAATGGTTCATATTTTTCTGGCTCAATAAATATATCTACTAACTAAACAAAAAATTATTGTCGGGTGCCAAATTCTCAAATTAATAATTATAAGTTCTCACAAACATAAACATAGGTGAAGACAGGGGCTTCATTCTTGTATGAGTGGGGATCTTATAATTGTGCGTTCACTCTAGCCACGAACATGCCAAATACATTCTGTCCAAGGTTAAAATATATGTGTGCACTGTGCAGTGTTCGACGTACACATTTATCAGTATAATAGCACCGTTTCTAGCAATTTTTTGTGAAAAATTTAGGTGATAATAGGTTAAATTAAATCGTGCTTCTAAGCATTTAGGGAAGGAACCACAAAGTAAACAGCCACTAATGTGATTTTTAATATAATTTACGCAATTAAGCTTTTCAACTGTTAACAATGTCTATTTATTAACACTATCTTAAATTGATAAGGCACGATCTAGTGACCACTGTGCTAAGTGGGAAAAAATCTATGCACAGACACAGTTAATAATCAACGACGATGCTACAATAATTATCCTCATACAGAGTGTATCAGCACGCAGATGGCATTTTTTTTTCCGGTGACTTTTTTTACCTGTAAAAAGTAGGTATTGAACGTGCGGTTATTCGTCTGAGTGACCAGTAACGATATGAGAATAATTTTTCTTGTTTGTACTATTTACCAGTGACCAAAATTTCGCTTACATTTTGTGCTCCAAACAAGCCCAGGAGTCACTGGTTAAAACTTGTCGGTTATGTGCTGATACACCAGTATATTTAGGTATCTGCCCTTATGTAGAAAATTAAAAATATGTGTCTTTTGAAACGATATTAATAATGCTAAAAGAATACGAAACAGAAAAAGATAAAGAAAATAATTTTAAAAAAATTAGGTTGCGGCCGAGACTCGAACTCAATTTTATTTGTGAATAGACAAAAAAAAAAAAGTAATTTTTGAAATTTTTTTTTTGCTTATCTGAAGTAGGTACCAGCAGTCGAGTGATTTCATGTTGAATGTCACGTCAATAAGCTACACTTTAGCGGCCTTCGCATTACATCGTCGTCGAATCATCAGTCATCATCGGAAATCGTAATGTGAGTGAATTCAAGCGAATGAATTGGCGGGGATAATAATTTAAAGTGATAGATGCATTGTGCGTAAAATAAGTAAGGTACATTGAAGTTGCAAATTAACGTGCAATTTGCATGGGAGACAGAGGCGGATTCGTATACCTTGAAACCAGTAACGACCTCCATGGCTTAGTGGTACAGTTCTTGTCTACCTGAATCCGGAAAATATCGAAATATTTTCATAAGTGAACTTTCGTCAAGTTTAAAAAATATTTTGTATTAATTTTCTGAATCTTGAATAAATAACTTAACCATAACCATTTCTATAGAGACCCTATGACCATAGACAATTTATTATAAACTATACCTACCCGGTCTACTCGACGAGAAGAGAACCTCATTGAGTATTATAAAATATCCATTAAAAAATCAAGTAACAAGGGATATTTACAATTGACTATAAAATTTATAGTATTTTGTATTGTTATATTATAAAGATCGATGATGATAATTTTAACTGATTATTACTATGATAACCTTTCATTTAATTCCGTGTCCTCGTGAGCTTGCAAAGTGTTATTTTAATTATTGTTTTATGGAATTATTGTCGGAGAGGGATTATTTATTAATTATAAATAATGATAACATTATTACGCAATACGACAAACACATGTTTTTAAAGAGAAAAATATTTATTACATATTACGTAGGCGAAAAATTACTAACTTACTTAACTTTTATTTATAAAATTCAAATCAGAAATATGACGTTTTTTTACCGTCCTACTTATGTTTTACAAAATATTTAAAAATGGTAAATATCCTCAAAAAATACCATGAAGGTTTTTCTTTAAAACGCCGAGATGAAATTTTCAAAAAAAAAATTGGGTGTAGTTTTATTTTATTTTCATTTTTTATTTTATTTTATTTGGAAAACCAATAGTTTACAGCAATAATTACATTTTTAAAAATATATTTAAAAAATGAACCAATAATAGGTTTTCACTTAAGTAACTCCATGAACACTAACCTTAATGTTTTTTACAAAACTTTGGTTAAGTTTATTTTAAAAAGTACCGGGAAAGGATTGCCACTATTTTTCACCATTTAATTTTTTTTTAATATTTTATTTTTTTATATTTTGTAAAACATACGGTAGGAAGGTCAGAAAAAGTGATATATCTGATTTAATTCTCATAAATGATAAATTTATGTAAAATTATAAACTATGTAAATTTTTTAAATTCCATAAATATTTTCCTCTTTACAAACATTATGTTCATCGTAATGCGTAATAATATTATAATTATTTAGAATTAATAAATAATCTTTCTCCGACGTCCATCTCCCCATAAATATAATAAACGTTAGACCTACATGCTTACGTACTAAATAAGTACATATGTACAACTCATTTTAGACCTAATCAAATTTCCATCATCATTAATTCATATCATCGAAGAGCTGCAAAAGGTTTTTGCAACAATAATTAGTATTAAAATTTTGAAATTGGACACCGACAATATCTTAAAAAGTCTTCTTTCTATTTTTCCAAAGTCTTGAAGTTTTGACATGCGAGTTCAGCTCTGCTAGAAAACCAATAATGCGTTCTTGCATAAATATCTTAGGGAATGAATCACGGATAACTGCTTCGTTATACATTAACGACAAAATGTCACACTAAACATTTCAAGTTATGTCAGAGTTATCAGTTATCAGTGATCAGCTAATGATCCTTCATGGCCTTATGTCGCGGTAATCGCTTAGTTTGACTCCATTTCAATACGAGTTATTGTGTTGTTTCCCTGGCTGTGACAAACTCATAGGCATTCCGCTGATAGTTCCGGTGTAACCCCTCCACCTTTCTCATAAACAAAGCATGTCAAAGAATGAAAGGTTAAACATAACGCATGCGTGTAAATGCATAGCTGCGACTTTTAAGAAAGGTTTGAAAAAATAAATACTATTTAAATAAATTTATTTTTTACAAGAGCAACCAGGAACACATAATATGGAGGGAGATACTGTAGAGATCAAAGACGACAGGAAGCAGATTATTCTTCTGGTTGCGGGGTGGAAATCGCATAGTTAAGAGTGCTTACCTACAGTACGTACCGTGGTCTGTGGATATGACCTCCACAAAGCAAAATATTTTTAATTGAATAAATACAATGAAAATTGATTAAAAGCCACTTTATTGGATATGTAAACCAACCGGTTTCAGATCAACCTGGTCCTTCTTCAGAGTTGTAAACGACATACATTTAGGAAACTTTCAATTACATGGCAGTGAGGCATGGAACTGATAGAGGAAGGATGAAAGTAAACCGAATACTGTAAAAATGAGATCTCTGGGGCGAATGTGCGGTAAAACCATGTACGTTCGTATGAAAAATGTTGAGATTCGTAAATAATGGAAGGCTGATGTAAGCGTAAAGAGTAAAATTAAGAAAGAGACGCTTAGATGTCTTGGGCATCCAGAGCGAATGAATGAAGAAAAGAGTGTAAGGAGAATATATGACCTGAATGTGAACTGAAAAAGAAGCTGCGGACGCCCCAGGAAGACATGGCACGATCAAGTAAATCAAATACTTGAGTCGGGCCATGCTAAAAGGCGGAATACTGCAAGAGAATGTTTCAGAGGATGTATGAATGTGAATGTAGTTGATCACACGTTCCATCACCTTGGACAGAACTGATGTGATATAGATGAGATATAGAAAATATAATTAGAGGGAGATAAAATACAAAACAAAACAAAGGAACAGTGAGACATTTCTACGAAAACATATTATAAATATGTTCACAATACCCTTATCTTATCTCGTTACATGTCAGACAATAAAAAAACCATAACATTTGAAATGTCTACAGACTACCGAAATCTTTAAACTAAAACCAATTTGGCTTTAGAAATTTAAGAACAATAGATATACCAGCGCACATTATGAACAGACTTTCGAAGTTATTTGTTCTTATTTTTTTCTACCTACTACCCTTCTTTGACGTAAGGAGACCCTTTGAGATTTATGACTTGGGTTACTGAGGAGGCTGAATGGGTACCGTTGCAAAATGAGAACAAGAAACAAATATTTTAGTTCTTCAATACAAATGTGAGTTCACTCTGTGGCGTCAATGAAATGAATAAGAAATGTATTGTAAACGCCACTATAATATAATTATCCACATGTTTCGGAAGCGAATCTTCCATTATCAGGCTACACAGTATACGAGAAATAATGACAAGAATAGACGAATAATAAATACAGAAAAAAAAAACAGAAAGCGCCAGGGTTTCTCGATCAGCCCAAGTTTGTAAGGCTTGGACTTATGGATGGATTGATTTCGTTCGAGAAGCTCTTGACGCAGTTGGGTATTGTTAACTTGTTAGATTAAAAATGCAAATATTTTACACTGAGATTATATTTATGACAATGGTCTAGCAAGGCTTTAATATCTCTACAGTAAGTTATTGAAAGGCTATTGTTTTACTGAGAATTTGGTTATAAAGGAGAGCAAATAAGGCGGTTAATGTTATTTATAAGTTTGAAAGGTTGAAAACAATGAATTGCATTATTTGAGATATGATTGTCTATGATTTGGTTGCTTTCACGATGAGTAATTTCCAATATAAAGGAGCAATCACATTCCGAATAGAACTAAGAATAGGTAAATATAAAGAATAACTTTAAATTATAAAAAATACTAATAATCAAATGATGATCTTACTATTGAAACCATCACGTGAGAACAGACAAATTACAAACATAAACAAAAGTTAACGATAAGTTTTGAAAGTAGGTAAGTAATAAATTAAAAATTAAAAAATAATTGAAAAAAAAATTTGAATTAAAAAAAAAATCAAGTAAATAACAAGCCATGAACTTATTTTAATAGTAATTATTATTAATACTTTTTAAAATATTATTCAAAATATAGGTATTGATGTGATTTTTTTTAAGGATGGATGTTTAAAAAATATATCTGATTATTAATTATATTTAATTGACGATTAACACTTTTTTTAATTTCTAAAATTTCAAATTTACCTACTAGTAAACCAGCTTTATATGTATGTTATATTTAAAATATACATATTAAAAAAAAATTATTAATATAAAAAGCTGGTTCGATAGTATTCGGGATATTTTTTATTGCTAAATTTAAAGTATGATGGTTAAAAATAATATTTTTCTCCACCGTTTCCCAATGTCAATTATTTTATTTGAAGCTTCACTACCGAAACATGTTGATACTTATATACGAGTATTATAGTGGTGTATACAAAATATTTCTTATAAATTTTGTTTTAAATATTTTAGTAATCGAAAAATAATAGTGTTGTGCTGCAACACTAGTGTGTAATGTTGAACATTTTCAAAAAAAACCTATACGTAGTGCATTATCGAAACATTTCGATGATCGAAACATCGGCGTCCGAAACATTGGTCGATAAGGATCATTTTCTTGAAATACTTTCAGGAAACATTATTATAACATGTACTCGCAATGTAAACACTACGCATCTCTACACAAGCATTGCTTATAAGAGAAATGTATGTATTCTATTTCAATAATAAAAAAATAAAACATAAAAAATGGGTGCGGAACTTAGAGTGCGGAAATGATTTTTTAAATGTGAATACTACACCAAGCTCGGAGCCAGAGGGACAGTGGCATCCCCAATTGGATTACGTTTAGGACCTGAAGAGAGTAGGGAGGGGAAGGATACGGGTCGCGAATTTCGAAAACCTTTTCTGTACACAGTTTATTCAACTCGAATATCGCCATTTTTATGACCTTTGAACTAGCATTTTTTTCATGTAGTATAAAACGACAGGGCATTATGCTATTCGTCGCAAATTATTCAATTATAAAAAAAAACCTAGGAGTATTGGCATCTCAGGCGAGACCTGGCAGTAAAACCTTTTCAGTACACAGACTACGTTTTTTTATGTCAACTTTATACACATAATGCCCATTCAATCAAATAATACAATCGAAAACTGAAACAGCTGTGGAACGTAAATAAAGCGTGGCCTTACAAGTTTTACGGCAGTGAATAAGCCAACAGAAAAATGCTTATTTCCATAGCGTATTAAAATAATTTTTTAAAAGAAATTAAAATGTAGATTGTGGACATTGACCGACATTTTTTTTTGTGGAGAGCAAATACATCTATCTATACGCATGTAGGTCGGTACCTAGTACCTAAATGTTATATTCCATTGATTATTCGTTTGGTATAAATTATTTATTATAAGTACTTATTTTAAAGTGCACTTAAAGTGTTGATTATAAATTAGCCAATTATTCAAATTGTTTGACAAGAGATCATTAATATAATTATCATATTCGTTTACTGCTTTCATTACCTCCAAATTGAGGTAGATAATCAATTGTCTTCAGGGCGTAATAAAGATTCAATCGAAATATGGGTGGATATTGAAAAGTTTGTGAAGTCCGACAGACAGTGGATGTCATCAATGACCTTTAGTCGTGTGCACCAATTCATTGTTACGCGGATGACAGTACAGTCCATGATAGCTTTTTGTTTGACAAGCCCCAAAGGGCACACAAACTCCAACGGCTCGGAGGGCTTTGAAGCAGAGAATGGACGGTTACCTCGAGAGGGTTTCTTCTTGGGGTAAGAATAATCTCGTCAAATTTAATGTTTCTAACACCCAATCATGTCTGATTACGTTCAAAGGGGATTGAAATGAAAATATGGTTTCCTTCAACGGAAGCATCTTCCCAACATGCCTTCAATGTTTCCAATGATATGCTTGGCGTATCTTTAAGTGACCAGCTCAGGTTCGGTGGCTCAATCGAAGCCAGAGAGCATAATAATAGCATCTCAGAAGATGGCCGTAGTGTACAGGACCCGCAGATATGTTACTAATACACAACTTTTGAATCTGTACAAATCGCATGTGCGCCCCACTATAGAATTAGGCAGCCACCTCTGGTCTGAAGTCCCAAAATACCTGAAAAAACCCTTGACTCCGTGCAAAAATGGGCGATCTGTTTGATAGATTTCCTTATCTTAATAAACGGATTGTAATATTTAGAACACAGGCGTCAGGTAGGAATGGTGTTCTTATTCTACCGGTATATAAATGGAAGCCGATCTGAGGAACTAGCATCATTAATCCCTTCGGCATCGGTGCATAGTCGGGAAACACGCCAAACGCGCGCCCAATATGGTGTGTCCCTGATCATTTCTACGACAATCGTCACAGACATAAGGTGTAACATGAGAGAAAGATGGACATAATATTATTATGAGTGCTGTAGACCAGCGTTCTTCAACCTCTTTACACTTGCGAACCCTCAAAAATTAGAAATATTAAGTCTAGTAGTTTTTAGTTAGCGCAACATCTGCTGCTGCAGAGTTGTTCCTGGGACACGAAGTGCTGCATTAACAGCCATTCGATTTCTGTTTGGTTTTTTTATTACTTACATGGACGAAAAAGATTTTTCACAAAACAGGAAGTTGAAAAACGATCAACAATTCAAAAGCCTATAACTCAAAGTTAGATGGTCTTCTTTCGAGTGATATCCAAAATTGAGACAACAATTTCATTTTATGTCTGGAGTGATTATTTTTTACGAGGTTCAAGTTCGCATAGTGTATGTCTTCCAAGAAGGAATTAATAATATATATATATTTTTTTAGATAAGCAAACCTTCATGGGTTACGAATAACCTAACAATATTTGAACATATCCTGCTATCATCACAGTAAGCGGAAGATGTTGCTTGTGTCGTGGTGGAGGACTTAACCAGCCGAGGAATTGAACTCACGACGACACCCAAACGCGATGTCAACTCAGCCACTGACCTGATCCAGAGGTTACCTTTCAAGAATTGTTCCAAAGCTGGAAACATTTCTTTATCTTCCACGGATCGGCACTCGTCCGCGGTCCACCGGGTTGAAGAACACTGCTAAAGACCGTCTCCGTATCAGCAAAATACCTACTTCATTATATTCATTAGATTACGCTATATAGTCGTCGAAATACTTGCAAGATGCCACAACCTCGGTATTGCTCCATTCTCAAAGGATGCAGAAAACAGATCGCTGCACAAACAGTACCAGAAGAATAACTTAAGTCCTTCTAGCACTAATTTTGAACGAGTCGGAAACTAACAACGTCACCGAGTATTTAGTCATGTTCGCCGCATTGAACACATAGCTCCACTTTTTTTTGTCTTCACAGTGAGTAAAATACAATTGAATTAAATTAAATTGACCTCAAAATGGACTTCTGGTCTGTCTTAGCCAAGAGCTGTTTGCGTTTCTTAATTGGTTTTATAGTGTGTGCTCATTCTGGAGCGACGAGCGGATTAAAACGAAAAATACGAATATAATCGTAGGGTGTTGGGTTTTTTTTCCTATCTAGAAGAATAGGGTTTTTGACATATCGCGAGTAACTACTGAAGGAAGGAAGGAAGGGAAGGAGTAGGGGAAAAACAATGAGAAATACCTGACTATTCAGATCTGATCACTAAGCATAGCTATTATATGTCATCGATGTATCGTCGATGCTATAGCCATTTCAAGTAACGTTCGATTCCGAATTATGATATACCACTACAGCGACATTAAAAGCTTTTATTTTTTAATTTCTATGCGAGTACCACGCAAGAGTCCCAGCCGCTCCTAACCGTCTGGAGCCAGTGAGACTATGGCATCCCCAATTGGGTTATGTTGTAAGGCTGAAGGTATTGAGGGAAGGAATGAGATGGGGCAGAGGAAGGTGGGGAAGTACCTGGCTATTCAGATTTGGTCACCAAACACGGCTAAAGTCATTTCAAGCAACGTTTCGATTCTGAATGGTGGTCTTTTACCAGGGCGATACTGCCAGTATCTACCACTCTGAAACATGCCGCAAATATACTACATATTATTTTAAATGACTTAATTGTGAAAAGCACAAATTAATTAAATAAAATTTACTTGCGCACGCCGAGATTTGAACCCGCAACCTTCGGATTCGTATTCAAGATATTCGATAAGGAGACATATTATGTTAAAGTTTACTAATACTGTCACCGAATTTTTAAGATTGACATATTACGTTTGCTTGGTTCATTTTAAAAACATATCACTTTGCCTTTTCTGAGATTGTCACCCACTAAAGCCCTTTACGTAATTTTTCACAAAAACGGCGCTATAAAAATCATCCAATTATAATAATAATTATTATTAAATGCCTAAAACCTTTCCTATTATAAGAAAATATTTTGGCACAAATATCGAATATATTTTAATAAAATATTTTTATTTTCGTGAATGGCAAAATTTTAACTAACAAATAAATTATTTACTAAATTTAGACTATGTTTTTCAGTAATTTTCTCAAAATCGCTTACTATTAGCGGCCAGCCCCTAGTAAGTAAGTAAGTAAGTAATGCACTACGACCAAATCTGTGTGCAATTTTTGAAAGTCCGGAATAAATTTTGCGTTGAAAACGGCCAATTTACGAAAGGGATAATACATTTAGGTAGTAGAGGGATAAAATGTGTATCTAATAAAATAAATTTCATTAGAATTTTTTTTTACTATCTTTTAATTTATTTTTCTTGGCACAGCTTCAGCCTTTGTCGACTGCACGCCACTGGTACAAAATAAGTTGAGCATACCACAAATAAAACTCATAGCAAATTTAGTATTATCAACCATAATATTTATTAATAATCCGTGTTTGTCTATGGATTGTTTATGGTAAAGGCGACATGAATGAGCTGCGTTGCGTAACTGAATATTCATAATACTAAAATGGAATAAATTACATTGTATTTTTTTCTCGATTAGTGACACGCGGCGGAGTGGCGCACGTCGGCTTGTCTTATGAAGTTAAATAAGTATTTATAATCATATGTGCAGTAATGAAAGCGAATCTTTTTAATATGCAAAACACAATTTATACCGTTGGAGGTATCTCCATAAAGCAGGGCTATGCTCCCATGTAGAAGACGACACTGAAATGGACAACTGCGCAACTATGCATGGACTCTAGAAATCTTTTTGCTGGGGTCCAAGCATTTCATTAGAGTCGGGAGATAATAGGATCATTTCGAACGGCAGTTAAAAAGTAGTTTGTTTCGGATTTTTGCTGGTCCGAGTGTTGTGATCGTTTTCTTGAGACGTTCTCATTGCTTGTGACCCCACTCCAATTCTCATAACGAACAAGGCTCCTAAACTCCGTACGGAGAACCGTGGACACCGACGTTCCGGGCGCCTGTTATTTATTTATTTAGACATACACGTCACCCAGTGCATTTATTTTAAATGATAAGGTTGGCATATTAAAATTAACACAGTTAACCGTTAGAGTGCGCCCCAGCGCCATCGCGTTTTAGTTACGCAAATTCCGATGCAGCGCTATAGCGCTGCAATTTTCAGTGTGCTTTTTGTCGTCCTCGGGAGAGCACGTGTTCAATTTGAGTGTGGTATATTGCAGTTGGCGCGTGTCTTGATAACTGTATTTATTGTTTATCCTGTAAAAATAAATACACCCTAAAGTGAATCGATATCTTTCACCATGTCGTAAGTTAGTTCTATTGCGGATGATCGTAATATATCAAATGACAGCGGCACTACGGACGACGATACCTTTGTTCCCATAAATGAATGCGTGCAGAAATGAGATAAGGCGATCCAATCTCATATGCGCTGTAAAAAGGGACTACATGAACTACAGGAAAGTGAAATAATCTTATATTTCTGTATTTAAAAAAAAAAACTTGTTGTAAATGTGTAGTTTTTTTTTTAAATTAGAACAATAATATTCGTAAAATTTCATTATTTACTTGTATAATTTAAAAAAAAAAATTGATTGATATTTGTCCAAGTTATAGCATTTTTTATTGAATATCATACTTTTTATTTATTTAAAAACACAGAATATCTGTAAAAATTTATATACATACTTGCAAAATAAGCATAGTACTAAAACGGGTAAAGTACCTATCGCGTATGTCCATACTGATCTTATTAATTTTGTATGGGGTGAGAATGCTTCTTAACTAATTAATGTATGTGTGGTTAATAATAACAAAAAGAAAGAAGTGTGTGGAGAGATGATGTGGAGAAGTGTAGAGAAGTTATGAAATCAAGAATTGTAATTGAATATGAATGAGTATATTAATTGTTTTTGTGTTCAATTCGTAGAACTCAATTTATTTATTTTTTAAATTTAATTCAAATCAAATTTAATAATGTTATTATTAACTTCTGCAAATATTTTTTAGTTTTTATTATTGTGACAGCTAAAGACAGAAAACTAAAAAAATCTTGCAGAACTTAATAATAACATTATTAAATTTGATTTACATTAAATAAAAAAAATAAATAATTTAAGTAATTTATATCACGCTATGAAAATATAATAAATTTATTTTTTATGTTTGTAAAAAATCATGAAAAATGTCTTGGTCTATTATATTTTCGTAATAGGCATATGTTGTGATCGCGCGAGTAATTGGTGAGTTCTTTGCTGCATTAGTGTTGTTCACTTCTGCATGAAGAAGCGTAGTGTGCCTGATAATTTAAACTAACGAGGGATACCAATTCGGGAATATCGATTTTATTATTTAGCAGGTTATATAGAAACAATAGATCTGACAAACATATTGTAGTTTTGTTGTGATACTCGATCTGTCAAACAAATCGGCGATCTTCCTGTGGTTCTTCTGTCTTCCAATTTGCCAGTGACCATGAGCTTCTCCGGGTTCGAGTTCTCAGTTTGGCAAGCACCGTGTCCTAGGTATCTTAGGAAACATTGAGGGCAGACAATTGATAGCCTATTTTGAGTCCCTAGCTCTTCCAGAATGGACAGATTAATGATTTTTCGTTGGGTTGAAAAATTTGCCAGTCCGGTTGCTCAGGCAAGCAAGCGCTGCAGTGAGTGGGTAGGGACATTATATGGCCTGTTGTATTTGCGCCCGAATAAGATCGAGCATGTACCCATGTACTCCATAAACCAAACAAATGACCGATGATTTGTAAGGGTGTAAGTTTAAAAACTAATTTGTTTATCTCGCCGTACGGTCTGACATCGATTTAGCGAGAACGAAACCAATAAAAATAACAAAACTTTGCGTAAGTAGAGTCACGACTTAAACAAATAATAAATAATTATTGATAAATGTTTATTATCAATAACATCAACATGACCCTTGTGAAAATATTTGTTCTATCTCCAATATTGGATCGACCACCCAAGTGATCTGAGCATGCATCCTAAAATCTGTTGTGAACGATTCAATAGCAGTTTTATGGGGAAATTTCCATAGTCATCTAGATGTATGATGATGAACACTTCCTTGAATTAATCACGTCTAATGACGTCTAAAGACTGGTTAGATCGCAAGTGTGTACGATGTGTTATAAATGAGTGAAGTAGGTAATAATAATTCGCGATGGAAAACGGAAATTATGTAAAACGGTGCATCGCAGTGTGGCTTTCTTTACACATTATTATAATTATTATATTGTGGAATTATCATGATCTTGTATAACCAGTAATCTGTATTGCGGGTTCAAGTCGATGATACTCCAGGCTTCTAAAATCAGTTTCACTGGTTTTTTTTTACAATATTGCGCGCCTAAATTAAATGTCAGTAATTTATTATTTATTTTTAACGAGTGTTTTCACGGTTTAAATTCTTTTGTTTATCTTATTCCCGCGCAAAAATGGACCAGATTTGAAGCAGAGTTCCATACGATTTTGATTCAGTGGACGTCACAATAGATGTCAATCTTTTCACAATGCTCCGCATTTACACGGATAGGGAAAGAAAATATGTCAGGAAAGTTTCCATAAGTTTTGTTTTAAATATATTTTTTCCAAGCCGATTGATTAATTGTACCTACCTATACAATAAAACATAAAACTCGGAATCTATCCAAGTGTGTTGTTCAATCTGAATGTATTTTTTCACTCGTGTTAATTATTCATAAGTTTAATATAATATACTCCTCGATAAAAATAAGTTTTTTTGTTTCCTTTCTGGTATGACTGCTACATGCAATTTTTTGGTTAGCACTGTCAGAAACGGGAATTGTACTCGTATTCGCAATTGATTTGTTGCGCAAACGACATAATAGGAATTGGTTACAAACTACGTATGTTATATTATCGCCGTATCTTATATACAAACCGATTTTTTTCATCATGCAAGACCAATCTTAGGATAAATTCTCCAATTCTCCGTATTTGTGAGCAAAATAACGCACAATTTTACAACATCGACATTCTTCACAATACCCTTGCAAAATATCTAACCGAAGTAATATGTACGACCACAAATAGATGCACGAGTTTAAAGTGTATGGAGAGCATCTCCTGTCCCGATACTATCTTCCTCTTTCTTTTTATTTTGTTTTTTTTTTCTTTATCTTGTTAGCTTCATAAAAAAATACCTGTATTTAAGCACTGTTAGCACAAAAAACTTTGTTGGCTTAACTTTTGATAAACTTCATTTGCATGTGTATTTTTGTTTCTTACAAATAAATAAACAAATTATGTATGTACGTTTTATTTAATAATTTGGTATAATGTTGACACTTCTATTGGTTTGTCTCTTCAGTGGTTTAATGGTAACTGACTACGTGTATTTCAACCAAAACATAATTTGAAATAATAACAGATTTGCAAAAGCGACAAATTTAAAGTCACTCGTGGTATATATTATAGGTATATAAAAGCGCGTGGCAGTAGACAACCAGTATGCTCACCTGCTCCCCGTTCACCCTTCAGAGGCAGCTGGGTAGAACTTGTTCCTCCGAATTATTCTGTCCGAAGCAATGCAAATTACGTACCGACCAACTTGTTCTAATGAATAGTTGTTGAAGTATGAATATGACCTGATTGCTTTTTACAAGTTGAATGAAGTTTTGGAAATTCATTTTTTTTTAAATAACTTTAATTCTAGTCGGAATATTTTGGGTTCATTTCCCGCAGTTCAAAAAATGTATAAAAATAATATTTTTCATTTTATATAATACTAGCTGATGTGGCCTTGCTCGGGTTTTTTTTTTTGGAATAATGTTATAAATTTGTGAATTCTTGTTTTTCGTTTGGGTGCCATAATTTCACAGTGAAAGTAATGCCTTGTGACAACTATTACTATCTTTAAACAAAGAAAACATTAATTTAATTTTTTTTGTTTCATTCCAAACATTTATTGTTTCTAAATATATCTAAATAATAAAGTTCTTAAGCAGGTTCTTGTGTTTTCCATTTTGAAAATTTTCTACCGAAATAAACCTCCTATTTTTGAATATGTAATCTGTAGCTAAGCAGAGTGGTATATCTATGAGCTAACCTCAATACAACATGGCGGGTTCAATGTTTTTCATACTAATTTTAAAACGTTATAACAACAGTTTTACCAATATTGGATTTCATTCAAACTACTCTCTAAGCCTTCCCGGCACTAATAAGAACAAACTGTGTTATTTTCAGCGAAACCGGTCAATTAATTTTCTAGAAAATCGAGGACACACAGACAAACATTCATTTTTATGTATATAGATGCAATTGGTGCTAAGGTGTTAACAGGTGTTTGGGCAGGCGAGCGCAATAGTTAGGACGGAGAGTTTGACGAATTCGTCACCTGAGAGCAACTCACCGTTTTTTTTAGCATTCGATTGGTTCTACAATATTTATTTTTTCTTAACTTCTTTTGATCGTTCTCCAAAAGATACATTATATCATGACGGTTGTTTGATTGACTGTCAAATCTTCTCCATCGCCTTCAAATATAACGTTCGTCAAAACCGAAATGAGTTGGTTCATAAAAGTTTGGGTAATCTTTTCCTTTGATGTTCGTGAAGAATTTTCCGGGTGAAATCGATCATTTTCCGCACTTACGAGAATATTTTTTTTAAGCTGGAAGTTTTATCTATTGTTTACAAAATTCATTTCCCTTTTCAAAATAACCGAAACAAATGAATAAGAAAAATTACTAAAATTTTAAATATACGTATTATAATAAAAATACATTACTTAGAAAAAATATTGCAATTCATCCACTGCCGTTTCCACTGAAGACAATGAAGTGTTATAAAATGTAATATTTACAATGATTACAACGAAGATATGCCTAACTGCAAGAGGATATATATCTCGTATATAGCAGTGGCGTGCAGATCAAAAAGGCTGAAAAGCTGTGCCTACCCCAAGAGAAACGAACAATAAAATAATGCACAAATTTATGATCAAAATGTATTTTTCCAAGATATTGGTAAGGAAATTGTACGTCCATTTATTCAGTTGGCTAGAACAATCAGCGGAAGATGTTAATAAATTTGTCATTTGCAAATATCCCATGCACAACTCATACTCGAACTTGAAAAACTAGACACAGCCTAGCTTTTGTTATAGAGTAATGCACGCCACTGATCTTAACACATTTACCCACAACAAAACAGATAATCCGTATAAATGAAATAAAGTTGATATCGAGTCAACTATTTTAATGTTTTTATTTATTATTTATCATGATAAAACATAATTATAACGGATTTTTCATTGCCTCTCACTGGGAAATTAAACAGGACGTTTCAACTCCTAGGTCCCAGACAGGCTTATGAAATAAGTAGGTATTTATCTTAATTTTTTTTGGAATAATTTATTGAAACTTATATACCCCTTTGTAATAAATTTTTATTCATTGGAGATAATATTAACAATTCTTAGAACGAAATATGAAACCGAAAAGACACAGAAAAGAGATAATGATAGCAGCTGGGACTCGAACCCAGGACCTCATGGTCTATCCGGGAAACCTGCGCTCTAATCCACTGAGCTACCGCTACCCTATTAGGACTACCCAAGGGTCCCGGATAGACCATGAGGTCCTGGGTTCAAGTCCCAGCTGCTACCGTTATTTTCTTGTTTTTTTCTGTGTTTTTTCGGTTTCATGTTTCATTCTAACACTTGTTAATATTATATTCAATGATATTTATCAGTTCAAGAAATAATTTAAAATTTTTTAAATACTATTTAAGCAGAAGGTAAAAAAAGTTCTAACTTCGGACACACGGACACGTCCACAGCAGACTTCTAATAGTTTGTCTCCTCAGTGCTCACAGAGCGGAGATTCGGAAGGCCTAGCCTAACTTAAACATTTCAAAATGGTTCCGGAAAATACGTAGACAAGGTACCTTCCAAGAACCACAAAAACCCAACGGCCTAGACACCGACACAAAACAGGATGCCCATTTCTCCACAGGTGAAGACAAGAGCGCTATAAAAATAGATATTTTGGTGTGAATTTATGATCGTGCTCATTCATCGGTTCCTCGATTTCGCTACTTCGTATCCCGCCGCAGGCCACAATGTTGTTAAAATAATATAGTTGTTATAAAAACCATTTGGTTAATTTTATTACGTGACCCATATGGCTGCGATGCGAATTATTATTGCTCGCTTTGATCCGGAGGTTACGACTTTGATTCCAAGCGATTGCAACAGCATGAATGTGTTTACATTCCGATATATCTTTTTGGACCTGGGTTGAATGAATTTAAAATTCTCGGAAATGCACGGAAAAATATTGCGTGCCCACAAATGCATATAACTCAATGTCAGCAGGCTACAATAGAATACACTCAGAAGAAGCTTAAAAGATTTTGTGAAGATTGTGCCATTATTTCTCAATGTGTACATTATCACATGAAAAAGCAGGATTCAGGAAATAAGACAACGGAATTAGAGATTGCGAAATTTTTATTTCTGCAAAATCACGTGTTTTTGGTTTGAAAATTTGATGGCCTAGAAATATTATAGATGATTTAATTAAATACTGCAAGTAGAACACACCCTGGCTTTCGTTTAACAGAGCATTATTTTGGTGAGTCCTTTTATAAACCTAGAAAAAAAAATAAAGTACAATATCAGACCCAAAGAAAAAAAATTAAGTTCAAAATCTCTTACTTACGAACCATTTATCGGATATTATCATATCATTCATTCTGGAAAATTAAGTTTTCTGGAATACGAGCGAAAAACGTTTTAATATTTATGCCTGAGCTTTACAAAATAAACACGCATTTCGGTGATATTTTTTCCCGTAAATCGACGCATGCGGCCGGTGTTAAAGCGAGAATTACAACCTTATCGCCACCTTCATAAGGAGTGCGTGATTTCGTTCGTATTTTACGAAAACCGTTCGTATTTTACCCTTCAAGCAAAATATTTTTATTTTTAAAATATACCTTTATTTGGTAAGTATTATATGCTTGGGAATAAAATGAGGACATTTAACAAAGCAGAACCATTTTTTTGTTATTGTGGCACCACCCAGCTACTCAATTTGTATTTGAAATTTATTCAACACATTCAAATTTTGACAGTTCGTTTTGGACACAATCCAAAACAATATATCTCGATTGTGACGATTATGTTAACGTTATTAAATTTTGTATTTTTGATCTGTAAATTAGATATTGTTTTACTTTGATTTAACGTCTAATAAATGGGTATTTTGATAAACACATTTAAGAAATACAAAAAAATCGCCTTTGGATGTAATTATCTTCCTTGCAAAGCGATAAATAATAAAAAAGGTTAATTATAAAATTGTCTTAGAACATGATGTAGAATCATCTCCTTTCAGAAAGTACCATTAATTTCTGAAAACAGTTTGGCAAAAATAAAAATTTGCATTTGGAGCACTGTGCTTTTTTAAACGTAATTTAATTTTCCCACGAGCAATCCTCGTGTTGTTATTTAAAACGTTTTAAACTATCGCTCCGCCCTCAATTTTTGTCTGCTTTTAAATATCAGACTTTTAGTCTGACATTGTGATAATTACGATTATCTACATAATGCTTTAAGTCGTCCTTACAAGATATTTTTTTTATCTAAATTCCTTTTTATGGAAAAAATTTCATAGAAAAGACAACCGATATGGAAACTAGATGAAAAATAGCATCGTGTAAGAATGACTTTATACTTGGATAGTAAAATAAGTTATGAAGCTTTTGTGGCCAGTTACGAAAATAAATAAACTAGATATGAATTAATAATAAATTTGATCGCAAAATATGTGGTGTGCGGTATGAATCATTAAAAAGTTAACGCCCAAAGGTCTATTTATTTTTCTCGGATGAGTATTTGGATTTAAGTTTAGCGTTTGCTTTGAATACGCAGACATAGAGCAGAAATGTAGCTAGACATATAGCAGGGTATTTACTTTAATCCGATCTTTATGACATCCGCTCTAAATAGTTAGAATCAGAAATTCAGAATATAAACAATAACATAGGCACCTAATGTGCGCGTTCAAAGAAGTAATCCCATTGCGAAATTATGGTTGCAGAGTGAACTAAAACCGGATATTAGTTTCTATGTGTGAATACTTCATTTTCTCATTATTCTTCTTCCGGTGCCCTAATTTATAAGCGGTTAGATATTTTTTTATAACATAAGGGGATCCACTTCCTAAAATTCGAACGAAATCACGCAATCCTTATGGAGGTGGCGATAAGGCTGAAATTCCCCCTTAACATCGGACGCATGCAAAATAAAACATCACCAAAATGCGGGTTTTATTTTATTTTGCAAAGCACAGGCATAATTATTAAAATGTTTTTTCGGTCTTATTCTAAAAAACTTGCTTTGCCACAATGAACAATATGACAATATCTGAAAAAAAGGTTCGTAAGTAGGACATTTTGCACTTTAAACATTTTTTTAAGGTCTGATACATTTTTTTCTAGTCTTATAAGAGGGCTCGGTTAAACCAAAGGCCACGGTGTGTTCTACTTGCAGTATTTAATTATATCATCTATGATATTTCTAGGCCATCTAATTTCCAAACCAAAAACACATGATTTTGCATTACTTCCTATTGCGTCACAATCGTGCGATGAATTTAGAAATAAGGGAAGGAAATTCATTTTCATCAATGCGTCATAATTAATGCGGCGATTTGCGTATACATCATGGTGTGTTCAATCAAATGTGAATACGGCATTAGAGTCCTAACTGCCAGAGCCAGTGGGACTTGTTGTACCCTAATGGAAAATACCCCGAGGCATAAAGTAGAGGGGATGAGAATGAGATCTAAGCGAAACCGGTTGGCATAAAAATACAATAAATTAGTGGTTTATAACAAAATGTCTGTTTTATTTAATATATGATGTCAAACCACAAAGTGATTGCATCTTATGAAAAGAGTATTAATATGATCATATTTATAAAACTAGCATTGGGAAGTGCGTAAGTATTAATAATCCAGTTAAAAATGTGCACAGGATGCATATTTTTTGTTTCAGTTATCAGTTATCACTCAGACTTCAGTGGAGTGGTCCAAAGCGTAGGGTTCCCACCCCAATTTTCTGCCAGCTAAATCTTCCATCATTGCACAAGCCACATTTTTCGCTTACAATGGTGGAAATACGAGGAACTCATATATTTTCACGTTATACGTAACCCGAGAATGTTGTCTTTATCACAGAAAAAAAAACAGTCTTGACCAGAATACCCTGCCCGGGGTCGTGTTTCCACCGCTACGCCACCGAAGACATTTCTCCAGGAATAAATCCTTATTTTATATTAATTCGAGCTATCAATCCCCATCAACCAAACTGGGTAATAATTGATTCCCGTACTAAGTAATGGGCCCCATCGCCGAGAGCAATTTGATATCCATCACGAAAGTCACAAAAAACTTGGATCGTATTAATAACAGTAAATCTAATTTGATCGTCGGGCTTCAGTAGGTTTGTATTGAATAACATCCTGGGAGAAAAATAGTGTTGATTTGATGAAACACAAAAATTGATACGGTGCTGATATCGAATTTCAATATGAAAAAGGTTTTTGTTGGGCAAAAAACGAATCGAAAACAGAACCCGCAAAAACGTGTTGATTGTGAATTTTGTTCCTATTTGAAAAGAAGCAAAAAATACATGTTTTTTTAATGCACACTGAATCGAATCTTGATTTTTAAATATAAAATGGTAGCTAAGCCTAATCACGATTTGGTAGAAACAATACAATCAAAAAATAAATTTTATTAATTGATAAACTAAAGTTTTTAAGACAAGATTTTTGTGCATAGCGCAAAGGGTAAGAATTATTTTTATAAACAACAATTATTAGCCTGAAACACTCATCCAAATTGAAAAAACCTTCCGTGAAAAGATAAATGTCGCCGACAAGACTCGAACCTGCACCCTTCTGATTGCCGGTCAGATGCTCTACCGTTGAGCTACGTCGGCTTATCGCAAACCCGCCTATGCACTTTGCGCTATGCACAAAAATCTTGTCTTAAAAACTTTAGTTTATCAATTAATAAATATTTGACAAGTCAAAACATTTTTCACCAATAAAATGTAGACATAATTTGTCTCGATGCCATCTATTGAGGGATTTAGCCGTTACAAGCCTTCCTCATACTAATAAAATTGGTTGTTTACGGGTGAAATATAATAAAAAACAGTAATTATTGAATGAAACACTAGTATATATTGATTAACTTGGCGGGTTTGCGATAAGCCGACGTAGCTCAATGGTAGAGCATCTGACCGGCAATCAGAAAGGTGGAGGTTCGAGTCCTGTCGGCGACATTTATCTTTTCTCGGAAGATTTTTTCAATTTGGATGAGTGTTTCAGGCTAATAATTATTATTTATAAAAATAAATAAATTTTACTTTGTATTCACCACTTTATTGATATAAAGATGACATGTTTCGAAAGCGATGCTTTCTTCATCAGGAGTAATATTATATAATAATGATGCAATTATTTTTACATAGGAAAGACTTCTAGAAATTTCAGTATTAGAGTTAAGGAACACCTAAGGTGTTTAAATAATAACAACTATTCTTAATTTGCAAATCATATTTTAGAAACCAATCATTCATTTGATATAAATAAAGGTTTAAAAAAATTTACATACAAAATACAACCGGTTTCCAATTAAACAAATTTGAAATAATAGTGAATTAAATTTAATAAATAATAAACTATTTTTTTTAAATATATATGTCTCTCGAATTTATTTTCATATTTATTAATAATAAAAAAAAATATTTTTTAATTTCTAATATAAATTTGTTAATCAATTTTTTATAATATTTTTTATTAACATTTTAGATTAATTATTTATCTAATTTAATCAATTTGTGTTTACGTTTATAATTTCTCTATTCTTACATTATTGTGATCTAATTTTTATCATTTGTCTATACTTGACATTATTATTTTTAAAATTACTCCTGATGAAGAAAGCATCGCTTTCGAAACATGTAGATACCTTTATATTAATAAAGTGGTGATTACAAAGTATATGAATTAATTCATTTATTAATAATGACGCCACAAAGTGAAAACTAATCGTTTGAAGAAATTATAATTTTTTTTTAAATCCTGTCAAACTGTATACGATTCCATCATTGTTCCTGATATTCATTATTGTAGCAGTATTATGTTCTTTTCAAAAGAGAAGGATTTTAGAATACTAACATTTTGCAAAACAAAGCCATGCGAATAATTTTAAGACGACACAAATATTCCAAAGTAAAATAAATACTAAGGGATCTAAACTTACTGTCTTTTAAGCAAATTATATACTTAAATGTAATAGTTTTTCTCTTTAAAATGTTTAACGGCCAACAAACTTTTGAATTCTTGAGAAAAATTAATAAACATCAACACAGACATAACAACTCTAGAAAAATAAGAAATGAAATTTCTTTCGAAAGGCTTCCCTTTCGAAAGAAAACGAAATCGCAAAACTCATTTCTATACAGAGCAATGAAGATCTTCCAAGAAATACCGGCCAATATAAAAGAGGAGAATGTTTTGAAACTTAAGAAGGAAGTGACGAAATACGTAAAGTGCAATTTTTAATGCCGTAATTTTAATAAGTTTGATTTGTAATTCTTAATTGCGTATTGTGACTTAAATTGTAAAAATGTTTATGTGTAGATGTTATGTTCATATTAAGCCGCATCTCCTGCGACTGTTTTTTTAAACGTTTACGCAAAAAACAAAACAAAGGGGCGTTACCGTACACATTTTTGCGTGCCTACAGAATGTTTTTGTCTTCCGACATCGATGGAAAACATGAGGGGAGGGGGGGGGGAACGGTTTGCTTTTTTTTTTTTAAATCGCCGCACGGTGCGGGTCTATCTATGCGTGCCATCCGATGGTACTTCGTCATAAATAGGACGGGTTTTTTTAGGTTATGTGTACTGAGCTTAGAGTAGTATTTTATTACTCTAAGGTACTGAGCGAAATTATAATATATTATTATAAGAATTTTGCTTATGTATCTGTAATAATAATAATTTATTTAACTGTTATGTATTCTCTTATTTTGTCTGCTATTTCTAATAGGATTACAGTCCTCATATTAAGAACTTTTAAAAGTAAACATCGTGAGTTAAATATGCATATAAGCACGTCTTTTTCTTTTTAGTTTTTCTTATTAAAAAAAGCTAAGAATCTAAAACCTACTTTATATATAATACAATCTTCTAATTATTTATTATTAAAAAAAAACTAAGAATCTAAAACCTACTTTATATATAATACAATCTTTTAATTAGACATAAAAAAGGTTTTCAGGTTCTTAGTTTTTTTTTTCTAAATTAAATATAAAAAATAACCTACAAGCCAGACAAAAACTCGAAACTTTGAATTAAAATACGTGATTTTGCTTCTCCGGTGACTGAAATAGTTGTAATTAAACTAATAAAATTGTTTTTCATTAATTTTATGCATATTAAGAAAGTCGTACTCACGCATATTTAATCATCGTAATAAACACATTGATTGACTATATTACAGTGGTTCACACAACATATTTCTTATTATTTTTATTTTCATTGACATTTAAATTTTTTTATTTATTTAAACAAGAAACAAAACAATGTTATTTTATTCCAATCTATAAAAGTATGTAGTACATTCAAAAGATTATTCTCGAACTTATCTTGTTGCGTACGCAAAATGTTTTGTTTTTAACCAAAACAAAACATTTTAGCAGGATACGGAATGTGTATAAAAACAAATGTTTTTGTGGATGGTTTTTTATGTTATGTTTTGAAAAAAAAATGTTTTCAGGAGACCCGGATTTAGAATACACGTAGCCGATGTACATGTTTTCTAATTTAAGTTAAATAAATAAATTGTGTAAAATGTTTTCTTTTTCAACTCTAAATGACCAGCTCGGGCACGGGGGCTTCATCAAATCCAGAGTCAAGTTAGTCAATGGAAGATGATCGGAGGAACTTGATTCCTTCAGTCGGGAAACAAGCCAAATGCTCGTCCAAGATTTGAACATGGTTGACATTTTGTCACATGAGGACGGATCGTTTCTAAAACTTGTTCTCACTTTTTTATTAATTTAATACATTTTACAAAAAACGTAATGCAAAAAGTCCCCTTAAACGAGTTTTTATAGTTTGTCTAACGGGAGCTTGTTAGTCAAATTTTATCTTAAATTTACAGTTAACAGCCGTGGAATAATTTGCCGGCCTGTATTTCTTCCCTCTAACAACATTAGTATTTTTATGACCCAGGTTCACTCCCTCCTTCCCTTAAAAATACCCTCCACACAGCATCCCCAACGATTAAGAGAAATTATCCTCAGCCCCTCTAACGTATATGGAGTTATTGAAAAAAAATCTAAACATTTAATTACGTACAACGAAAAAAATTATTCGTAAAAAATATTCACACTCAACGATATCATCGTTACCTGGTAATATGGTCGAGCAACTTGCCCAAATACACCCGTGGGGAGAGAAGTGGAAAACAGATATATGTTTATTTTTTCAACAACCATTTGAAAGGTATTTAGCATTTCAATGCTAAAAGATCAGGCATGTTAAAGATACGGCCAGCGGGCCATTCGGCCTAATGTAAATTATACTCGAATTTCACATTATATTCTTTATAACACGTAGGTACAGATTATTAAATTTGTTAGATTAAATTAGTGTAGCAATGTACCATATTTGTTTTTTATTCCACTGATGACAAAAGTACAGATAAGAATGATATATATTATATATTTCAGATATCAAAAATACATGTTAGATTTAAATGATACTTGTCGGATATTAAAGCTACATGTCAGATATCAATGATACTTGTCGGATGTCACCAATACATGTCAGATATTATCCACGATACATGATTGATATCAACGATACATGTCAGATATCAACGATACTTGTCAGATATCAACGATACATGTCAGATATCAACGATACATGTCAGATATCAACGATTCATGTCAGATATCAACGATACATGATAGATATTATGACGAATCATCCAGACACTCCAATTTCTGACAGAAGTTCGATGAATTTGTGGTGCAATGCTGAAGCGATTCGTGCACATTTTGTCATTTTTATTAATAAAAGGGGAAACTAGGGAAAACGGGAGTAGATAATAAAACGCATTTTTGGTAGATATAACATAAATTTTAAAATTAAAGGAAAAATATAATCACCACGTTAATTTAAACACATGTACCTAAGCTTTCATCATGATGTTAAAGTTCAGGAAGTCCCAGCTGCGAGAACATGTTTTTTAATCTACATATTTAAAACATTTTCTGATCTTCAGTTAGATCTTAGTCATGAAATTGATAATAGATTTTCGCGAACTCAATAACTCTGCTCTTTCCTTCTTTTCAACATAAAATGGAATTAATTGAATTGCATGTCAGCATAATGCCTATACATTTTTTTAAATGGAAAATTGATTAGCCTCGTCCAGACTTCGAGATGCGCTCGACCCACGAGCTAGATAAGTACGAACAACCATCAAGCAATAGCCCAATATTAATTAAGGTGAGCTGTCCTGGTTAGTCGTTATCCCAAATTAGCAACACAAAAAATCCAAAGATCAAATAATTGTTAATCGCCTCAAATCTATTCCCAAAAATTGCACCATGCATTTTCAGAAAGCATGTCACTTGCAACATGAAATCAAAACCCTAACAACACCTTAAAATATCTGAAATAAAAAAAAAGTCACGTGGGTTGTGTGGACGAAGTTAGTGAAATCGACATTATTTTAAAATTAATAAAAAATATTTTAAAATTCATAGGTCATCCAACCACCTCAAAAAGTCACCACCGAGCCAACTTCAGTTGAAACATATTGCATTGCAGTGCAAAATAAACATTTTGAAAAAAAGCTAAAAATAAACCGATTGATTCAGGATACCAGATTCATTCAATGATTCATTTAACTCATCACTACCCCTAATCAAACCGTAGGCAATGTTCATAGCGTAAACATCCCAGTAAATATAAACAGCAGACTGACTGGCTTCTTGAGATTTTCAGTTATCACATTCTGAATATTAATCTACGCATCGCTTAAATATTTGCACAACGAGGCCGCCGTAATGAACTTACCTATTTGCGGTGTCTGGACGATTAAATGGTAATATTGGCAGATTCGGGGGCCACGTGCGACTCTTCTTCCACTGAGGTCTGGTCTGGCAAACGTATTCCGCGAGCTATTTCAGGATGTTCTTATTGAATTCATAATGTGGCGCTCTGCACGAAGAGGAGTTGAACATTGGTTGGAAATTTTAGTCATTGATTCCGGGCAATACGTCTCTTTTCCAGAAATGAAATTAAACAAAGACAAAATGCAAATAAACAAAGACAAAATGCAAATTAATATTTTTCGTTGTGGAGGAGCAAAATAAGAAATAACGTACGAGTATATTCGTACATTTATAATACGTGTCAAAGATATTCCTCAGATTCACCTGCATCTAAGATTTGCATGCAGTGACTTTGTTACAATATTCGCCAATTCAGAAAAAAATCTTGTTAGTTTTTTATAGTTAATAAATTTTTTTTTTTTTGGCAAAAAAGATGATGGTGTGCGATCAAAAGATTTTTCTTGTCGGTTTACCTACTTACTTGAATGGCATTAACATTTAATATTTTTTATTGAAATCGCAGCTCTTTTCGCAACATTAAAAGAAACTTAAAAATTACCAAAACTGCATCTATACCCCTTTGCCATAACACTACCGTTAAAATATTACTAAGGACCGGTATGTCAGTTTATTTTTACCTTAAGCACTCACTGTGCTAACCAAGTGCCAACAGAAACTAGTTTTTGTATTATATTGTTGCCACCTTATTTTATAATTTCCAAAATATTTTATATTTTCCAAAAAACTTTTAAAAAAATGTTTTGATCTTATGAAGGCTGTTACACTTACCCGCACCAAAATCCAAACATTTTGTTCTGGGTAATAGAGAAAAATGTATAAAAAAAACAACACCCACTGGATTGGTATTTAGTATTTACATTGGTAAAGTAATAAAAAATATGTTTCAGTCGCGGTTTGGCCGACTAGCTGAAGCACTTGTAAAAATAACAGAACAATCTTTCAGGAAATCCAACTGCTAATTTATTTCAAGAACATTAAAAGTAAACTAACAAGTACCCTAAATATTACATGATGTATCATTAATTGTTTTTTGTGTTTAATTCGTAGAACTCCATATAATTTATTAAAAATCAAATATAATAATGTCATTATTAAGTTCTGCAAGTATTTTTAGTTTTTATTATTGTGAACAATTAGAAATTAATAAACGAACGCATGATCCTAACATAACATTAATTAATAAAGTAAGAACAATGATATATTCACCGCTTCTCGGTATGTTATCAAAACAATATAACACATTTAAATAAATCAATTAAGAACACATTATCAGTTAAATACGGGGAAACACATTATAAATGTAAAAACCTCACAGAATAGAGAATTTTAATTATTTTCTAACTAAATCGGTTTTACCGATAATACATCGAAACTAACCGCAGTTTGAAAATGGCATTGAACGCCGAAACAGCTGCTACAATAATAAAAACAAAAAATAATTCCATAATAGCATTATTAATTTTTTTTTTAAATACATGATGCATTGAAACTTTGTACGTACCCTAAAAATAGTTTGCTAAACACAATAATCACATTCAATATTAATAATATTATAAATGATGATAACTCGGTTGAATAATGATTAAAACGTGACATTACTACTTGGGTACTTTTATATAAAACAAAAAGGTTCAGCATCCATTTCAAGAATAGCACTTGAGACACATCTGCAAACTTTTCAAGTAGTACGCCTGATCAAGGGAATTTATCGTCGATTTATATTATTTTTTAAATTTTGTTTGCCAGGCGGGTCAATTATAGACTCTCGATTTCGCCAACTCACTTACACAAAGCAGAAATTAGATTCCATAAAAATGTTCGTAATAGTACTTACCTCTTAATAAATATATCATTTGAATTATTTTAAAGACTTTGGCAACTTCAAAATGTACGACTATCATAAAGAACGTTGAGATGGTATTCCTGGATGGCAACAGAAACAGGTTGCCTACAGGACTCACGCCCAAAAAATAACTGCTGACTTCGGATGGACGAGAGCTGCCTAGATTCGGCAGAACTGGAGATATTTTAGGGAGTCATATTATGTCCAAAACTGAATGTCAGAAGACTAAGAAAAAAGAATTAGGTAGATAAAGTTATGTGTTTCGTGATATTTTTACATGTCAAGATTGAAAGGGTACTAAAGGTAAATATTGAAACAAATGTAGGGAAAGTCAAGTAACGAATAGTAAGTATACAAGAAAGAGTTATATATGTCAAACACGTGAAGGCAAAACAAATATACTGATTGGTTTTTAAAGATTTGATTCAAGGGCGAGTTTAAATACTCTTCATCATCTACCCCAAAGATGAAATATCGTCACCATGGAGTGAAAAGTCACCAAATAACAAATGAAGGGTTTTGAGATAATGGGTGTTTTGTGATTATAATTTTATATGTTTATTTAAGGGTGCAAATAATTTATTATTTATTTTAATTCTATGCTGTTAGTGACTTATACCCATAACATAAATCGATTTAGCGATTTTTCACGGAGATATTGACTTTTTCAATAGATGCGGGTTCAAGATTATGTACTTTGACATATCTAACTCATTTTTGTCAAAAATGTTAGTTAGTGACTTTTCAATTCACGGCGACGATATGTAGGTTTTATAGAAATCCACAGAACGTCTTGTTAGGAGTAAGAATACCTCAGTATAATTACTGACAGTAAAACATAGCAAATATATGCAACACATTTGAACTTGACACCTGGTACAGGAAATATAGTTAAATTAATTAGGTATTTGTCGCCAAACTGTTCAGTGACATACATAACTAGCTGATGATGTGATGAAACCCAAACAAGGAGCAGGATGGTGTGTTTACACAAACCGAACGCGGGGAATATATTAGTATCTACCTAGCAGTGCCGTGCAGTCCATAAAGGCTGAAAACTGTACCCACCCTAAGATAAACGAACCATATAAAGACATTTTTTAAAAATGTAACAAATTTTTAATCAACTTGTATTTTTCCACGAATTTTGTAAGGAACTTGGCCGCTCATTTACTCAGTTGGCCACAACAATCAGCGGAAGATGTTAATAAAATTGCTATTATCAAATATTCAATGCACATTCATACCCGAACTGCATACAGCCTACCTTTGGTCATAAGGCAATGCACGCCACTGCTACCTATGTAGTCTTTTCATCGAGAATGTCATTCATCGAGTATAATGGGCCATCGTCAATTTGGAGCGAGGAGTGTTCGGCATACATTCATCGACAGCAACTAGCTAAGTACCTATTTACTGACTTCTTGGCAGTTGCGAGCTGCCAGGTACTGTAAATAAATCTTAAAAATACTTCAACGAAATTTTTAAAAAATGTCACTTAAACTGGATTGCCGATTGCGCAGGCCGATTTGAAAACAATTATATTAAGAATACAAAAAAACACACTTTCGCGTAATAATCTCGCTAAAAAAGCGTTAAATAATAAAAAAACGGTTTAAATCTTAAATTATTTTAGAATACATAAGATTTTCTATAATATAGCAATAGCACATAAATCATTACTGAGGGTCATCATCAAAAACAATTTAGGTACCCCGCTGAAGCACTATTTGAAGGGCTAAGAGTTCTGGACATACATGAGTAAAATAATAATACATATAAATTACGTCACCCCTACCCATCTATCGACCACACGCATGGCACTCGACATTCACAGAGTAATCCAAATATACCAATTATAACCAAAACATCTTTCGGTCAAAGACAGTTTTCAATCATGGGTCCAACATTATACAACGCTAACCTGTTACTTGAGAACGATAAGTTCAGATGTTCTTCGTAAATTAGTTACGGATTGGCTTCACGATTTATGGAAATATTCTTTACGGCATTGTTCTTATCCTTTTGCTTAAAGACTTTTTGCTTCATTGCGGTTCCGGTTCTCTCGGATGACAATTATCATTCAGCCAATGACATTCTTTAAAAATATCGATATTTGCGTAGTTTTAAGAACAAAAAACTCAATATTATTGACTTTAAACATTATTAGTGAGTCATTTGTCGCATAATAATGTTATTAAATGTAACGAATTACTGAAATTGCGATGTTTGTAAAGTATCTGTGCCAAAATAAAATTCCAGATAAAAGTGATTTAAAACCTAAAAATTGTAATAAACCACACTTGTAAAGTAAGTAATCATAAACTACATATCCACAAATGGAAGAAATGCACGCGTAAATTGCTTTCCAACTTGGCCGTTTAGTACTTACCGAAAGTCACTTACAGAATAAGTAAAAAAATTTCACACACCAGTACGCAAATGCGTCCACAGCCGGAAACACTGTAAATAACTAAATGTGTAAAAAATGTTAATACCTATTAAAATCTTCTTAAGCTTCTTAAGGTTATTTTATGAAAATTCTCCAGTCCTACAAATTTTAAAATTTTAAATAAATACCAACTCTTCTTGTGTCACTAATCTTCCAATAAATGTAATACCAATAGAAAGGGGGGGGGGGGGTTCTGTATTTGTTTGTACATAATTAGGTAGAGAATATGAAGTAATATTTGTAAAGAACCCTTGAGGTGATTTTTCACAAAAACGGCGCTAAACAAATCATCAAATTACTATTATTATTATGTGCTAAGTATAAGTGATGCACCAATAATTTTTAATAATACTGTGTTAATTAAACCCCAAACTCATTTAGAAATGTATTGTCATTGACATGGAATCGTAATCACAGTTAAACAAAATGTCTTTAACCCCAAGGGCAAGGAGAATGCCTTATCTTTAAAAAATCGGAATCAGGCGTCTGGGCTAATGAAAGCGTCGTGAAGGAAAGGGACGTTTGGGAGTAAATGACGTTGTAAGTAAAGAGCGGATGATCGGAGAAAAGAGTGGCAAGATTACAAAGAAGACATTGAATGACCAAGAAAATCAAATACTTGCGTCGGGTCATGTCAAGAGTCAAAATTACAGAAGAGTAGTTCATGCATATGAATGAAGCAAGGAGCGTATGTCAAGACAGAGTTGGCGGTCTATAATAATAATAATAATAATAATTGGATTACTTCTATAGCACCATCTTCGTGGGAAAATCACCTCAAGGGCGCTTTACAATTAATTTATATAACATATCACTTAGTCGTATAACTAATACCTTACAGCTAAAATTTATTACAAATGTCTTACAAGATTTATAAATATTGACATACAACTAGGACTTATAGCTAGCGATTAACTACTGAGACATAAATCTATGACTTATAGCTAGTTTTTTACAATTCAGACTTAAGTAGGTATAACTAGGATATAAATATAATACATATATAAACCTAATATTTATTTAAAACTAATACATATTTATGACCAAGTGCATATTTTATACACAATACTGCAAAATGACTTACAACCATGGCTTAAAACTAGAGTCTTACAACTAACAAACATATTTGCAATATTACCTGTTACGATTATTGCTCGTGCTGTCAGTGGTAAAGCACACTCGTACAAAAGTAGAAGTGTAAGAAATATCATTGAATTAAAGAAGATAATCTGAAACAACAATCGAAAACAACACTAAACCAATACGGTCGTTATTCTGTATAATATAATTTTAAAAGGTGGTCTTTAGTTTTGCTCTGAATTCAGCAGAGCTGTCGATCTTTCGCAAATGTAAAGGAAGTTCATTCCAAGCTGTTAGGCCTGCTGCTGCAAAAGCTCGGTCTCCGAAATTGGTGTTAGTAATATATCCTCTCTGCTAACCCCTCCGGGGAAAAGGCACGATGAAAATTAAAGTAAATCAAATTTTATAATGTTATCAAGTTCTGTAATATTTTAGTTTTGATTATTGTGACATCTGTTTCGTCGTCGAAAACCATTCAAGTTAGTAGCGACGGTATGATTAAAAAAACACAACAGGTTTACAGTAAAAAAAAATATGTATTCTGTACTGTAAACCTGCTAAGGATTCGCTGGTTAAAGTCTGTTGGGTGCTTGCTGATACACCCTGTATAATGGTTATTTGTACAATTAATACATCGATTGTACATATATACCTTTTAACACTTCAAATCGAGACCGTATTAAAAATAACGTAAAATAATATTTACGTGTTATAATACATAAAATATTATGTAATATGTATTCTACCGTGACAACGTAGTTTAAAACAAATCTGGCATTTAAGTTAGACAATATAGTTAAAGATACGAATTGACCGAATTCATGCCGCATCTAAGGATCCACACGGTTATTAGGTGTAGAGGAAACCATAGAAGAAAGAAGTGTAGACGACTACTGTAACAGCTGATCCATTATTAAAGATCTTGTAAAGAAATACTCGATTCTATTGGAGAGGGGTGAGGGGGACTAGGGAGAATAATGCGGCCATTTTTAGTCCCCTAGTATCGCTGGGGTCAAAGTACTTACCGAACCGGTGCTTTGACAGGTAAGTACTTGCCACATTCATATTATATTTATTATGTAAATCGTATTGGAAGAAATACGGAGGGGCGAAAATTGACAATAAACGATTTTATGTTCACTCGCTATCCATAAAATACTAAAATCATAATAATATTGCTTACTTGTTATATTGGTTTCAGTTGATTTCAATACGTCTTTTCCAAATATATATGAACAATAAAATTGTAAACCATAGAAAAAATACTACACTTCCTTATCTAGCATTTAAAAGTGTAATATTGATTTTTTAAATTTCATCGCTCATGGTGGCAATGCATCACGCTAAAAATAGTTTCATTTTTCTAGAAATTTCTTTGAGATAATTTCATGACGCCAGAGCTCTCAGTTAGATAGATTTTGTATTGGCATACGTATTTCCCGTTAATTTATTATTAAGATTCGTAATCATCGATGTAAAGCGGTCTACCCAGAATATTCCACAGAAATGGTAATAATTTAACATTACCTCAAAAATTCCGTATGGAATAAAGTTTTTAAAAATTAGATACATACACTCAATTAACGCAGCGAAGCTTTTCGGTTAGTACCTACCTAAAGCAATTTACAGAAAAATTTGAAACCTTTCGTAGTACACGACATTGTAAATAACAATTTGCTGTTTCTGCCATTTAAAAAATCTTGCAATATGGTAGGTCACTCCAGATTAAAACGTTAAATTACAAAGTTTTCGTTTGAGAAGATATGATTTTGCACGCACAGGACACAGTATTAGAAAACATTGCAATTACCGTTTAAATCCTATTTGTCATTGATATTATATTTATTAGAAGGTTATTCGTAAAAGAACGGTAGGTATTTATTTGAAACATTATTTTATTTGATATTGTCGATAATAATTATTTACAGTTACAAATATTTATAGTTATTTACAATGTCGCGGACTATGAAAACTTTCAATTTTTCTCTTTAATTACTTTAGGTAGGTCCTGACGGCTAGCTTCGCTATGTTAATTAGGTATGCAACGGAATCATATATCTGTTTGAACAAAATAAGATAACCCTAGCAAGTAATATTTGTACAGCGCCGTTGGGATGATTTTTAAAAAAAAAACGGCGCTATACATATCATCAAATTATTATTATTATACGTATAATATCAGCCTCTAGTCCCAGCGGCCTTGAGCCACTGAGACTAAAGGGAAGAGGAAGGATATGAGGAAGAGGAAGATTGGAAATTACATTCAACGCTATTCACATCTGGTCACTAAACAAGGCTTAAGCTATTTCGGCTAGCATTTGGATTCTGAACGGTGGTCTTTCACCAGGGCGACACTGAGAATATCTACATATGAATCACAGAATTTTCTACCTTTTTATCTCGAAACTGAGGCTAAAAGCAAAATTCAATAATACAGCCTAACTACTAACTACCCTATTTGTAACTGGTTTTGAATCTTCAACCAATTGTTTATTCAATCAATTGTTACTCCGGCATCAGTAAAATTCTTGTTCGTAAATTTTAAATTAATGTTGATATCATATTTTAAATATCTAAGACTGAAACCAAATTATTTCAACTTTGGTGCACAAATGGCAACACTGCTCAATAGTAACTCCACACCTTTATCGTCGTTCAGGCGAGACGACTCGCATGGATTGATTTGATGTTGTTACAACTTGTACGAGGGATACTGTTTCATTGACTTGACAAAAAATCACCAGTTGTCAACATCGTCAACGAAAGCAATCGTAACCAGATTTATAGGAAATAGTAAAGGTATAGTCGAGACTGCACGTCTTGTTGGATGACCATAATTACATTTTAATATTAGTTATTCAACATTGAAGCATTGTTTATATTAATCATATCGTATAATACAGGTACCCTGTACCACTCCCTCTTTATAATGTACGACGAATCTAACAAAAAGAGAGGTATATATTCTTATAACACAAATATGGGTGATAAAACCATAAGTACGAGTATATGACCAAATTCCGGGTGAGGAGATATAAAAATAATGCAAAGTCAGTGTATTCGGAATGCACTAGGAATGATTGGACAGTCTGGCGACGGAGAGCTGATAAAATAGAAAAGGGTGCCTAGAGGATACAATATTATATAGGTATAATATGACACTCAAGGAGATGGATGAAAACTCGTTGACGTCCTAGGAAACATATTATTAAATTATTCAAATACTTTTACGTAGGTTATATACGAGAATTCATTCATTATACTTGGTCCACGGGATTAAAAACAATCCAACTATTGTAAAAATTCAGTTAAGAGATGCATAATAGGTGAATAATCATGAATACATAGGAAAAAAAAGGGAAAAGGGAAACTAGCACAAGAGAATACGGCATAATGTAAATGATGTATGTCACGACAGAGGTGTGCGGCATTCTACCTCTCTGCATACCCTTGCAAAAGAGAAAGTGATGGTTAATTTATTTATTTAATATTATTTTTTTACTTGTACAAGTATAAACTGAGTCCTTCGTGATGGTAGTTTGAACATCGGTAGATTGAATCTTAAAACACTGAAGCGGGCGAAAATAACTCCCGTTAGAGAAAATGGATTTTGTTTGAAACCGCTGTATCTTTGAAAATAAAGTTTTTTTTTACTAGTAGATGTGTATCCGGCCATGCTCGGGATTATTTATTTTTTTGGAATAAAGTTACGAAGTCGTGAATTCTTGCTTGTCATTTGGCTGCCACAATTAACTTGACAGCGAAAGTAATTCTATTGTGATAACTATTACTATCTCTAAACAAAGAAACATTCATTTGAAAATTTAATTTCATTCTAAACATTTATTTTTTTCAAAATTTATCTAAATAATAAAGTTCTTAAGTAGATACCTACTTTTGTTTTCCATTTTGAAAACATTCCACCCGAATAAACCGTCTTCTTTTGAATATGTAATCTGTGGCTAACCAGAGTGGTATATTTATGGACTAACCTAAATACAACATAGCGGGTTCAATGTTTTTCATACTAATTTTAAACGTTGTAGCAACAGTTTTACATATTGGATTTCATTCACACTACTCTCTAAATACTCCCGGCACTAATAAAAACAAACTGTGTTATTTTCAGCGAAACCGGTCAAGTAATTTTCGAGAAAATCGAGGACAGACAGACAAACATTCATTTTCTTATACGAGTGTATAGATTGACCGACCATTGTCCAATAACACAAAAGACCACGAAATGAAATAAACAAGAGCTACAGAAAAATAACAGCACATACAAAATACAATGAAGCAATGACAAAAATATGCATTTGAGAAAATATTTTGTTATCTTTTTTTAAACAAAATTTTCGATTTTAGATTTGAATATGCTTGACCAATTTCTAGAGGTGAGGAAAAGTTGAGCTAACTCTGGTCACACGGACACGTTCACAAAACAGTTCTATCGGTTTATCTCTTCAGTGTTCTTCTTAGTCATCGGTATTAGATAAATTGGCAAATAATTGAGTCCGTGACAAGTTGGCCAAGTTGTCACCAGCAGTGAGATAATTATTGTCACACTCCATTGGTTGGTTATGAAACAGAAACTAGTTGGATGCTTGAGCAGAGTGGAGCAGGTTATAGAAGAGGTGTAACGAGTCTACTCTGCCAACGCTGGTAATATGAGAAGTTCAAGAGCGAATCAGTCATATGATTGCTATTGGTGCTCGGTGAGAAATATTGAAGGGCGTTATGGTGCGTGTAGTGTTACAACGGGCTTCTGGAATTCCGTTTTTTTATTACAAATTTCCAAAATCTGTTTTTTTTTTTTTTAAATAAAAATCTTTAGTTAGGTACCATCTAGATTACCTAGTTTTGTTTGTAGATTTTAACATGGATAATCTATTTTGTTAGCTATTAAGTTCAGCATGTAGGTATTGAAATTTTATATTGGAAACCCAATTTTGAAATAAGAAAAAGTTTTTTATTTTTTATTTTCATTGTGTCCAAGTTTAATTTGTAGAAGTTCATTTTTATTTAAAGACTAAAAAAAATTATATTAACTATTATTATTCAATACTAAAAATCGTTTATTCATAAAAATAAAAAAAAATACCTAGCAGAACTTTTTTTATAAATGAATATATTTTTGAAAATTGAATAATAATAGTTAATAGTAATTTTTTTTAAATATATGTAATTTGGTACTATCCTAGATGCATAGTATAGAGCTCCATGGTTGAAATGGTTTTTGTTGCAAAGTGCAGTATGTGTTGGAATTTCATTTTGGAAACCCGTTTTTGAAATTAAAATATGTTAGTAGGAAGGTACTATACTATACATTTTCATAGATGTATGAGACATGTCCTGTTTTTTTTATGTTGGAAACCCGTTGTTACGGATCTCTGATTATTACAGTCTCAGAGTTCTTCTGTTTTCGGATACTGATTATCAGTCAATAGAAGAACTCTGATAATATTTCGTAAAACCTGTTTTGATTAATATCGTCTTCCGATATTTCTCATCGAATTCCAGTCTATCTATAAAAGTGCACAGTGCCAGAATTTCCGACCGTACAATCACGCCGATTTTTTTTCCTTAATGGAAATAGGTATCTAATCAATTTGTGGTTTGACATCACCAACCAAAACCACTCTTTTTATCTTTTCACCTACTGATTCACCGACAAACTTTTTTTTTAAATGCGTGTATTACAGTCTGACGATTAATATTGCTCAGCTTTAAATAACAGCTCCATTGAAGCCAGATTAAAGTTAGCCTCTCAGAAGGTGGGCACACTGCACAGGGCCCGCAAATACTTAAATTTTAATAGTACACAACTGCTGAATTTGGCAGCCACCTCTAATCTGGAGCCCCAAAATACCTGCAAAAACTCTCGATCCCGGTTCATTTGGTAAAATCCTCCATCTCAACAAACTGATTACAATATTTTGGAGACGGGCGTCAGGTGGGACTGCTGGCCGTGTTCTACCGGTATTTCAATGGAAGATGCTCCGAGGAACTAGCGTCATTAATCCCTTAGGACCGGTACCGTATCCCTTTGTACACAGTTGACATTTGGCCCATGAGAACAGATCGTTACTACGACTCGTTCTTGTGTTCAACAGCTCGACTACGGAGCGATTGCCGGCCTCATTCACTCCTCATTCCTTCCTCTCCTCAAAAGATTCCCCACACTCCTCAAATATGACTTAGGCCCCGTGGGATATTATTTACCTCAGGGAATCCTGTGTTAAACTTTATTATAAGTTGACTGGACTTTCCTCATTGCGTGTTATGTCAAATCAATACCAACCGCTGGTACGTTCTATAAATAACAAAGGTCTAGTAAAAACCGAGGGCTGTACTTAGCATCAAATACTTTACTTCACCCGCCCTTTAGTTTCGCTGGGCATAACTTTTATGCTGTAATAAACTGAAAATTCTCACGCGATTTCTGACCTGGAAGCTTTTTTTCCAAATAGGTCAAAGGCCTGGAAGAAATACACTTTAGGACATATTTTATTTTATTAGAAACAGTAATAAAATATTTACATGAAAGCATCAAACATAATATTATATCATATACAATCGGCGTGTAAATTTCTGTAATAAATGTGTTGACAACATGTCTGGTGTACGCAACAAAGTTATGAATTATTTAGTTACAAACAACAATGTTTATTTACCTATCTTACTGAAACTTAGTACGTGGAACAACACGATAGTGATACGATGGCCAAATAAAATGAACATGTTAAAATGTTGAGGGCAAAAAATAATGTCACAAAAAAAGTTCAAATATTTCACTTTGTTTAATTTTTTTTTGCTGTCAATGTCGTGATGTTTACTTATTTCATTGTTCAATCTTGACTTTTTTTTTTTTTTTTGACACTTTAACAATTTTGAAAAACAAATTCTTTTGCGTAGGCTCTCAAATTCGAAATATGCAGTTTAGTTTCTGTTTATATACTTTTATGTTACACTAGCGATGAAACGATTACGACTACGATTATAATCATGATTACCTTTATAAATATAATATAATTTCGATTAAAAACTGCAGGGTTTATATATACCAATTAAACTATTAATATCTGTTAAAAAAAAGTATTCTTAAAAAAATAGGCAGATAAGTACAGAAACCTTTTTTAAATAGGTAAGTATGTAATACACACTGATAAGGATGGTCGATGTCATAGATATGAGTAATTTAAAAAAAAAACATTGTATCTACTTTCGTCCTTGTTGGTTGAGATAAGGACATATTTCTATCGATTTTCATACGAAAGGGAAGGGTTACTAATATTTAGTTAAATAAATTGTTATGTTTGCTCCCAAAGTCGATAAGATAAGGAGTTCGAATACCAAGAGTCAAAATCTTATTCCAAGAGAATGGCAGAAATTATCGATGAATTCGGTTTGTAGTTCTTGTACACAAAAATAATATTATGAATTACACCATATTAATATAATTAGACGATATTATCAAATTGAAAGAGAGAAATTTACATTTATTTTGATTCATACTATTCTTCTATTGCCACGTGTTTAAAAATTAAAGTTCAAAATAAAACCACAACCTTTTTCTTAGAAAGTGCCAGTGAATCATGAGTTGAAAGGGATATGCGTGGGGAAGGGGGTGCCTTGCGGAAGCCACAAGTAAGTTTTCAGTCACGCGTCGATCTGTCACAAAATTGTGACGCCACAGAGCGGACACCAGGGGAAGGACATTTGGTTTGGTGGCGCCACCGGTGGAGCCACCCTGCTAGTATCCTCGTGAAGTAGGCCCTTAGAGTAACAATATATTATTACTCTAAGAGTAGGCCCTTATCGTTCCGGAATACTGGCTTTGTTATTTTAATGCATTTTACACAGGAGCGGATTCAATCATCACCAATTTGGCCCTAAACAAACAAAAAAATCATGAAACCGATAAACTTTGTTTTTTTTTTTAAATAAAATATTTAGTAAATCCAATTTAATAATCTTATTATTAAGTTCTGCAAGTACATTAGTCTTTAATTATTATTACAGCTGTTTCGGCGTTCAAAGCCATTTTCAAACTGTGGTTAGGCCACATTGGGACGACTCACTTATATGATTTTATTTACTCCCACCCAATTTTAATTTGGACGGTGTTTAAAATGATTTATTAACCGTAAAATCGATTTACTTTGAAAATAAATAACCACAGTTTGAAAATGGCCTTGAACGCCGAAACATCTGTTAACAATAATTAAAAAGTCAAATACTTGCAGAACTTAATAATAACATTATTAAATTCGATTTTTAAAGAAATTATTGAATTCAACCAAATAAACACAATAACAATTAATCTCTACATACAAAAATGAATGTTTGTCTGTCTGTCCTCGATTTTCTCGAAAATTACTTGACCGGGTCCACTGAAAATGGCACAGTCTGTTCTTATTAATGCCGGGAAGGTTTAGAGAGTTTGTCCAATATGTTAAACTGTTGCCATAACGTTTAAAAAATAGAATGAAAAACATTAAACCATCCTTGTTGTATTGGGGTTAGCCCATAGATATACTATTCTGGTAAGCCGCAGATTACATATTCAAAAGAAGAAGGTTTGTTTGGGTAGAATATTTAAAAAATGGAAAACACAGGTATATATATGTTTTGAAAAAATAAATGTTTCGAATGAAATAAAATTTTCAAATGAATGATCATTGTTTAGAGATGTAATAGTCGCCACAAGGCATTCATTTCGCTGTCAAATCAATTATGTTACACAGACGACAAGTAAGAATTCACAACTTCGTAACTATAAAATTAAAATTAAAGGCCGGGTACACATTAGCTAGTATAATATAACAAGGAAACTTTATTTTTATTACATACCTTTATTATAAAAGTCAAACCTAATTTCACAATGATTGTGGATAGATACGAAAATCATTATTCCAACCTTTTTCCTTTTCCCTTTCCTATTCCCCATCTCCTTTAATTCCACTCTCTCTACAGCCTCACAACATACCCTAATTGGGGATGTAACAATCCCACCGGCTCCGGGTAGTTTGGAACAGTTTGACCACTTGTGCGACGTCCGCATTAAAAAAAACATTAAAATGTCACTTTAACCACCTAACGATCCAATCTATTTTATATTTTATCGTCTTGGCTCAATAATATGGGTTAAATGCTAAAACTACGGATAAGCAACTAACAGTTTGACTACAATGGGCACGTAATAAGCAAATAGGTAATACCAAGGCATTGTTCGATAAATATTTACATCTCTCAGTTAACTCAACCTACTCATGCCGAACTGCAGAAGTTAATAGTGGGATGTGATTACATTACTTGCAGATGTTAGACGTTATGGCAGGGCGTTTATTAATAATACATATTGTATACACCAGGGGAGCCGAGCCCAAGGTTTGTGAGCCAAAAATTTGTCCGCGAAGGAATTTCGAATGCCATTCGAACTTATGGCTAGCTTTCATAATAATGTACCTATTTCCTATATAGGCATTTCCTACATGCAATTACCGAAATGCAATTATTATGTTTGTTTCGATAGCTCTGAAAGAATCCCAATTCTGGGCTGGCGGCGAAGTTAATCTGGAGAACCAGATGAGAATAAATGTGAAGGAAGGACTGAAGAGACACAGGAGGATGCCACGGAAATTGAATAGGCCTACCTTGGTTCGTGGATATCCTCTAGCACTTATTTCATCTCACTGATACTTTACTAATCCAGAATTGGCCCGATGCTCCGATCGCGGCGTTAACACCTTTCGTTATTGCGCGACGAGCAGTAAAGATCGAACCGTCTTCGGCCTTTTCTTGTTCCAGTGACAAGGAATCGGATCGGGATGGGGGGGTCCAAAATTATCAAAAAAATAATGAATAAACAGAAATATATTCAAATTGAATGCCTCGATCGTACCGAGCAGTCTTAACTATAGGTCTGCATCAGTATTTCACTAACATTATATCCTAACCTATATCTTTCTTTACCCAAGATAAATATCATTTTTATGCGGATTTCTCAACAAAAACCTATTTGGACTTGCGATAGTCTTGTACTAGTGTAGCGATATACGATGAGTTTCCAGAGTTCTACAATCTTGCAATCACCGAAAATATAATCCCAGAAGATCTACATAATACCTTTGCCTCCTAGGCCCTAGACAGAATAATAAAGTTATTTTTGTTAAAGAATTAAAGGTCCTCCGTAGTTGAGTGGTTACGATTCTCGGCTACGAGTCTGGAGGTCGCGGGTACAAATTCCGGAGTGCGAGAGTAATTATTTCAGGAATTCGCAATTTACTCATTTTAAATGATATGTAGTATATTTGTGGCGCGTGCCAGAGTAGTTAATACTTTCAGTGTCGCCGTGGTGAAAGACCACCATTCAGAATCGAAACGTTGCTTGAAATGACTTTAATAATAATAATAATAGTTGGATGACTTGTATAGCGCCGTTTTTGTGAAAAATCACCTCAAGGGCGCTGTAAACGTACCGTACGTATATTGTAGATTTCAGAATTTTTTCCTCCCTATCTAGAGAGAATAAAAATTTGTGGTTTTCGTTTTCCAATTACTGGTAAAACTGGTTGTGTGTGCAATTTTTTTCATTGGATTTTAATAACTCGTTCAGGCGGTAGCCAATTTTTTTGTTATGTATTGAAAGGTGATATTTGTGTTTAATCTCCATTGAATTATTTCTGTGGATTTTTTTGTTGTAACTTTTGAAGGTACTTATGTTTTTATTGCACAATTTTAATGTAATTTATTTATGAATGTAAAAAAATGCATGTAGTGTATGATTTGTCATTTTATGTGAAACACCCGTTCTTTCAAATGAAGGTAGTATTAACTTCTGAAGTATTAAAAAAAAAGTACCCAAAAAAATTTTGAACGCTTCCAATCAAGCAACAAATTATGTTCTACCATTGGCAGTTAAAATTGAGGCTGAAAGGGTTAAATTTTGTTCCTTTCTGTATGGAACCACACAAGATTTCCAGTGCCTGAAGCAAACGGGACTACTTAAAACCCAGTGGATAGGAAAGGGGAAGGTTGGGAAACACTGGTTATTCTGATTTAGGTATTAAACATAAAATGGTAATTTTACACGGTGATATGGAGAGGTTCTTTCAGTCTGAATGTGGGAAAACCCATGTCTATACAATAAATAATTATGTATCCATGCGTAAACTCTGCCACAGAGCTGGAATAAATTAATGGCTCATCTTATAGTGAATATTTTGGGAAAGAATGGTTCTATATTATAATATGTAATATAAGATCAATAATAATTTGTGAACATTCTGAATTTGGTGACCAGATCTGAATAGCCAGTTTTTTTTAATTTTATTTTTTATTTTTTATTAGTTTCTATATAATTTTGATATTTTAAGGTAAGGTATAAATATTAAAAATACATGTATATTATAGAATTTTCATAGTGCTCTTCACTAGGAGAACCTGTGCTGAGGCGGACCAGGTTTTGCATAGTACTTTGCAGGTACTTCCCCACCTTCTCCTTCTCCATCTCCTTCTCCTCCCCGCGACCTTCAGTCTCACAACATACCCCATTTGGGGATGCCAGTCTCACTGGCTCCAGATGATTGGGAGCAGTTGGGACTCTTATGTGAAAATGAATGTTAAATTAAAAAAAAAATAAGACATAAAATTGACCTTACTTCGAATACACAGAAACGCCCAAAACCCACTTATATAGACACTTACATCTTCAGTACATGCACTTGACATACCACTTTGTTTCGAGGAAACGTCCGTTCTTAAAAATAATGGGCAGTTTAATCCATCTGTATGGATATCTTTTTTGGGTGTATAGACAAATCAAACACTAGCTGTTGGGTATTTTAATGATTTTTTTTTAAATTTTACATTTTGATTTTAACTAACAACATTTGAGCGGTAACGTAACTCCTTTAGTAGATTCAATAAGGAACTCCAGGGAAAAAAATATAATGGCTTTAAAAATATATATTCATATAGATCAGCAAACGCCGATTCTGAATGTAAAATTTTTATAATATATTATTATACTCGTACGTAGAATTTATAAATCGTTCCTTAAAATTGAAAAAAAACATCATATCATAAAAACAACTTGTTATGTTGGTACCATTGCATTTGGAACACGAGCACGAGCGCATTCTGTTTTTGGATTAATATGGACATTTTTATTTTTCGATTATAAATATGTATTTTTTTTGGTTTTGGCGAAATTTAAACTTAGTTCGGGTGACTTTAAGCTCTGTTTAATTGCTGTTCAATATAAAAATATAAATAAATCTATTATTAATGAAATAAATTAGAGTATTAATAAGCAAACCAATTTTCAACACGGATATTACGATAATGTTAATGCTCAATACTATTATTATTCTCTGAGTTAAAATTTCTTAAAAGGTGGATCATTTTATTACTTATGTTTGGTTATGGTTTATCATGAATAGAATATAAAATTATGTAAGGTAAAGCTCATCCATGTTTATGCGTTTGAAATTTTAACCTCAAACCTGACTAAAACCGACCGGCATAGAGTTGGAGCGTTTTGGCGGGTTGAAAATTATTTCAGCTATGAAAACTAACTTAAAAAATAAAAAAAAAACAAAATGTACTGGTATTTAAGTTTGAAATGACATTCATTTTGAATTGATAAAAAAAAATTATAAAAATTGGACCGGTGTTCCTTATTCTGTTCATTAGAATATTGACTTGCCATATTTGTCTACGTTCATTACCTGTAATCCACGAATATAGCTATAATCCGAAGACAATATAAAAAAAATGTTAGTTACCCCTGGCATACAATACACAGGGAAGTCGGAGAAACGGGCCGCAGCAATAAAATTAACGATTAAACGAAATAGGAGCAATTTTATTAATGTATCGGTAGAATCTTTCAGTTGTAATAGTTCATAAACTTATTTTATGCATGAAGCTAATAAATTCAGGTTTTTTTATAGAATAGAAGTGCGGTGCTAAGAAATTTGTGCAATTTCAATATCAACACTTTTTTATTTGGTTTAACATATTCTTTAATTTGTGCAATTTAAATATCAATACTTTTTTGATATGGTTTAACATATTCTTTAATTTTTAATTATTAATTATTTTTATTGAGATTTAAAAACCTCATTGTAATATTTAATCATTGAAGAAAATAATATTAACAAACCTAAATGAAATATGAAACCGGACAAAAGGACTGAAATATTTTTAGTTTCAGTCCTTTTCTCCGGTTTCATATTTCATTTAGGTTTGTCAATATTATTTTCTTCAATATTCTTTAATTTGTGCAATTTCAATATCAATACTTTTTTTATTTGGTTTAACATATTCTTTAATTTGTGCAATTTAAATATCAATACTTTTTTTATTTGGTTTAACATATTCTTTAATTTGTGCAATTTCAATATCAATACTTTTTTGATTTGGTTTAACATATTCTTTAATTTGTCAAAGCTTGCGGAAAGCTCCTAGCGTAAAAGCTGTCCCAGATCGAGGAATGCAAAACCTATGATAGTATGACAAAAATAAATTAATGTCACTTCCATAGATCAGAATAATGGCACAACAATTTGAAGACTACATTAGCGACTATCAGAGTGAAATTGTGGTTCCTGTTAATCGGAGGATGCCGTAAAAAGATTCAACTTGATATGTTCTTTGTGTAAAAAGGAGTGCATGGAGTTTGTTTAGGAAAATGCTCTTGTAAATAAATCCTGTACATTTTCTATATATTTCCTTTCATTTTATTTTCAATAAATATGTAGTATTCAATTTCTGTATCATAGTTTTGAAACCTAGTGAAGAGAATTTTGAAAGAAATATGAAAAATGATGCATTTTTACAGAAATGACACATTTTTTCTTGTTCATATAAATCTACATATACAAAAATCAATGCAAGTTTGTTTGTTTCTTTGTCCTCGATTTTCTCGAAAATTACTGGACCGGTTTCGCTGAAAATAGCACAGTTTGTTCTATTAGTGCCGGGAAGGTTTAGAGAGTAGTTTGAATGAAATCCAACATGTAAAACTGTTGGTATAACGTTTTAAAATTAGTATGAAAAACATTGAACCCGCCATGTTTTATTTAGGTTAGCCCATAGATATAACACTCTGGTAAGCCACAGATAGCATATTCAAAAAGTTTTTTTTGGGTAGAATATTTTCAAATTGGAAAACACAAGTAGGTACCTACTTAAGAACTTTATGATTTAGATAAATTTTGAAAAAATAAACATTTAGAATGAAATAAAATATTCGAACGAATGTTTCTTTATTTGGAGAGTTACTTCCGCTGTCAAATCAATTATGTCCCCCAAACGACGAGCAATAATTCACTACTTCATAACTTTATTAAAAAAAAAATCCCGAGCAAGGCCGGGTACACATCAGCTAGTTATCTATATAAATAGACTTTTCTTTTTGCATTTTAGAACATTTTGGCGAAATATATTTGGCACTAAAAGGGTTAAATAGTAACTGTAATTTCATGCAATGTGCAGTGTTTTCTAATGTGTCCTGTGCGTGCAAAACCATATCTTCCCAAGCTAAAACTTTATCAGGTAAGCATGTTTCTGTATATGTCTGTACATAATAAGATAAGCCTTAGCAAGTAATATCTTTACCATCGTTTTAAAAATCATACGCATTTATTTACTTGGGGTGTAATTTTTAAGAATTGGGAATAATCTTTGACACTTAATTTTGAATTATTAATTATTTTTATTGAGATTTAAAAAAAAAAACTCATTGTAATATTTAATCATTGAAGAAAATAATATTAACAAACCTAAATGAAATATGAAACCGGACAAAAGGACTGAAACTAAAAATATTTCAGTCACTGAAATATTTGAAAAAACTAACTAAAAAAACAACAGAAAATAAAAAAAGATTTCAGTCGCATTTGGGACTCGAACCCAGGACCTCTGCCTATCCGAAGCAACCGCTTAAACAACTTACCTAATGAGACCAGTTCAATTTATGTTATCTTCATCGATATCATATCTCAAATTCAAGATTTGTCAATATTATTCTTCATTTTTAATAGGCAGAGGTCCTGGGTTCGAGTCCCAGATGCGACTCAAATCTTTTCATGTTCTGTTGTTTTTTTTCCGGTTTCATGTTTCATTTAGGTTATGTTAATATTATTTTCTTCAATGATTAAATCTTTGACACGCCTAAAAACGAATTTTTGCTCCCCTGATCAATTTCATATTAATTCCTAATATAAGCCACCCTTGCCTCACATTCTAACCCAAAATAGCCTAACCTTACATAAACAATTACGTGTACAATGCAGCCAATGTTTAAAAACAAATTATCATTAAATTATTTTTAATCTCAAGTGGGTAATAAATTTGTAAAAGAATTTGAATGCAAATATTTTGCATCAATACGAATATTCATTACATCCCTAGCCCGCGGCGTGCAAACACATCGCTTTGTATTAATACGCGAAGGGTTCCCAATCTGACTATGGAAAACGGTCGATCATGGAGCAGAATTTGGTCGACTGCCGTCAGAATTTGATCCGTTGTCGCTGCGAATTTAAATTTACAACCATGGATGAAAATATTAATACCATGGCCGTGGGACAAATTGTTTTAGCTAGATTCGCACAGTTAATGAAGAGGCTTAATGGTCAACGTTTTGAAGAACTAAAAAAAGATAACAGAAAAAGTTTTTATAAGATGTCTGTTTGAAGTCGATCCTAATGAAAATTCCCAACCTCAAAAAGGTTGAGAACCCTTGAATTATTAGGCTATAGAATTTGAGCACGTGAGTCATTGGCTACAGACTATGCATTGGCATGGACATATTAGTATACAGGACAATAATTGCAGCACATTACCATGTGCATTGTGTGTGCACTGTGCACCCTTCTACTCAATACTCAGTACCTACATACTTGGTTACATCTTCGCTAGAACTTGCAGTCGGACATTTAAAAGTAGACCAAAATTGAGGGCGCTGCGATCGTTTAAAAGGTTTTAAATGGCAACACAACGATGGCGCATAGGGAGACAAAGTAAGTTAAAAAAAAACACAATGATCCAAGTGCAGGTGTTTAGAAATTTGTCGTACTAATTTTGTGTTTAAACATTTTTTTAAATATTTAACGTTTTGCATGTAAAGGCGATTTGTTCAAATTCACAGATCAAAATTACAAATTAAAAAATGTTAAAAATGAGTTATGATGATTTGCCTTGTTTCTTCAAAACGAACTGTCTAACGCGAATATGTGAACACATTTGGGTGTGAAGAATACATTTTAAATACAAAGTCAGCAGTTTCGTGTTCCTATAGTAATGACATTTTGTATTTCTAAAATTATAACCATCTGCAATAATTAATTTGCCAAGCTATGCCTATAATACGGGTAGGTACTGCCGACTGCCCTGGTGAAGCTTTGATATAATCGAAATCTGTATACAAACACATTTAACGTTTTATATAAATAAATAAACCGTTTTTTTTTCAAAATATTTGCCTTTGGAAAAAATCCGTAAATCATAAAAAAATAATAAAGCTAAAATTACAAGAATAATTATTTTTGTCAATTTTTTTTACAGAATAATTATTAGAAAGAAAATTTCAGGAAATACACGAAAATCTGTATTTATAATTTGCGGTACCTACCTAGTTGTAAAAAGTTCAGAGTTATGGGATAAACCAAGATATCTGTACAAAAAAAAATAATAGCATAATTATAACATTCGTGTTTATAATTTGACTATTCTTAGATTATCATGTTTAACATCTTCGACTTTTGGTAGGTACACGCTTACGTACGGCAAACGGTTCCATGATGAATCAACACACGTATGAATTGAAACACCTTTTAAAAGTGATATAAAGTCATTAAAAGTACAAAACTAGCCTGAAAACCTAATCTAACCTAACCAATTTTTTTTTTTTTTTAAAATAATAATTTCAATAATTTATTTCTTATTTCTTAGGTTAGGTTAGATTACTTTTAAAAAGCATTTCAATTCATACGCGTACTGTAGGTACATTCAAGCTTATTCATCTCTTATCTATATATAAAAATAATTTTTTTTCTGTCTGTCCTGTAATTACTTGACCGGTTTCGCTGAAAATGGCACAGTTTGTTCTTATTACGCTGGGAGGTTTAGAGAGTAGTTTGAATGAAATCCAATATGTTAAGCTGTTGCTATAACTGTTGTTTTAAAATTAGTATGAAAAACATTGAACCCGCCATGTTGTATTGAGGTTAGCCCATAGATATACCACTCTGGTTAGCCACAGATTACATATTCAAAAGAAGAAGGTTTGTTTGGAGAGAATATTTTCAAAATGGAAAACACGAGTAGATACCTACTTAAGAACTTTATTATTTAGATATGTTTTGAAAAAAATAAACGTTTGGAATGAAATAAAATCTTAATGACAAGCAAGAATTCACAACTTCATAACTTTATTAAAAAAAAAAATTTAAATCCCGAGTAAGCCCGGGTACACATTAACTAGATATTTATAAAAATGAAATTATAATAAATTTTTGGGTATTGTCCTAAATTGTAAAAAAAAAAAAACTTTCAACGAAATGGCAATAACCACAAAAAATCTGTATTTGCTTTTATTTATTTTTCACGTTTCCTTGGGATAACTATACATCTATGATCTATGTTTGCAAGGTTCATCAAATTTAACAATATGTGAACCGACAGATTAATTTTAGTAAATGTTTATGCTGAAATCGAACCAGTAACCTCCCGACTCAAACGCCGTAGTTCACTACTATAGCTCTCGAAAAATATTGGGTAAATAACATGTGCATATAAGCAGGTATTTTTCTTGTTAGTTTTTGTTTTTATTATTTAAAAAAAACCCAAACTAAGAACCTTAAACCCATTTTTGTATATAATATATATTATTAATTAGACATAAAATAGGTTTTTAGGTTCTAAGATTGGGATTATTTCGTAAATAAATAAAAAAAAAACCTAACCTAAAAGCCATACAAAAACATGAAAATTTACCAAAATTTAAAATAGACTGAAACAGTTGTTCCTCCTCGTAATTAAACTAATAAAAAGTGTTTTTCATTAATTTTGTGCGTATTAAGAAATATGTGCTTATATGCATGTTTAATAAATATTGCACTAACTTAAATTAGATAAGTAGTTACAAAAAACAATCGAGAAAACGACGAAAAGCTTAAAAAATGCATACTTCATCGATTTCGCCTAAAAACAACATTGGAAAAGCGCGGCTAACGCGGAAAAACGCAACCGTTCTGATTTCCACCTAAATAAAAAGAAAACACGATTTTACATCATACCAGGATTGGATTTAAATCATGACTCACCACATTTAGAAACCAATCAGAACTTTGCACTTGATTAAAACAATGTTTCACACCATAATTAAGTGTCGGGCGTATATTTCACATTTTCTCTGGTAGCTCCTGTCAAATAATGTTTTATTTTGAATAAGGAACGCGGCTCTCTAAGCGCACGAAAAATAACCGTCTCACGCGGCGCCACAATCGCTACTGAAATGAGCAACGAGCGTTGTCTTGGCGACCACCGGGTAGGTCATAAAATGCCCCGAGTTGCGTATGACGCTATCTACCCCACTGTCCTCTGAGCTCCTTCGTAGCGTTGTGCAATGTCCATAATCGAGATATCCCTTTTGAAATGTCGATTATTCGAATGGAACGTTTTAGAAGTTTTACATACAGAATGCCATGAATTTTATTTGCATGATAAAGTATATTTTCAGTAGGCAGGCAGTGTTTGAAGCGTCAAAAACTTTCGAATGGGGAGCTCTGGAGATATGAAACTTGCAGTGTTTTTTTCCTCCCGGAAATATCTTATTAAATGTATCAGTTCAGAATATTATTTCCATCATAATATATTAATGTAAATGTCAAGAAAAATGCATTTTGTTTAGACCATATTTTATATAAAACATGGACCCATTTCCCAACTGCTCCCAACCGTCTGGAGCCAGTGAGACTATGGCATTGGGGAATGTTGTGAGGCTGAAGGTATTGGGAAGGGGAAGGAGAAGGGGAAGAGGAAGGTTGGGAAATACCTGGCTATTCAGATCTGGTCACCAAACACGGCTAAAAGCCATTTCAAGCAACGTTTCAATTCTGAATGGTGGTCTTTCACCAGGGCGATACTGAGAGTATCTTCCACTCTGTGAAATACGATACTGAGAGTATCATACACTTGGAAACAAATTTACCTCTAGCATAGACATATTTAATGTAAGTTTACACATGTTCAAAAGGCACCTGAATGATATTTTTACTTAACAACAATTATAAAAGCATCACATAGGAGCTATTGCATAATAATTTTTTTAATATCCCGATCAATCCAAAAACTAATACTTCTTTTTTATTTCCCTGTTGATGGACTATATTATATTTTAACATGCATGTTTGCATCATCTGAAATATAAAAACACGTTTCTTTTTTTCATTATGTCATGCACTCGTGTTATGTTATATTATCGTTATTTAAAAAAGTATGTATATTTTTTAAAACGATTACCTACTATATGTATCATGTTCTTTTTTTTTGTTAACTTAAAAACTTTATTTTTTCTTTCTGTATTGTACACAAAACCATGTAAAATATTAAAATATGTAAAAACCCATCAGGGCGTTAATAAATAAATATTTTTAATTGTTTTGATTTCTTATTGAGAATATTGACTCTCGGTCGTAACCGGGTAGTAATTGTTAGTTGATAAGTTAATTGAATTCTTAATTTGACCATCTCGAAGGGAGCAATAAACGCTTTTAGCGGTATTTTATTCTTATGATAATTAATATTACGAAAGCATCTACAACTTGACACGTTTTAGGTGGCCTGGATTTTTTGGACACAAAATAAGTTCGTTCGTTTGTTAGTTGCTCCTTGGACGCCTGCAAAATTAAGTGCATCAAACTATAGAGCTTGTCTATTCGGAAATCCAGAGTGGTTGTTGGTGATTGTTTCCGGTTGACCCCGCCTCTTACCAAAATCGGTTTCTGGGCATCGGCCATCAGACGCATTCTCTTGTTTGCCAAGCTCTACCACGTTCCATTTTTATCAGCTACCATGAAAAATTAGTTTTTATTTTAAAACATAGGGAGAAACAAATAGAGATATTCCATGGAAGCGTGTCGACTGTCGCTGAGCTATGTAACGTAAATACTGACCCCGAGTCTATGATTGGGATAATTGTCTACGGAAGAGATTGGTGAGAGGATGTCTATGGGAGACGGCAGACGGAAGGGAGCAACTCAACATGGCGGGCGACATAACCTGACTGGAGCGGTCGTGATCGACGTGTGTGTTTTGGGAGAGATTATGTATTTGATTTTCTATTTTGTTTGACGTCGGAGGGCGTCTACTGAATTTGCCCGAAGTGGGTGTGTTTTTGTTTTATTGATTGATCGATGGCCGGATTGTGAGGCGATGAAGCCAAACCGCGCGTGCCTGCTGCTGTGGTGAAAATCTCGGAAGAAGTGATGAGCGGACCAAAAAGGACATAAGGTAGCATCTGCATATTCCATTGTCTGGACCCCACGGAAGAGGCTATGGCGGATGGCGCTTCGGAAGAGTCGTCCTAGACTTCTTTTTGGAGATTACTACGATCGGTGAGCATCTGGACCTGGAGAGGCCTTCCATGATGCTGAGGAGAGGAATCGGACCATGAGAGCCATCAATTATTGTTTGAACCTTTTCGTGTTGGGATCAATCCTTCTCTTTACTCTTTTCTTTGCTAAACCATGATAGACGTGGTTATAGAATCATTAAATTTATGTTCTTTCCTTTTACAAGGTTTTTATTTACTGTATCAATCAATACATCCCACTTCCCTGTGCTTCACCATCATTCTCACCCACGAATCTTGAGATGAGAGAACAATAGCCGTCGTATCATTTTTACGCTACATTATGGCGCCTCAACGTTTTTTGTGAATAATATTTAAGATATTATGGACACGGACTCGGGAATTGATGGGAGAAGTTCGTGTGGTGTGATGTATGGATTGATACAGAAATATTATTAATTTTATCATAATATTGTTTATGTATATGTGTGCATACATGAGGTCAGCGATCACGCCATTAGAAGGTTGGTAAATATTAATTGTCGTAATTTTTGGCATATTTGTGACATTGTTATTCTTGAAAGAAACGGTAATTATTTTTGCGACACAGGCATTTCCTGGCGTCGGTAACTAAAACTAATGCAAATAAATTTAAATAAATGAAATTAAAATGATTCATGATTTTGACAATAGATGGTGTTGCGTGTACACGATTGTTTGCGTCTCGGATAAATACTTATAAGTAATTTAATTCTGTTTACAATGGAGTTCAATAACATAAACAGCTATTCGAAAAAGGAATTGTATCCGCTATTTAAAAAAAAAAAAAAAAGAGATAGTACGCGTCTCTTAAAGATGAATATGACAGTGTGGTTGCATGTGGGACTACCAATCCTTCATGTCGCTCCACTTGTTTCTTCAAATGTGTTATTGTGGTCACATGTACTGGAGTTTGGTACCTTCAATACAGGTGCTCAGAATAAACACAAATTCTAATTTATTGATGATATTTTTTGACACTTATCCTCATTAGACTAGAATAGAAACATATTATTTGTTTCTCTG
>JAHDVE020002272.1:0-205231 GCA_022606495.2 Halesus radiatus | reverse complement strand
ACAAAATACAAAAAACAGGTAAAATACAATTTTCAAAAGGAATATTCGAGCGAGCAATGCGACAAACGAAGTGCTTGGATTCAATCGACAAGATATATTAATTCACTTAGGGCGATGCAGTCGTTTATATAGGTGTCCTAAGCTAGTCTGATGTGTTAAAGTTTATTTGAATTAAAGATAGTTTTATCAGTTATACAATAGGATGTTGACATTTGTATTGAGTACCAATGCAATGATTTCAGACGGAACTAGATAGAATAATGTAATCTTATATTTAGAGTTCACTGTACTATTTGATGGCGAGATATGTAGGAGAATAACTTGTTGATTCACTAGAAAATGCGAAGCGCGGAGTGAAGGGGGCATCCTTCATTGTCTTCTTGAAGGTGAGGGTCAGCTGGGGTAGTTAACTCACGAGATAACTCAAATAATGTATCTCAAAGAATAACTATATGAGAGCCAAATATTGCTTCAATGCAATAAAAGGTTCTTGTTAAATATTTTATCCGTAACAACCCTACCATTAAATTGTTAGAGTTCTCCTTCCCTCGGAAGACGTAGGCCTCATTAAACCGCATCCGGTGCAGTCACAGACGTTGTGCGTAAATGATGCAGAAATGGGGCCTGAAGGATTCCGAACTTTGTGAATGTGGACACATTCAAACAATAGAACACATCGTGTCCCCTTCATCAGTTTCCCTGGGCACATCTGTGCTGAACAAGTGACTCCCGATGACGTCGACTGGCTGAATAACCTCAGCATCCCACTATGACCTCCACCATACGAAGAAGAAGAATTTTGCTGAAAATTTTACATTTCGTAGACGTGGATAGTTCAGTACTACGCTGAAAGTGGTAGGAAGCTCAGCAGAATGGAAAAATTGCAAAGTAGCCCTTTGCATATCGTGTTTCATGTCGTACCATTTATCTGGTCAAAAGAAGAAGTCAACGGGACCTTAGAACTGTTTATTATTTTGAGAAACTTTAAGAAAATTGAAAAAATAACAATTCTTGTAACAGAAATAAACGCAAATGTCCCTTTTGCTAAAAAAAAACATTTATTTATTTATTTTTTTTTATTTTTTTTTTATTTTTTTTTATTTTTATTTATTTATATGAATACCGCACAAGAGTCCCAACTGCTCCCAACCGTCTAGAGCCAGTGAGACTATGGCATCCCCAATTGGGGAATGTTGTGAGGCTGAAGGTATTGGGGAGGGGAAGAGGAACGTGGGGAAATACCTGGCTATTCAGATCTGGTCACCAAACACGGCTAAAAGCCATTTCAAGCAACTTCTCAATTCTGAATGGGGGGTTCTTTCTCCAGGGCGATGCTGAGAGTATCTTCCACTCTGGAACGTGCGCAATTATACTACATATTATTATTTTTTTAAATAAATTAATTGCGAAACAGCACAAATTAATTAATTTGAAGCCGCGACCTTCGTAGTCGAGAGCCTTACCCCTCGACCATTATTAAATCAAGATTCCAAAATCATTTTTTTTTAAATAATGGATACCGTTGGGTAATCGATAATAAAAAAAACTAAAAATTTTCCAAAAAAAAAATACTGGTTCATCAAAAATGAGTAAAGAAAATATTTAAATAAATATAAAAATTAGCCATTCATCAAAGTTGACCCGAGGGTTCGAACGATTTTCTCATATTTTATTTTATGTCTTCACTAAAGTACGATTTTACTCCAAAGTAAATATGTTTTCATAATTTCTTCAAAAGATTGGTATCCACTTTGTGGCGTCATTATTAATAAATTAATTTAAAATTACTTTGTATTCACCAATTTATTAATACATACATATCAACATGTTTCGAAAGAGATGCTTTCCTCATCAGAAATTATGAATAAAGTGGAGAATTTTTTTTTTTTAAAATTAATTTATTAAATATGTTTCATTTGAAAACAAAATGCGAAAGCGTTTTTATCGCTATTTTATATCTTAGCTAATAAAAATAAAAATACCAGAAGAACGTAAAATATTGATGGGGTCGTTACGTGTGCATTTTCGTGATGAAAAAAAGCCAACATCGTGCTGCAAAGCTCGTAATAATCTTGCATTATACTGTTCAGTTTAAGAGGGCAGTCTTTTATTAAGCGACTACCGCGCAATTGACTATAGCATCCCCAGTTGGACCTTGTTGTGAGGCTTAAGGAGGCGGGGAGGGGAAGGATATAGGAAAGAGAAAAGTCACCAAATACGGCGAAAGCCATTTCAAGAAATGAGAAATTTTTACCTTTCTACACATTCGTTAATAGAAAAATAAGCAAAACTCACTTTACTGATCGACAATTCGCGGTAGCCCCCTTAACAGTTCACAAAAAATGCTATAAGTATTAGTATGTTTTTTTTTTATCGTTAGTTTTTGGTTTCAAACCATCGAATTGAATACACTCCATCAACATGGGGCGATTTCCTTGTATTACGTCGACCTTCCTGACCATTGCAATATGTGCTGGTATGTTTTGGTTTCTTTTATTCTTTGAAGTTTCCAATCAGAGCAACAACTAGGAACAGGTCAACAAGATTAACTATGAAGTCGGTCACTAAAGACGCACACTTTTCACATGATGCGTTTTAATGAGGCACCTACTTAACATGTTCTGACAAATCACTACAAACACATTTTTTTTCGTAGAATTAAAATTTAGTGTAAATCAAATTTAATAATGTTATTATTAAGTTCTGCAAGTATTTTTAGTTTTTTATTATTATGACAGCTGTTTCAGTGTTTAATGTCATTTTCAAACTGCGGTTAATCCACACTGTGCCGACTTGTTCATATGATTTTATTTACTCCCACCCCATTCTAATTTGGACGGGTTTTTTAAAATAATGATCTGTTATCGGTAAAACCGATTTACATATCTATATATCTATATAATAAATTTAATCGGTCTGTTCTGGGGTCTAAGAGATGTAAGGTCTGAGGAAATTTGGGGACATCGGCTGGCCCCTTCAGTGCTTTTTTTTATTTTCTTTTTTTTTTTTTAATTTACTCCCACTGTTCGTATCTTTCCCAGCTATAGAATGTATTAAATTTCACCCCCTTTGCAAACCTTCTGGAAGAAATTACTGTTTTAAAAGCACAGATTTAATAAAAGTTGTTTATTCTTTTATTGTATGTTTTATTTAATTCTTAACCTTGGACTAAATCCCTATCTAGGTTAACAATTGTATACGTTAATAAAGATAACACAAAAACAAAGATAATCTAAATGAATCAGCTAGAATTTATGTAAATTTGAACGTGATGGTCGGATTATAGTATTCAAATATCGAAGAAACATTATAGTAATAAAAATCATTCATACAAATGGGTACTAGAGCGGCTCAAAGGGAGGATAAATCATTTTAATTTAGTAAACATGCAGGGTGATTATGTGTTTACATTAAATCTTTTATCATTTCACGTTATATTTAAGACTGATAAAGACTAAGAAAAGAAAATGGTGGTAATCATCGGCTAGCAACTAACCATCACGCCAAACAACTCAATCTTTGCATACACTTCTTGTTTCATTCACATTCTCTTCTATTATTCCCACTTCTAAAATGGCCCTACTCAAATATTTCATTTACTTGATCGTGCCATGTCTTCCTCGGGCGTCCCCGCCTTCATTCACATTCGCGTCATATATTCTTCTTACACTCTTTTCTTCGTTCATTCGCTCTACATGCCCAAACCATCTAATCGTCCCATTCTTAATCTTACTCATTACGTTTACATCAGCCTTTTTTTATGAATCTCAATATTTTTCACACTATCATACATGGTTTGACCGCACATTCCTCCACGAGATACTATTTTTACGGCATTCAGTGATCTTTTTTTTAATGTTTTTAGTACAAATAAACCAGTTAATATATTCTAGAAGACTATCAAATATAAGTGAAGCCTGACCAAATAAAAATAATAAAAAATTGTACACAGGTTCCACCCAGACACAACTGTCGGCAACACCACCAACAGCTACACCGCCAATACTGATATCATCGACTTCATTGACCACTCCACTTGAACCACGTAAGTACAAATACAGCGCAACAATTTAATATAATGTAATTTAATATTTTGTAAATGAAATCCTCAGCACGGGAAGTCCATTATTTGTTATTTTATTATAAAAAAACAAGATAACGAAACATTATTATTATAATCGTATAAAAAGAGTCAGAGTATATAAGTAAAGCAGTTATCATTACCTAACGATACTATAAGAAACTAAACTAGATAACAGTGATAAAATAAATTATTTAGTATAAAAATAAAGAATAAATAATTGTTTTGATAAAAGGTTTAATTTTACCGCGAGCCGTTTGAGTATGCGTGATTTTGTTTTTACTGCCGCAACACGAAGCGCAATATCAGGGACCGAATGCAATTGAAAAATAACACCCAATAACCATACCCTATACCTTCTGGATAATAGAACTATCTCTGGACAAAACTATTTTTGCATATAAAATAAATAAAACCAATAAGTATTTCAGTTTTCTTCCATTTTTTCAGAACCCTTCAACTGCCAAATTTTGTGCGAATATTACTGCGACGACCTTTTGACATGTTATTTTGATTTTGCTCCCCACTGTAAATGTAAGTACAAGTTAAATATTAAACATAAACTGACCTAACTCAACACTTGCTTCATCTCCATTCATGAAAATAAAGAGACTGTAATTGATTTTCTAAAACTTGTTACAATAATTCTACTAAGAATGATGATTCTAAATTTCTAATAATATAAAACATTTTTTAAGTATCACATGAAACCGCGCATCGCAAACAGAAAACTACCCGTAAAACTACAGAAATTGTCAATATGTTTTCTCACTTTTTTAAGGATGTGTATGAATCAAATTTCCCCACACATTCCAAACTTCGTGTCAGATATAAACTTACAACCATTGTTTTGAATTTTTAATCTTCTACGTCCAAGTATTATTCTTTTCATGTATTATGAAATATGAACAAAGCTTGTCAATTTGACTGTCCTAAAACGGGAATTTCCCAGTTGGACAGTCAAAGTGTTCTTACTCTAAAACATTTTTTTGAATTGAATAAATAAAATTTATAAAAAGAAAATGAATTAAAAAAAAGATGTGGCTCGTCAGAGTCGAGAGTCGCGAAAGCCTTTGTATTTGGATAACAGCAACTGTAACGTTTCCCGCTAGTGACGCAAGGGGCGTTAGTGTGCTTAAGTTGTTAGGTGTTTTTGTATGCCATCATCAGTGGCTACACAAATTTACGGAAGTTTGATGATTTAACTAACATTTGTGAAATTTTGTTTAACAGGTTCGATTTATGCACAAGGGACAGAGGAGCCCCCAGGACCACCTCCGAGTAATTATATTAATTAATATTTTTATATCAACTAATATACTAATAATGATGACATAGCGTAGTTTTGTGTTATTTCGATTCAAGTACGCGTTACTATAACAAACTTAAAAATAATGATTGACTAACCATTCAGTGATATTCCTACAGTGTCCCTTTCATGTTCTACTTATACATTCTTCACAAATTACAAACATTCTTACTTATTCTTAATATTACTCCTACAGTACTCCTTGGGCACATATTCATATAATAAAATTACAAAATTTTATACAGTATATACAAAGCGATACAAAAATAACACATTCACAATGACAGTGTAAAAATAGCAACATTTTAAGACAGGAGTCGGGTTATTTTCAACAATAACTGAGTTTAAATAAAAAAAAAATAAATAAAGAGGAAACCGAAACCAAACAACTACCGGAGGCTTGAGAAAATGGCTTTTTACAATAAATTGAGAATTTAAAAAATTTCGAGAGTACGATTTTTTTTGGCAATTTTAAAGACCGTTTAAATTCAGTCAATTTCTGGATATTGGTAAGAGCGGGGGGAAGTTTATTCCAAATGAGAGGACCATTTACATGAAGAGAGCGATCGTAGAAGACGGCTCGATTTGACATTGAAACTTCGATTAGACGATCAGTAGCCTCTAGATCTGCCAAAGATATATCAAAGACCGGCAGATCTAGGTGCTACTGATAGGATAAATAAAAAAAAGGTCCGCGGCGTGTGGAGTTTGAATTATACCAAAATACATTGAATATGTTTTAAAAAAAAATTAGAAAGCCTTTGTTATTATTTTCCCCGTAATAAATCTAACCTTCTTTGAAAAGGAATTATTCAAAGAATAATAATTAAAATTATACTTAAATAAATTCCGGAATACCCAATGGATCACCTATTTGAACAATTTCAAATACCTACATTTAAAAATCTATATAATAAAAAATCAATAATTCAAATCCTTAATTTATGCCTCTGCCACGTCACATTTTTTGAATTTTACTTATGGCGTTTTTTTTTCACAATTATGATGTTTTGTTATTTTTAACAGCGCCTACACAGCCAACGCCACCATCATCAAGTCCACCAACACCATCGACGATTTCAACGATCCCACCACCATGGTCAGGATCCCCGCCAGGCACAACTACCACCATCCAAACTACAGAAAGCACTACCGGTAAGTTCACCATTATATTTGACAATGAAATAGTATTATTTAACCATTGCAGAAAATAATATTAACACAACCTAAATGAAACATGAAAACGGAAAAAAAATAATTCAGTCGCATCTGGGACTCGAACCCAGGACCTCTGCCTATCCGGGGCAACCGCTTTACCGACTTAGCTAAAATGAGACCAGTTCAATTTATGTCATCATCATCGATACGATATATCAAATTCAAGATTTGTCAATATTATTCTCCATTTTTAATCCCATATTATTGGCAGCTATCTTTATGATGATTGCAAATTTCCTAAGGAACACAATTGCAAACTAGACAGTGTCTCGGATTAATATCCGATTGTTTATTTACATGAGACATCTATTTACTTTTCAAAAAGTCTATAGAATACATTCAATTTTTAATTATTCATTATTTTCATTGATATTTAAAAATTTCATTTTAATATTTTTATTTTCTGTTGTTTTTTTCCGTTTTCATGTTTCATTTAGGTTATGTTAATATTATTTTCTTATTATAAAACATACTATAAAACATTATCTTAGTATCTAGTAATACATGCACAGTTGCAGAAATGAGAAGAACATCTTTGCTGTTTATGTCAAATCCTTTTTCCCAAATGTGTATATTTTTAACTCCAGATATATAATTATTGTCCGAAAGGCCCGGCAGAACATGTGTCGACAACAAAAGCGGCATGGCAATGGGAAGCAAGCGGGACATGTAAGTACAACAGAAAATTTAAATAGATAATATTTCTTAATAGAAGATTACTACCTAAGTTCACCGAATAAAATATAATAATGATAATAATTGGATTACTTGTATAGCGCCGTTTTTGTGAAAAATCACCTCAAGGGCGCTTTATAAATCTTAATTCCTATTCTTTGTCTAATTATGCACAAACAGTTACAGAAAAACATACTTACCCGCAGCTGGCAGGTCGCTTCACATGAACACAGTTTTATTAGAAAATTAAAGTATTGATACCATAGTTTTACAGTTGCTATTTTATCCTCCTTTTCTATTGATGTTACATTTATTAGAAGATTGGTGGCACAAGAAGAGCTGGCATTTATTTGAAATACTTTTAATTTTTAGGACTTTAAGAAAATGTTTATAAAATGACCTTAAAAAACGTACGAAGCTTCTAATGGATATTACCATTTTTAAATATACCTAGAAATCTGATCTGTGCCGATTTAAAATAAAACTAATATCTTATATAAATTGAAAATACACTTTGTATATACCACTTTACTTAAAATATATAAATATTTCTACATGTTTCGATAGCAATGCTATCATCTTCAGGAATAAATGAATACTAAAAAATAATTTCAAGCATAGAAAAATAATAAAAAAATTAAAACAATAATTTAAGAATGTACAAAATATGAGCATAAACAAAAATGAATTAAAGTAGGTAAGTAACAGATTAAAAATGTTAATGACAAATTTATTATAAAACATTGAATAATACATTTAAATTAGAAATATAAATAAAAATTATCATTATTAATATTAATATGAAAATAAATTTAAGAGATATTAAATAATGATTGCAACTATTTTTACATCGGAAAGACTTGTAGAAATTTCAGTATTAGGGTTAAGGAACACCTAAGATGTTTAAATAATAACAACTATTCTGAATTTGCAAATCATATTTTAGAAACCAATCATTCGTTTGACATAAATAAAGGTTTAAAAGTTTTACATACAAATACAACTGGTTTACAATTAGATAAATTTGAAATTTTAGAAATAAGAAAAAGTGTTAATAGCGAATTAAATTTAATAAATAATCAAATATTTTTTTAAAATAGCTATCTCTTAAATTTATTTTCATATTAATATTAATAATGATAATTTTTATTTATATTTCTAATTTAAATGTATTATTCAATGTTTTATAATTATTTTGTCATTAACATTTTTAATCTGTTACTTACCTACTTTAATTCATTTTTGTTTATGCTCATATTTTGTACATTCTTAAATTATTGTTTTAAATTTTTTATTATTTTTCTATGCTTGAAATTATTTTAGAGTATTCATTTATTCCTGAAGATGATAGCATTGCTATCGAAACATGTATAAATATTTATATATTTTAAGTAAAGTGGTATATACAAAGTGTATTTTCAATTTATATAATTAATAATGATGCCACAAAGTTACCAAGCATTTGAAGAAATTATAAAACTAATATCACCTGTTTACTTAAACCCATTCGTTTCCTGGTTTCCGGATGACATCAATAATCTGTTACAGATCGAATTTAGATTTAAAAAAGAAAAATTATCCTTTTTATTTTTAAGTTGAATTACAAATATTTTACAAAATATTATTGGAATTTTCAAAGAATTTGATCAATTTTACCAGAGGATTTATCCTGCGGCGCCTGGGTAGAAATCCGACACACTTATCCACTCTAATCCAACCTAACCTGTAAAAACCTCTTATTTTCCAGTTGCTTACAATATGACTTGTGAATTCGCGTGCACGAACCACTGTGGCCAGGGCTCACCCTCATCTATGTGCGATTTCTATATCCTAGTAGAAAATTGCTACTGTAAGTTACAACTAAATAACTACTCATTACTCATTTCCCCGCAGGGGTGGGCAGGGAAGAGGGACCGCCACACAATGCACCCTGTCTTGGCGCGCACTCCTTGCCTCTCTCAAAATTCAAAAATCGTCTATTTTTTTGTTTACACTCTTGTAGATGACACACAAAATATCAATACACGAATGCTAGCTTGATTTTTACCAGTGTTCTCCCACATCTCACTCTGCAATAAGGTATATTATGGCACAAACCGTATGTAACCAATCATAATTTAAAAAAAAAAAAATTTACATATTCAAAATTATAATTAAATTAAACGTTTATAAATATATTAGAAAGTTAACAGTCTATTGTGAAGGCCAAAATCTTCTAGAATTGATGCATTTTTGCGCATCCATGGAAGCATCATATTTCGATTTTCGATAGCACGACATTTATTTTCGCTGACTCAGAGTGTTCCTGTTTTCACATCGTAAAGAAATATAGGGAAAGTCAGCGCCCGGACGAGTCTCATCTTGATGATCTTCATTATGCCTCTGTCACTTCATATCGGTTGCATTTTGCACATGGTATTTTTTTATTACATTATATAATATTTTTCAAATTTTAACAGGTTTGAGGACGTCAAGCCCAATGGCGGGATCAACGCCAACACCGTCTCCAGCAATATTGTCATCAACGGCCACACCACTAACAACAACGGTCACACCAACAACAACAACGGTCACACCAACAACTACAACGGTCACACCAACAACAACAACGGTCACACCTACACCGCCAACACCACCACCGTCATCAACAGCGGTGTCGCCATCAAGTCCACCAACACCGTCGACTTCTATAACCACACCACCATGGTCAGGATCCCAGCCAGACACATCTTACACATCTTCGGTGGGCACTACAAGTAAGTTTACCATGATGATAAAATACATTATTACTATTGGGCATAAGATCTTTTCTACATAATCTTTTTTACATAATCTTTTCTATATAATCTCTTCTACATAATCATTTACATATTCTGTATAAATATGAAAAAAGATTATGTTATTATCTTATGTATATTTCGCAACCCAAAAATACTCCACAATCATACACCAACCCACAATCACTGATCATTAAACTTTAATCCTTAACATTCATTCAAATACCAATTCATTCATATCCAACTCTATAGCCTCAGTAACTGAATATATTTACAATTCTCTAGACTAACATAAAAAAAAATGTATTGGTGTATTCCTCGACCGTTCTAAAGCCTTTGATACCATACACCACACAAGTCTCTCTTTAACAAATTTGAAAATATAGGGATTACTGAAAATGAACTGACATCTTTTAAAAGTAACATGGAATACAAAAGCAAACAGTTAAACTGAACAACATGACCGGCAAATTTATTGATGTCAAATTAGGGGTGCCTCAAGAAAGTGTTCTGGGTCCAATCCTGTTCTTAATTTAAATAAATGACCTATGTCACATAGAATGCGAAGACGAAATCATAAGTTTTGCAATGATACTGTTATTCTATTAAATGGGAAAAATTGATCAGAAACATTCAAGAAAGCAGAAGTCACTTTAAACAGAAACAAAACATGGCTGGACTATCACTCACTCACACTTAATGCTAATAAGACCAAATTCATTACTTTTGAAATAAACAATACTAAAAATTCAGAAACAAATCTTAACTTGAATATTCACAGCTTACCACATTTAAATGGTTAATGTAAATGTCTACCATTGGAAAATATTAATCAGATAATGTATCTAGGTGTAAAAATTTATCACAATTTAAAGTGGGGTAACCACATTATTTATCTGAATAATTTTTTTTTTAAATTAACTTACTTTTTTAACACAATCAGGAATGTCCTTAGTACAAACGATTTGATTAAGATCTACTTGGCTGTTTGCCAATCACTATAAGAATACGGTATTATCGGATGGGGCAGTGTTAATGATATTTTTTTTCAATTTACTCTAGAACAGAAAAATCTCTCATGAAATGTATACTTATAGTCTCTGTAAGAACTAGTACTGATGAAATCTTTAACATTATGTCATTAAATCAATTATACTCTAAAACGATACTACTTTACATTCATAAATACAAAAAACAAGAAATAACAATAATCACATATATTAGATCTACGAGTACATATTAAACAATAGATCCGACACATACAACAAGGAACACAAATACAACATTTGGACAAAAAAACTTCTCACACTATGGTACTAAACTCTACAACAAAATCCCACTATTCTTTAAAAATCACATCTTTATAAATTTAAAAATCAAATAAATCAAATGATAAGTTACATAGGTAGATCTGAAATAGAAAACATTAACACCAAATATAGACTAACAGCGAAACCGCTCAACTGCACTTGAAACCCCTCACCTTTGAAATATTTTTATTTTTTTCTCCCATCACATCAATTTAATATATTGTAATTGAATATTTTTTAAATGAAATCCTCAGCGAGGGAAATCCCAGTGAGGGTATGTTACTTGTAATTTTGTTATAAAAAAAGAAGATAATAAACCGTTACTATTATTATTATTATTACATTTTTCATTGGAGTTCTTTATTCACATACTTCATGTTTCAGAATTAAAAAAAAAACAATTTGCTATGTTCATATTATATATTTAGTTACGTAGCTGAACAAGGATTCTTCTTAAATTGCCATTTAAACACAGGCGTATCGCACCTAGTGAGATGGGCAACACTTCACCATTAATAATAAATGTTAAAACATATGCGAAATTAACAATTTACTAGCACTTTAGAGGTAAACTAGATCACAATAAAGACTTACAGACACACAATACAAGAGAAAAAGAATATATTGAAGAAAAAAAAAACAAATCCAAAACACATAGCTTTGTATCTATGTTTCATACAAAACTTAATTTTGGATTTGAGGCCAAAATACTCACCTAAACCTAATGGTCTTTTTTTTTTCATCAAAAAGTTTAGTAAATATCTAGTACGGATGAGATGTAATTTATTTATTTTTGTTTTACATTATGAAATATAGACCACAAAGAGAATTGATTTTTCGCGACTTTAGAGGCACCTTTAACAATTATTTGGGGGTTAATGGTAATTTAAAAAAAAGTTATACCCCGTCTACTTTGAAAAAATAATGAAATATAAAATTAAAAATTAAAAAAAATATATAAGTAAACTTTATGGCGGACTTTAAATAAAATTAAAAACTTATTAATTGATAAACTTAAGTTCTTAAAAACTTAAGACAAGATTTTTTTTGTGCATAGCGCAAAGGGTAACAATTATTATTTTTATAAACAATAATTATTAATCTAAAACACTCATCCAAATTGAAAAACCTTCCGAGCAAAGATAAATGTCGCCGGCAGGACTCGAACCCGCACCCTTCTAATGTCCGGTTAGATGCTCTACCGTTGAGCTACGTCGGCTTATCGCAACCCGCCAAGTTAATCAATATATACTAGTGTTCCATTTTAATAATTACTGTTTTTATTATATTTTCACCTGTAAACAACCAACTTTATTAGTATGAGAGAGGCTTGTAACGGCTAAATCCCTCAAATAGATGGCGTCGAGACAAATTATGTCTACATTTTATTAGTGAAAATTGCTTTGACTTGTCAAATATTTATTAATTGATAAACTAAAGTTCTTAAAAACTTAAGACAAGATTTTTTTTGTGCATAGCGCAAAGGGTAACAATTATTATTTTTATAAACAAAGAAGAATTAGAAGGGTGAAGAATTAGAAGGGTGCGGGTTCGAGTCCTGCCGGCGACATTTATCTTTGCTCGGAAGGTTTTTTCAATTTGGATGAGTGTTTTAGATTAATAATTATTGTTTATAAAAATAATAAAATTAAAAACGACCAATTTTCGTTGAAACACAAGTTTGCCGTACATAATTTAAAATGCCCACCCGAAAATACGTTTTTTTAAATGTTTTATTTTTATTCACATAACAAACAAAATAATTTAAAAAAAAATACATTAAACCCTCAAATAATTTTCTAAGTTGACCCTAAAATTATGGAAATAGTTGTTTTTTTCCGTTGTACATACTTCATAATTTAAAACAAAAATAAATAAAATACTTCTCATCCGTACTAGATATTTACTAAACCTTTAACGAAAAAAAATTTCTTTCAGTTTGGATGGGTATTTTGGCCTCAAATCCAAAATTAAGTCATGTATGAAACAGGCAGCGCAGCCGTTCCTCTTAAACTTATCTAAAGTAACGCGTAAAATCGGTGTATCTAATAAGTATTGAAGATAAGATATGTTTAAATTAAAACGTAAAAAAAAAATATGTTTATATTATACCACATGAAGTGGAACTATTTTTAATTAATTAATTTAACAATTTTTTTTTTTTTTTAATAAATCAAAAATAAAATATCAATGGTGAAAGATCATGTTACACGTTAAAATGATGTCTCTTTGATATTAAATTGTCATTATTACTCTTAATGAGATAACGGAATTGCTTGTTAGAGTTGATTCGCAGGATGATTTTCTCTCTCAACCGAGAGAGGGTCCCTAGAGAAGTGAGGTTGTACGTATATGAACTATTTCTCTTTCAGGGGAGGATCTATCGTGCGAGTTTATTTGCCTTATTTTCTGCCAGACCTATCCGTGTATGACTTTTTATGATGGAGGAGCATGTGACTGTACGTATCTATCAATAAAATACCATTTATAATTATATTAATTATTATTTATTTTTTTAATTTTTTGTGTTTCATCATATTACTAGGTATTGCCTATTGCAGTCCTGCAATTGGTTTGTATATCATATATTTAGAATATGTTGTGATGTGGATGAAGTAATGAGTGTGTGTGTTAGAAATAATTTTTAAAATTAATATTAGGAAAAACATTTCTAGTCACCCTCCTACTCCTACCCCAACCCCTACCCCAACACTTAACCTACCCCTACCCTTAGCTCTACCTCTCCCCTAATACTATCCCTATTAAGTTCAGTTTAAGTCTTATCTCGCAAAAAGAGACCCAAGGAGCTTACTGCCCAATGTATCACTTAGGAAATAGCGCTGCGTTCGTCGAGATGCTTAATTTGATACACATATCGGCTCTCCTACCCCTATCCCTAGTCCTATTCCTACTCCTACTCCTACCCTTACTCCTACTCCTACACCTACCCTATCTCCTACTCCTAGTCTTACCCTACCACTACACCTATTTAGTTCTGTTTGAGGGCCTAAGGGGCCTAGGAGTTTTCTACTCAATTTGTCACAGTGCAAATCGGGTTGTGGAAATCGATACGCTTAATTTGATACACATATCGGCTCTCCTACCCCTATCCCTAGTACTATTCCTACTCCTACTCCTACCCTATCTCCTACTCCTAGTCTTACCCTACCACTACACCTATTTAGTTCTGTTTGAGGGCCTAAGGGGCCTAGGAGTTTTCTGCTCAATTTGTAACCGTGCAAATTTGATTGTGGAAATCGATACGCTTAATTTGATACCCATATCGGCTACCCCTACTCCTAATCCTACTCGTAGCTCTTATCCTACCCCAACCCCAACCCTACCCCTTGCCCGACCGCTAGTTATTTCAATTCGATATATGTATTTTGCATAATATTTTCCCTTAAAAATATGAGCCTTATCTCGCAAAAATGGCTAAGTTCTATGTTCGAGGTGTAAGTAAAAAAACAGCGCTATATAAATAAATAAAAAAAACATTAATAAAATTGTCGTTTTCTGACAATAAACGTATTTTTAATGTTTTTTTTTGTTTTCACCGCTTTACATGCTCCTAGTATATTTCTAATGAATGTTGCAATATAAATCGGGTAGGAACTCATAATAACAATATATTTTATTATAGGGCCGTGTTCTTCGGTAAATCGCCTATGCATTAAAAAAAATGGTGAATTTCTTTTCACTAATGGCTTTTAATTTTTTTTATATGTTACCTTCAAAATAATCATTTCATACTATCCCGGTAGTTACTTCGATAAATTGGGTACCTACACAATAATTTATTTCGAATTATTCAATAGCCTACGTTTTCTCATATATGTTGGTATCATTTTTCTCCTAGCTCCTGATTGACTCGAACCAAATTCATTCGTAAATACTCGGGGTGCTTCAACATCGACGTATTCATTTTCCAATAATATAAATTGAATAAAAAAATTTACCTTCAAAACGATTTTGGTCGTGTGTGCAAATTTTGAATTCGCAAACGCTGACGTTTTATTCGTAATAAATTAATGAACAAATGAAAAAAAAGTCAATAAATCTTGATTTGATAAATATAATTTCAGGACGCGAATGTTCGTGGGGACCGACCTTCTCGATTTTCTGAAAAAAACCTATATCTAAATAGTAATTTAATAATTGATACAAGATAAGTACGAGCTATCCTAATCCCGAATACGGTACTCAAGCAACAGCGAACCAATTACAAGCTACCGAGGCGTAGTTCGGAGTTCACGAAGGAATCCGAAGAAGAGTTTGCATTTGATTAAAAAGGGAGACTTTGGCCGAAGTAAAGATAGTGGAGACAGACGAGTCAGTGGAGACCGTCCGGTCAGTTGTCGAGACTCCCGTCTCCTACATAGCAAGCGGGCCGCTTTCCTTCCCAGCCTGAGACGCTGCGGGAAGAAATACCGACCAACTCGGCAGGAATCGCCGAACCCCAACGCCCACCGTTCGAGTGCACTCATTCGCCTTTTGCCTCCTGCCCTCCGGTGCCGTGGTCCCGTCAAGGCGCATACCCACAGCCGCAGAAATTACCACCAGACAGCAGTTAAGCGCCTGTGGTATCCTGATGATCATCCTCTTGAACCGTCTGAAACCGGTCGTCAAGCGGAAGCCAAACCGCATGTCCGCCCGGCACCAAAACCTCCCCCTACCGGAAGTACCACCTGCTCTCTGAGGCTTCCTACACCAACATCGAGACGACTGGTAATCTCCCCACTGGACCGTGTGCAGATTACCCGTAGAAACAGTTTTCGTGTAATAAGTGAAACCCATAATACCTACTAGTAAAGAATGTATTTTATATTGTGAACTAATAAAAAAACTTGACACTCAACTAAATTACCTGTTTTCTACTGAACCCGAATGACCCCATCATGTCATTATATTACAAAAACATAAGTATTAAATTTTGGAGCGGTCTCTTCTCGAACGCCCCCTACAAAATTACTCTCTTAGTCTCTATCGTTTGAAAGTAGAATTAGCAACAAATCGATCCGTTTTTATCTTACCGAATTTACTCTAGTTGTATTTCCGACCGCTAGGCGTCTCATAAAAAATGTAATTTTTTCCGATTTTTTTAAATGTCAAATTTTAATAGAATTTGGCGGCATTCTTTTCAGTGATAATAAGCAATAAGCAGCGGTAATTCTGATGAATTATAAACCTTCCGACATTTGTTTTTAGTAAATATTATTAATTTATTTTACAACCGCGGTGCGCGTTTTACCGGAATATTATTTTCCGCGGGGCGATGTCTAAAATTTAACAAAATATTTTAACAAAATTTTTTTTTTGTGCAACTGTTATATATTTTATCTGATTATTACCTAGTATCTTAGTTTTAGTGATATATTACTATTTTAAACAGGTCCGTATGCAATAACACTACCATCGCCAAAAACGACAACTTCAGCGCCAACGACGACAACACCACTGCCAACAACGACAAGACCACCGCTAATAACGATGACCTCCATAAAAAACCCTACTTCTTATACTACCACTATACGTAAGTACATAATGGAGCATCCATTTTTTAATAGCAACTATTGCATTTTTCAATTTAGACAATTGCAGTTTTTCCGTAAGAAATTTTATCGAACAGAATCTGCCAGAACGATTTTGAAAGATCAATTGATGAAACGAATCTAGGCACCACTAAGATTGTTTAAAATCCGAGAAACAAATGGAATCGGATAGCTACCGGCGGTTGTAACTTCTTTCCACGATATGAATATAAACAAAACCTACCAATACTATATCTCTTAGAGACGATAATCACTGGATTGGACCAAGGTGAGTATTCCGTCTAATTCGATTTCAAGTAGCTTCTGCCATGCTGGATAAAGAGGATAGGTTGTATTGGATTGCCGGTAGTCTCAATTCGGTGATAAATTAAATGAATTATGTCTAAAGCGCACTCTTTGTAAGTTAAGCTAATGAAAACAATCCCCGGACGACAAGGAATTGCTTCCAAAGTAAAAACTTGGATATAAAGTAGGAATGATAATAAACAGTATTACTTTCATAAAATTAAAATAGAGTAGCAACAAAAAAAAATCAACCACTCAACACTTATGATATTGCAAAATCTATGGAATACTTCGCCGGACAAAAGACAAAATAGAGCAATGCCAATCGTAACCTCAACCACGTTGTGTTTCAACATGTTTCGCCAATTTGGGTTTAGGTTGTAGGTAGTTATTATAAGCGAATTCTTTAGGGCGCCAATAAAAACCAGTGTTTGTTTATTTATCAAAATGAGATACTTAACTCAGGCAAATAGACCAATGGGGCGGCACAGTACTCTATTTGATCTTGGTGATTAAATAAAACAATGGATTTTTCTATAACTCTGTATTTACACATAAAGGGGTATTCAAATCTATGAGCCTCGCGCAGAGCAGAACAGTACAGTACAGGTACAGTGCTTTGCTCTTGCTGCACTGTACTGTTCTGCACTGCGCGGTGCTGGTAGATGTGAATAGATCTGAACCGTGCAGGACAGGACAGACGCAAGTATGGCTGTCAACTTAGCGTTAGCGTCCGGCCCAACGTGTTTGATGATTTTATAATCCTATTCCCATGTTTATTAATTTTATTATTTAATAACCTAAATTCCCTCACCAATTCAAGCCATTTATCGTTATTCATCCTCTCGGTTTTAGTAATTTCTGCGTCTAATGAAGCCAACTGACAAAGATAGCGGTATTAACGGTATACGTTCATGCTGACAACGCACGTCCAAATATTCTAACCGACAATTTTGGCCGGCGTTGGCCCGTGCATGCGCGGATACGATACGCTTACATCCGCAGTAAAATGCATGTGTTCATGTCTGTACTGTCCTGTTCGGCACTTTGCAGTATTGGTGCGAATGGACCTCAACTCAGGCAAATGAACCAATATTGACACAATACTCCAGTTGATCGAGGAGATTAAATGAAACCATGGAATATTCTATCACTCTTCCACAAATATAATCCACAAATATTATTACACATAAAGAGTACATGGCTCCTCAAAACAGATTTTTTCTTACTTCTTTCTTTCATATTACTTTGTGGAAAGAAAAGGAAAGAGAAGAAATGAAGAGAAAGGCAGTTTCTATCGTACAGAGGTTTAAAATTACATTTTCACTGAAATCCTCCACATCGGAAGAGTTTGTTTTGAAAAATGTTTTGAAAGACAATAACAAGAAGATGTTATTTTCATTTGTATCTCTATTTTTCTTTTTTCTTTTATATTTAATCTTTTTATTACTTCGTTTTAGTTTATGATTCTACTCTTTCATTCTGACTTGTTTTCTTAATTTCAAAAATAATGTGGAAGGACGATTCCGTGAATAGCGTAGAAAGCGAAGACATTAAGAGGTAATGGAATACCGTAAAGAGGCCGTGTAGAAAAAAAATGGTAGATGATTTTTTTATCTCTCTCAACTAGGAATTGTTTTCGTTTCAGTGGTAGAAGAATCGTGTGAATTTCTGTGCATCATTTTCTGCGAAAACCCTCCCCGCCATATTGAGTTTATATATAAAGCATGTGACTGAAAGTATTTATTAGGAAAATATTATTCTATTATTTAAAAGATATAAACGTATTATCAAATCGCACCCTTAAAAATGATAATACCATAAAAAAGAGTTGAATTTGGACCGATTTAATCAAACGACCAATCACTTAAATATATGGTGACAGAGAGAGGAGAAAAGGCTTGCAATCGAACCGCCCCGTTTAACGCAGGTTCTATGTTTCCAATTTAAGCTTTTATTTAAATGCGATACTATCAAAAATGTGTTCAATATAAAGAGATTATTTTTGTGGATCTGATCGTGCCTCGCGTCGCACCAAAAATGTTCAATCATAAAATTTTCATTAATGTTTATAATTATTGACTTTGAAAGTGATGAAAACGCAAAATCCCTGATGCTCGGAATATGGCTTTGATGTAGTTAACGCTACTGGCTTCTAAAACAGCTCTGACTGGAACCCGGTACTACCCGTGCAGACAATGACCCGTCTGATGTCACAAACGCCCTCCAAATGAACATTTTGGTTTGGCAAACAAAAATGGGTCGTTTTAAATGGCCATGGAAATATTATAATTATTATTTTATTTTTTTTATTAAAGAAAGACAAATTTTCCCTGCTTTCGAATAACCTGACAATATTTGAAAATTTCCTACTACGATCACAGTAAGCGTTGTTTGTGCCATAATGGAGGACTACCGGCTGAGAAATTGAACTCACGGAACCTGGGTGAGACCCAAATGTGATGCCTACTCAGCCACTGACCGGTCCACGCGATTCAAGTGATTATTTTACAAGTGATAATTTATCAAGTGATTATTTTGATCAATAGCTCAAACGGGTCGAGAATCGGTGTTTATAGGGAACCGTTCAAGTGTGTCGATAGTTTTAAATATCTCAACATTAATACCTTAATCTTCTTACACTTTTCTACTTTATTTAGGTCCGTTGACAACAACACCATCGCCAACAACGACAACAAAGTCAGCAACCAGAAAAAGTACGACGAAGAAGACGACTCATCGTCCACCGCCTCCAGCTTGCAATCCGCCATCAGCCCATAAGAAACTGAAAAAGAAGAAGTATTTCCAGAACTTGTCTGTGTAAAATACCGTTTCCATCCACATTATAAAGGCTTTAATCAATTAAACCTGATGTAATAACTCTATAATTAATTGTAAAACAATTAATGTTGATGTAGAAACGAATAAAGCAAAAATAATCAGAGCTGAACTTTTGAAAATATAAATAAATTTAAGTTTACGTAATGAAATAGTAAATTATTTCTATTGGTTTTATTTCCAACCGGCTAGTAAACAAAAGTGTCGGATTTATTGGTTCAGTTCATCAGCTAGCTAATAATTGGATGATTTGTAAAGCGCAGTTTTCGTGAGGCTAAGTCCTCCATCCTGACATAAGTAACATTTCGGCATAGTATATTGGTTGTTGGAGGAATTCAAACATTGTTGGGTTATTTGTAACCCGGGAATGTTTATCAATTTTTTAAATGAAAGGTATTATCCGGGAATCGTGATTTGTACTTCTTGCGAAGTGGATGATTGTAGGTCATCTGTTGTACACCGTATTGATGAGATGTCAAACTGAATGTAAGAAAACAGACTTAAGCTGAATGCAAGCAAAACTGAATTTACGTGTATTGCATCACCTAGAAGAAAGCATTTAGTTGACAATAGTCAAATAGTCTCTGGGGTGGATATTATTCCCTTAAATCAGTTCTTTTTCTTTATCTTTACTTGGACCTAGTGTCTTTTTATGAAGACAATTATAATCCATAAGAAGGTGTCTCCCAACAGATTCTGCTAAGACTCTGGTAAATGCTGTAGTAGTCTCCAGACTGGACTACTGCAATAGTTTGTATACTGGTCTGCCTAATGTACATTTGACCAGACGGCAAGGAGTTTTCAATACAGCCGCTCGTCTAGTATGGGGTGCCACTAAATATTGTCACGTGAATCCCCTTTTATGTACTTACTCGTAATTACCTACACTGGCTTCGAATCATAGAAAGACTACACTTTAAATTTTGTTTCATGGTATATAAGGCACCATCATACTTGACTGATCTCTGTGTGAAGAACAATCTTTCTCAGAGGCAACTCACGCTCAGGTCGGCCAAGTCTGATGTGTTGAACAGACTGGTTGAGCCCTCTCGTACGAATGCTGCTAAATTTGGGGACAGAACTCTCAATGTACTGGGTCTACAATCTTGGAATGACCTTCCATTTGGTTTCAGGTCAGAAAGTAATGTTAAAAACTTTAAGAAAAGTATGAAAACATATCTGTTTAAAAGAGGTTACAAAATTTTAGTCACTTAACGGTGCTCTTGAAAAATTGACCATTTTAGACTATATAAACGCGATTTGCTGTAACCCTTTTAAAATAAACGTTTTAATTGACAATCCGTTGTTAACAGACCGATCTCTATGCACAGGTGCAACGTGGCTATGCTGAATCTATTCTACAGTTATTTCAATGGAGCCTGCTCAAAGAAATTAGGAACTTTGATCCTCCCCATTGATCCCCCCATTTGATGCTTTGAAACTAGACAAACACGAGCAGAACACCCATTCACAGTTGATGTTGGCTTGGTGAGATCGGGTCGTTTTGCCGACTCGTTTTTGTGTACGTCAGGTCGTATGTGAAACTAGCTACCGGCATCTCTTTTTCTCCAATATTTAAAAACGTCACTGCTGATTTTCAAAGCAAATACTGGTCCTGCTGTCATTCCGCCCATATGTCTCGGCGGAGCCAATCTTAAAATCTGCAGTCTAATATTTGGGGTAAGTCATCACTGATGACCTAAATGATAAAAACGACATAGAATTCCAAAAAAGTAGGAGTAGAAAGTACTGAGCGTGCGAGCCAACATGCTCGCCAGGAGAATCAACGGGTACAGTCCTCCGGTAAAGAAGCAACCAGTTTTTTCTAATTAGCTGTGACAAGAGTTACCGAAGGGAAACACAGCTTTGAAAAGAAATGGTAGAGAGGACGATAAACAATAAATGTTAGAAATGGCAGCACTTAAGTTGCAACACCGGCTTTCTTGGCGACCTTCTGTGGTTGCTGTTGAGTTTTTAAGAGATTTTTAGTATTCGGTGTAGCTTCTTCTTTTTTTTCGATGTTTAGAAGTCACTGAAGAAAACAATTCGTGTGGCGGACCGTAGATTGCACACATGTCACACCTTAGAATAACAAGGTTCCATCTGACACAGAAAAGTCATGCACTAACGTGCTCCAGAGAGAGCAATTTTAAGGCTCATCATCGCATAACATTTCTGTGTCAGAAGGAACCTTGTTATTCCAAGGAGACGATGTGTCATAGATAAAAAATAAATTACTTACGATATTTATGACTTTGTTATGAGTGCATTTTCGTGACGAAAAACATAATGTCGTGCTTCAAAATTCGTGATAATCATGAATTATACTGTTCAGTTTAAGAGAGCAGTCTATTTTTTCCGTGGTGCCAGCGGGACTATAGCATCTCCAAGTGAGCCATGTTGTAAGGCTTAGAGGGGTGGGGAGAAGAAGAAAATGGGAAAGAAAAATATTGGGAAGTACCTGGCTATTCAGATCTGGTCACAAATCACGGCTAAAGCCATTTCAAGCAACGTTTTGGTTCTGAATGGTGATATTTAACCAGGGCGATATTGAGAGTATCTTCCGCTCTCTCGTGATTCTAATCTTCTCATCTGTAGAGACTTGAAAATGTCGCGAATTTTGCCATTTTCATGTAATATGTTAGTATTTAAAATAAAAAAAAGTAATGGAAGTAATAATGTAATTTTTATTTTTTTATTTTTTTTATTATTTTTTAAAAATTTTAATAATTTAATTTAATTTTTTTTTTAAAAATTACAATGTTACATCACCAAGTTAACGTTTCATATGAAAATATAAAAAGTAATGCTTTTCATCGAAATACTTATTTGTCTATTGTTGAGACAAACTCAAGGAACGCCCCTAATTGCATGTCGAAAACTCTTCACACGATGAAAAAAAAACACACGTACACGAATAAATTTACACCACCTTTGTTTCAAAATAAAATAAGGCGAGATTTTAGCTTCGTACTCATTTGTCCACTGAAAAATAAGCAAAACTGAATTTACTGAACGACAGTTCGAGGTAGCCCCCTAAACAGTTCACCAAACACTGCTATAAGTATTACTACATGTCTTTAATTGCTAGTTGTCGGTTTCAAACAGTCGAACTGAATACATCTATCAACATGGGGCGGCTTCCCTGTATTACCGTGGTCTTCCTAACTATTGCACTTTGTGCTGGTATGTTTTTAATTCAATCTTTTGAAGTTTCCAATCAGGATAACAGCCAAAAACAGCTATACAAGATTATTCATGAAGTCAGTCACACACATATATATAGATATCGTCATTTGTGTTTTTATTTAACGTTTACAATATATATATATTTATAATTACCCACCCGAAATTGTGGGTTATCGCATGTAAGAAAACTGTTTGTGCACTGTGAATAACGACAATAATAATAATGGCTTTGGTCGATTGTAGCAAAGGGATAAGTTTAAGGTTTAAAAGGAATTGGGATGACCAAACACCTACGAAAAATTTAGAGGCCGAATATGCTCCTTCGAAAAGCAGTTTTTTTTCTTTCCAACAAAAGATCACTCCAAACAATCACTTATCACCGAGTGTTCCATTTTTCAAAAATGTTGTGTTTGGTTTGGGAAAGTAAGGACTGGATAAACAGCATTTAATTATATATTATAATAATTAATTTAATCGGCCTGTCTGCAGCCTAAGAGACGAAGATTTGTGAATATTATCTTCCATTTTAACTTTGTAAACATCATAAAAATAGCTGCCAATAATATGAGATTAAAAATGGAAGATAATATTCACAAATCTTGAAGTTGAGATACGATATCGATGAAGATGACACAAATTGAACTTGTCTCATTAGCTAAGTCGGTTGAGCGTTGTCTCGGATAGGCAGAGGACCTGGGTTCGAGTCCCAGATGCGACTGAAATATTTTTAGTTTCTGTCCTTTTGTCCGGTTTCATCTCTGATTTAGGTTATGTTAATATTATTTTCTTCAATGATTAAATTATTTTGATTACATTACGACCTGCATTGCACTGAACTGAAGAAGCTACGGTAGTGGCGAAACCCGATCGGTAATAAGCATAAAGAAATAAAAGCGACGTAAACAAAATTATTGTTTTATTTAAAAAAATATAATATCACATCAGAAAGTTACAGCTTCGCATGAAAATATATAAAAAAATTATACATACATACATATATTTTTTTAATTTATCAAAGGTATGATAAATCTAAATGAAAGTAATTTTATTTTTTATTTTAAACCACATTATTTTATTTATATTAATGCATTATTGACCACTTTCGGTTGAACTCAACCTTCATCAGGAAGGTACCCATATAAACTAAATTCAACACATACAGAAACCGTTGGCAAATGTTGGGGGCGCGTTTGGCGTGTTTCCCGACTATGCACCGGTGCCGAAGGGATCAGCGACGCTAGTTCCTCAGAAAATCTTCCATTAAAATACCGGTAGAACAAGAACAGCATTCCCACCTGACGTCTGTGTTTCAAAGATTGCAATCCATTTGTTAAGATAGGCGAATCTATCAAATGGACCCTCCGTTTCTGCAGAGTCAAGGGTTTTTTTCTCGATCAGAGGTGTCTGTACAATACGTCCAGATTTTTAGAGGCTAACTTTACTTTGGCTTCGATGGAGTCCCCATACCTGAGCTGGTCACTTAGGATACACCAAGCATATCAATGGAGGGCTTGTTGGGAAGATTGCTTCCATTAAAGGAGACTAGATTGTCATTTCGATCACTTTTACACGTAATCAAACATGCTTGAGTTTTTGAAACACAAAGGGCAAATATAATACCTATATATTTATGTAGGTATAGAAAACAATAGACTGAAACAGATATATTGCAAAAAAGAGAGAGAAAAGAGAATGAAACATTAGAAGGAGACAACAATTGAAAAATATTATATGTAAGGGGGAGACAACAATAATATATATTATGACAAGTAAATAGTAAAGTTTAATGGGGAAATAATTAAGTTACAACACAGGGCCATTGTTAATGGAAAATAGACTACTAGACTAATAGAAAATAAGTAAGGCAAATAACATATACTTTTAACCTTGTATTTCGTAGTAACTATCGTGTACAACAACACAAACATTATCTATATTATATATTCTTGATGTACTTTCATTTCTATTAATTTACTTGATGTACTTTTATTTCTATTAATTTATTTTTTCACTACTATCGCTAGATGGCGGTGCTCCCTAACTCAAACACGAGAAATCTTTCTCTATTGAGTTGGGAACTTTTTGTTAAATAAATTAAGACTTTTTTTGTAATTATCTATTAAGATATATCTATACTTTTAAATAATAATAAAAAAATAAATAAAATAAAGGTATAGGAAGTTCATATCGGAGGAACAGTATGCCAACAATGTGAGTTATGTGAATTATATGGTTTTGATGGCACCGTCGATAAGGGGCTACGTTTCCTACAAACATCTGTGAAGAGTTCGTACACGAAATAAACACGCAGTAATAACCCAAAAAAACAGCACTACTGATTTTCAGAAATGGACAGGGTTCTAAAAGAATTCCACCAGCTTTCTTGAATGGCAAACTTCTGAAGGTGGTAGAAAAAATCAAATGTCTGGGACACGCCATTACTAGTAAGTTGATGGATGACGATATCGACAGGCAAAGATTAGAACTCAGTGTAAAGTCAAACATGCTCAGTAGAAGGTTTCAGCTTTGCAGTCCACTCGTGAAAAGGACGCTATTTCTTGCGTTCTGTACAAGTCTTTATACATGCGAGCTCTGGGCGAACTTCGAGAAGGGTAGCATGGAAAGACTCGCGTACAGTACAACAACGCCTACCGCGCGATGTTCAGTCTTTCCAGACACCGCAGTGCCTCCAACACGCTCACGGAGGGGCGAGTATCTGGCTTTGCAGCCCTCATAAGAACCCGGGTGGCAGGATTTAGAGAGAGAGGTAAACAAAAATGTCCTCATCATTGAATCCCGTCAAAATGGTTTATAGCTGCCAATAATATGGGATTAAAAAATAGAGGATGATATTGACAAACTTTTGAATTTGAGACATGATATCGATGAAGATGAGATAAATTGAACTGGTATCATTAGCTAAGTTGGTAAAGCGGTTGTCCCGGAAAGACAGATGTCCTGGATTCGAGCCCCATATGCGACTGATATCTTTTTATTTTCTGTCGTTTTTTTCACCTTCATGTTTCATTTAGGTTATGAGGTTTTTAAACTTTAGTAAAATAATTAAAAATTAATAAATCAAATAATTTATTACTGTTCACAGGTTCCACCCAGGCACAACTGTCGACAACACCAAAAACAACGACAATTTCAACAACGACACCTACCCCTTTAACAACCACCCCGATCGGACCACGTAAGTCATACATCCAATGATCAATGAACTAAACGTCTATTTTGCTTGTTGGAATACCGTGGATCATAAAAAAAAACATTTCATAGTATTTATATTGTATATAACAGATAGAGGGTTATTATAAAAAAATACAAAGAAATAACAAAGAAGGAAAACTAACCGTTCCATAACGGTGCACTAGATATCAATTTCAGTACTCGTATACAAGCGAAAATAAAGTTTGGGTCAAGTGAAAGCAAAATAATGATAAAGGCTTTTAGTTTAGAAAAAAATTGGGAGCTATCGCTAAATGTGTCAAATATCTCGCCACTGCAGTGGATGCTATACGAGTATAGTCGACTACGATATATATGTAGTCAACACATTCGCACAAACTGACTAACTAACCGTCACGCCGTTACTTCTCCAGGGGTAGGCAGAAAGGACGGACCGCCAAACAACTCGATCTTGGCATACACTTCTTGCTTCGTTCACATTCGTACATCGTCTCATGCATTCTCTTCAATGTCCGACTCGAGTATTTTATTCACTTGATCGTGCCATGTTTTCCTCGCCCGTCCCCGGCATCTTCTTCCATTCACATTTGGGTCATATTGTGGTCACAGAGTGGAAGATACTCTCAGTATCGCCCTGGTGAAAGACCACCATTCAGAATTGAAGCGTTGCTTGAAATGGCTTTTAGCCGTGTTTGGTGACCAGATCTGAATAGCCAGGTATTTCCCCACCTTCCTCTTCCCCTTCTCATTCCCCTCCCCAATGCCTTCAGCCCCACAACATTCCCCAATTGGGAATGCCATAGTCTCACTGACTCAAGACGGATGGGAGCAGTTGGGACTCTTGTGCGGTATTCATATAAAAAAAAAAAAAATATTTTCGTTTTACATTCCTTTCTTCGTTCATTCGCTCTGCATGCCCAAACCAGCCTTGTATTCTTTACGAATCTCATTATTTTGTCTGTCGCATAGGGGAATAATATTGCGACGCTGAAGTTGAATTGTCACAATAAAATTGTAGGTACTGTCTTGTCCTATCGGGTACATGAAAAGCAATCAAATATAGCAGTCCAGAGGTATAAAACATTGAATTAACAATCTTAAATAAACATGTTAAATCGCAAATAATTCCACGTTCAGAAAATGTTTCTAAATTTAATGAATAACATTATAAAAATTGCGTATCTTAAGAATTTTCGTTGGATTTTTTCAATAGAGTGTGAATGAACTTCATAATTCGGAGACACTGGACTCCGAACTGCAGAACTAAACTGAAAAATTCTGCTGTTTATGGTTGTGTATAAGTATTTGAGAGGCATTGGGTTTTTTTAATGATTTGGTGATTCGGTACAGAAATGCAAGAAGAAGACATGCTCTGGACAATCTGTTTTCCACGTGGGAATTGAAAATAATAAAATAAAAACAATTTCCCCACAATTATCTAGCTTAACAGAAAGGGCTGCGGGGTCTGTTTCATACAAAACTTAATTTTGAATTTAAGGTCAAAATACTCACCTAAACTTAATGGTATATATTTTTTAATTAAAGGTTTAGTAAATATCTAGTACGCATGAGAAGTATTTTATTTATTTTTGTTTTACATTATGAAATATCGGCCATTAAAGGCATTGATTTTCGCGATTTTAGAGACATCTTTAACAATTATTTAGGGTGATTTAAAAAAAAGTTTTACCCCTTCTGCTTAGAAAATATAATGAAACATAAAATAAAAATATTTAAAAAAATACTTTAAAAAAAAAGCATTGTGATGGACTATAAATTAAATTAAAAACGACAAATTTACTTTGGAACAAATTTGCCGTGCAATATCGACCTGAAAAAAACATTTTTTTTTAAATGTTTTGTTTTTATATTTTTATTTATGTAATTATTTTTACATAGCAAATATGTTTTTTTTTTATACGATGAACCCGCAAATAATTTTCAAAATTGCCTCTAAAATTATAAAAATATATATATATTTTTTTTAATGCATAAACGTCAAAATTTAAAACAAAAACAAATAAAAGGCTTCCCATTCTTACTAGATATTTACTAAACATTTAATTAAAATAATGTATCATTCAGTTTGGGTGGGTATTTTGGCCCCAAAACCAAAATTAAGTTATCTATGAAACAGGGCGCGCAGCCGTTCTCCTTAAGGAGATCCACTTAAATTCCGAATAAAATCACGTACTCCTTATGCAGGTGGGAAAAAGGTTGAAATTCCCGCTAAACACCGGCCGCATGATTTGATTTACACAAAAAAAAACACCACCAAAATGCGCGTTGTATTTTATTTTCTAAAGATCAGGCATTTTAGTAACTTAATTTGCCAAAATGAACAAAAATACATCAATAACGAAAAGGGGGTTAGAAAGATTTGGCGTAAATTTAATAGACCTGATACTTTATTTTTTTCTAGGCTTATAAAAAGACTCACCAAAAAGAATGAACAATTAAATGAAAGGCCAAGGTGTGTTCTTCTTGCAGTATTTAATTTAATCATCTATGATATTTTTAGGATATCCAATTATCGAATCAAAAACACATGATTTTACATTACTTCCCATTGCATCACCTTAAAAGCATTAAAACACAGATAAACTATATTAAATACCTTTTGAAAATGTTGCAGAATTATCTCCTTTCGAAAGTATTAGTAATTTCCGAAGACTATATGAACATATTTTTTTTGTATGGTCGCGGATCGCCTGTTCTGTGTTCCGAAGGGATAGGATTTGCACGATCATCAGTGTAAGGTGGTAAAAAAACGAATCTTCATTGATGTGTAATTTTATGTATTTTCGAAGGACAGTTGTAGGATATGTGAGTGACCACTCCATTAATGAGAGAACATGTTTTAAGGTAGAGGGAAAGGACTCGTCAAAGGTATTTGAAGAATAGTTATCTTCTCCTTCAGTTAATCTTCACGGCACTCACAAAGCGGACGTTTACGGTGACGAGTTGCGACGGAGAACTTGAGTAATGTAACGATCTGATATCGTGGCATATTACACAGCGTTGGCGATACATGGCCAAGTACAGCGGTTCATGAAATGTAAGTGAGTGTAAATGAGAGGGTTGTTGGGTAAAATGGCCCAACCATGCATAGTTAAATGTTGTCGTTACCTACCACTGATATAATGTATAAATACCAGATTAATAGTATAATTTACATTTCAGCATAAATTGTACATTTCAACATATGCATTTATACAGTACTAGCTGATGTGAACCCGGCCTTGCTCGGGTATTGATAATTGATTTGACAGCGAAAGTAACTATCTCCAAATAAAGAAACATTAATTTGAATATTTTATTTCATTCCAAACGTTTATTTTTTCAAAATATATCTAAATCATAAAGTTCTTAAGTAGGTACCTTCTTGTGTTTTCCATTTTGAAAACATTCTACCCAAAAAACCTTCTTCTTTTGAATATGCAATCTGCTGCTAACCAGAGTGTGTTGTATAAGAAGTTATATTAAAAAGCACTTAAATGTAAAGCAGATTTATTGAATATCTCAGTTGACACTGGTGTACCAGACGTAATCTGGTACACCAGCGAACTGAAGAAGCCGACTGATCCCAATCCACGGAGCGAGGCTTGGAGGGGGAGGTAGCTCTCCTACCGTTCCTTTTGCAAGGAGGAACGGTACTGACGATAACGACTTTTGTAAATCTTGTCCGAGGCAGTTGCTTATTGGGTCCAGTCCGAGGCAGTAGTCCGATGGAGGTAAGCAGTGGTCAGAGTGAAACAAGGCGAGTGGTTCAGAAGTCAGAGCGGGCGGCGGGCAGAGAGGAGTACTTATCAGGCTGGCGGTCAAATGCTAACTGCCGCAAACTGGCGTTTGCAGGCTATTTATGTGGTCCACCAAGCGCGGACCGCCGGTGCCGTGTAGATGCCCGACAAGTCGGTCTCCATCCCACCAACTGTCCCGCTCCAACGCTTTTATTCAGTCATTTCAGTTTGAGCGGTCTGGTGCGAACAAGCTCGCCAGACCGCCCGTTACATATATTAACAAACAAAACATAAAATTCTTATACATAAATACGAAGACGAAAAATGGCCGCGTCGGAATAATCTGGGAGAAGGTACGTCCGATACAACTGGTTTGACAAGTGGTTGGTCTAACAAGTGACTCCCAAAGGTTATATCCCATAGACAAACCTCTAGAAGTGATACAAAGAGTATATTAGTATATTATACCCACAGAGTGATATATCTATGGACTAACCTAAATAAAACACGACGGGTTCAATGTTTTTCATACTAATTTTAAAACGTTATAGCAACAGTTTTACATATTGGATTTCATTCAAACTACTCTCTAAACCTTCCCGGCACCAATAAGAACAAACTGTGCTATTTTCAGCGAAACTGGTCGAGAAAATTTTCGAGAAAATTGAGGACAAACAAACAGATATGAATATAAAAAAACATATATATATACATAAAAAGAAACAAAATATCTTAAATTGTACAATTTTAGATATTTTAGCGTTGGCGTATTTTGTGCTTCTATTCTCCATGAATCCCAACAACGTGATCACTCTGAACGAACTGAGTTACTCGTCTTTTTCAAATTTTACCAAACACCATTTTCGGATTTATTGACTTTCTCTCACAAAAATTAAAATTCAACTAATCAAATACAATGCGCTTTATTGCAGAGTTCGAAGCTTGCTGGTGGATATGTAACGTCTTCTGCGAGTCTTGGCCGTGTTATATCCACTTGGGTCCCGAATGTGACTGTAAGTTCAAGACAATTGATTCCACAATAAAACGGAATAGTGACAAATCTTTGTAACTAACTAACTCATAAGCTTTATTGCGTACACCATACACGCTGATTCAATATACTCGTGTATATTATGTGTAAGAGGAACGGCTGCGCTGTCTGTTTCATACATAACTTAATTTTGGATGTGAGGCCAAAATACCCATCCAAACTGAATGATATATTTTTTTTAATCTCAGGTTTAGTAAATATCTACCATGTATGCGTAGTCTTTTTATTTATTTTTGTTTTAAATTATGATATATATGCCATGAAAAAAAAATAATTTTCATAATTTTAGAGGCAACTTTGAAAATTATTTGCGGGTTTATTGTATTAAAAAAATTACCGTATTTGCTATGTAAACATGATTACTTGGGTCGATATTTTAAATTATGCATGGCAAATTTGTGTTGCAACGTATTCGTTTTTTCGTTTTTCCTATAATTTAAAGTCCGCCGTAATGATGCTTTTATTTTATTTTTCTTTATATTTTCAAAGGAGACGTGGTAAAACTTTTTTAAATCACTGTTAGCCCCCAAATAATTGTTAAAGGTGCCTCTAAAATCTCGAAAAATCAGTTCCTTTAATGGCCTATATTTCATAAGGTAAAACAAAAATATATAAATACTTCTCATACGTACTAGATATTTACTAAACCTTAAATTAAAAAAAATATATCATTCAGTTTGGATGGGTATTTTGGCATCAAATCCAAAATTAAGTTATGGTTGAAACAGGCAGCGCAGCTGTTCCCCTAATGCTTTTATCTAAATATTTTGTTGAGTGTTTCGAATAAAATCGAATAAATAAAATATATAATAACATTGACAAAAGAGAACAGCGACCGAACATTATGGTGATGGTAAAAAAAAAACACTTAATCAAACCTAACAACATCAATTATTTTTTAACGTGTTTTATTTTGTCACCTTTCTGTTTTTTTTCCGGTTTCCTCGTACACAAACTCGTCGACTTGCTAGTATGAATACTTCACAGCATTCTACAGCGTTATCGAAGTCTCCAAATAATATAGGATGTTTGTTTACACAATATGCAAAAATAACACAATTAATTTTTGATAATTTATAAAAGATATATTCGATAGACCAATTTATAAATATTATTGTCCTAAAGGCTCTACAGAAACGCAATATCCAATGGAAAAGCCACCACCTACAGAACCAAAAATCACGACAAATCCGCCAACGATAACATCGCCAACTACGACAAAACCACCAACGACAACACCGCCAACAGCGACACCACCAACACCAACGCCGCTAACATCGACACCACGTAAGTCCAGCATCAAAATGAAATAAAAAGATTTTTTTTTGGTCTACCTTTTTAAGATAAAAATTCCTAGGTTAAGAAAAATCTGACAATATTTGAATTCCAAGACAAGTGGGACCTAGTATCAAGCTATAGTATAGTCACGATGGATCATAGTAAAAAAAGTTTTACTTGCTAATTGGGATGAAGCCATTCAGTGATCAAAAATGACATTAATTTGCATTATTCCAAGATTGGGAGCCATGCTCGTGGCTCTCCTATACTTTCTGCGAGTTTTGACCTTGGAGTATAACGTTAGATCACTATTGTGACTGCAAAAACAAATTAAAAAAATTAATGATAACAATAAACACAGACTGACCTAACCATAGCTAACAGAAACAATGGAGATATTTGGTCATGAACAATTACTTTACTACTTTTGCGAACCGCATCTTCATCAATCACTTAATCACGAATTACTTAATAAATATACAGACACATTTCCCAATGCGCTTAACAATATGTGTCTCTTTCATTTCATACGTAGGATTTTAGTCGTATGGTTTAAAATGGTGCATGAGCTATTACAGACAGTTTTGTTACATTTTTTGCCGTCTTCAATTATTTCAATGTTGAGGTAAGTTCTGAACTTATTTATTGAACAAGACTAAAAATAGTGTTTTTCCCAGCAGATTTTTTTTTTGAAAGCAGGTTTGTATCTAACAAGTATTTTAGGATTTGCATATCATTATGTTTTTATCTTTACAATATCCCAGTCCTGACCAGTAATTATGACGATCGTGCTGTGAGCATATGAAATAACACTTCCACTCAGGTTTTGTTAAAACACATATAAAAGCGCCTTTAAGGTCTCACAAAACGGCACTATAGAAATAATCTATTAATTGTTGTAAACAGTAATAGGACCAAAACAGTACCTTGTGGTATACCAAAATAATTTTTGAGGGATAGACTGATTAGCAACTTAGTCAATTTAATGCTTTGTCATTAAAGTCAACATCATTTTAATTGTGCAGTAGTCTGCCATGAGATATTCTGTCGAAAGATTTTCGGAGATCGACAAAAATATCAATGCCCACTGACCGGTCAGTGACTGAGTTGGAATCGGGTTTGGGTCCAGCCCAGGCATCGTGAGTTCAATTCTTCGGCTGGCTAAATCCACAATCACGATACAAGTAACATATTTCGCTTACTGCGGTAGTAAAAGATTTTCAAATATTGTCATATATTCGTAAAAACAATGTTTGTTTTACTTTAAGAAAATTACATGATTGAACTCTGGTTTTTACAATTTTTTACAAAAGCAAAGAAATTGGACTATAGTTGGTTGCTTTTTCTAGTTTTAAATATTGGAATACTTGCAAATTATTTATACATGAATGGATATATTTAGCTTTGAAAACCTGTATTGATTACACGAGTTAAGGCTATAGACGCTGATATTTTATACATTTTAATGTTGTAGCCGTGACCCCGTCAAATATACCTGTATTTGTCGGACTGGTAGTTGTGAATCAAATACTAAGCTGACGACCAAACGTGATGATCGATAGGTTGACAGAAGTTTTTTTTAGAAGAGATGCACGATCTTCTTTAAACTACCCCAACTGACACAGTAGCATAGATAATAGATATGTCCATAGATAAACCATTTTCGAACAAATTTAGCGTTCCATTGAAATAATTAATTATCGACATCTGTCGTATTTAAAAAAAAACTCTAGTTCAAATTCATACCGCATGGAATATTAGGAGCACTTTACGGCCAAATAATTAATTGAATATGAAAACCGGCCTTTCTGAATTAAATGGAGGTTTAAAAATCTCAAAATACTTTTAAAAACTGGAGAAAAATAATTGCCATCATCTGCGAGTGAGTTTTTTTTAATAAACGTTACGAAACTTTTTTAAGCCACATTAAAAAAACATGAAGGTTAGTGTTCATAAAAAACATAAACTGCACCAAATATTTGTTTTTTATTGCAATTTTTATGACTGCATGTTGAAGAAAAACGTTGAAAGGATTTTTTAAGGATATTCGGTATTTAAAAATATTTTTGAAAACATACGTAGAGCGGTCAGAAAAAGATTATATTTCTAATTTGATTTTGATGAATGCTAAACCTATGTAAATTTAAAAAAAATATAATTCATATTTTTCTCCTTGTAAACATCATGTTTATCGTATAGCGTAATAATATTATAATTATTTCGGAATAATAAATTATTCCTCTCCACCTTAACTTAATGTTATAGGGAAAGTTTGTAATGGTCTAACCATCATCATTTTCTTTTAATAGAACCCTGGAAAATATTTTTTTTTTATATGCATAACTTTCATGCTAGAAAAGCTTAAGGGAGCGACATCTATCGACTTGTGGAGAGTTTGATTACAGTGAATTATAATCCAATAATTTTGATACATAAAACTCGTTGCAACATAAAACCACGAGATGGCAGTGGGAAGAAGGCGTTCCCCCTTATAAATAAACATCACAGGATTGGGCCAGATCGACGAAAACGTTACCAATCAAACGAGCGTTTTACATAAACAATAATTAGTGGTGACAGGACAAAGGAAATATTAATTATTTATGTGAATCGAAAGGGTTCAGATCGACGGCCTATAATGTAAACATTTCACTAGAGGACGAATAGGGCGAGAGAGGTCGTGAACTTTAAAGAATACAATAGATAATGCAGAGATGAATAACCATTGAAAATGGAAGTAGGAAGTAAAAATAATACGCAAAATGTTAATTACAAATAAAAAAACTACAAAGTGATGATTTATCTTGCACGGGGAAAGGTGTGTTTGCATTAGAATTTAGACAGAGAGGCGTGTCATGTAAGGTTAAGCGGAAAAACAACGAATTAGAGAAAATAATTCAGAGAACAATAGCTTCAACAGATGAAAAAGGGAAGAAACAAGAATTATACAGTATGGAAACTTCGGCAAACTTAAGAGGCGATTTAGGCAGGACTAATGTGAAATAGGAGTACAATTTTCTAATTTCAGGAACGTAGATAATTACAAGGGAGTGAAACTAGACTGATTTTAGGTGATAAAAGGTATTAATTGAGTAGATTCGGGACATCAGATATTATGAAAATGTAGATGAGAAATGTATCAATCAATTATAAAATTTAAACTGAAGGAATTCAATAGAAATATTGAGATATATGGACTACTACTTTGAATATAGTTCGATACATTTAGGTAAAATTTTGAGGTTGTCAATGACTAATGTAAACAAGGCGACAAGAATTGTTTATCCAAGCGATCAGATGAACATGAAACTCGGGCAATAAAGAGATAAACGAACTATTAAAAATATACAGGGAAGATAGGAATATTTATTTAAGGAAAAGTAATAAAAAATAATGGGTTTTCGATTAACTCTGATTTATATCGGTTTTTTACAAAACCAATGGTTATTACCCACAATAATGAGTAAGCTAATGCGATATTGAGTTAGAGTGAAATGGAAAAGGGGGAGTGGCCAGGAAAGAAGTGAACGAACTCATATCTACCAGGTTTGGGGTAGGTAAATCACAGGTAAAAACGCCTATAAATTAATACATAAAATTATTAAAGGTAGTGAAAAATCAATTAAGGATGATATCAATCGACCCGGATGAAAGTATAAGCAGACGATAGGTACATGCAAAGGTGTAATACAGCTAGACCAGGAAGAAGCAGTGCAACACATTGAAAAATCATTCTGGAAAGGTATATTTATTAACTCAGGCAGGTGAGGTGGGGAAGAAATTATAAAGTGTTTACACCAATATTAGGATCAATTGAAAATTGCGCGAAAAGATTCGTTAATCGAATATTCACATGTTAGATCAGAGAAAAACCATGTTACCATCGGAAAATTCATAAATAAAAAAGATATCGCATATCAAGATAACCAGGGACTAAGGGAATTTCTAAAATTGAACGATGTGAAGAAGGCGCTTCTTTAAATAAAATTCAATAATGACATAGTGGCTATAATTACGAGATACCCGAGTTCATAGGCGACCAAAGAATAAGCGATAGATAATATTTTCAGAAAAAAAACATGAATCGAAATTTCCAATTCTAGAATAAGGAACAGCAGGGCGTTCTAAAGGAATTAACTAAATTCGATCCTGGCCGGGGTGAGGAAAAGTGACAGATGCGAAGGCGGACCAGGTTTTATCTAAATATTTACATTGAAGAATTACATTCGAAATTAGTGTTACTTACATATAGGTTTACGAGTTGGTAAAGAACATAATGTAATGTAGGTATGGAATGGAGTTAAAACCTTTTGATTCTAAGCTAGGTATATAAGGCAATGTAATGAGGGAATATGGGAGTTAGTCGCGGAATACGTCGAGCGAGGAAATATTAAATTACGTGCTGGCCGATTTTAAGTAATTGTTTTGTTTTTGGACTTAGGAAGTTTCATTTGATTTGTTTCTTACAATTAAATAAAGTTTTAAATAAATTCTTTTAAATAGTTGTTGGATTGATTCAACAATAGTTTGATTTAATTCAATAATAGTTTGATAAATATTGAAGTTTCTAAAATTCATTATAATTAAGTTGATACTAAAAATTACTTCTGTGAATTAATTAAAATTGGTGGTTTTAAGTGAAATTATAATAATCGAAAGTGTTTATAAATAAAGTGTTTGAATTGAAGTTGATTGGAGTTCGTCGCGAAATAAGTTGGAAGAAATAGTTCATTACGGGCGTATCGGTATTTGGGTGATTAAAAAGTGTTTTTCTGGACTTCAAAAATTTCATCTTAAAATAAATAAAGTGATTTTGTGTTCAAATTAATAATAATTTATTTATTAAAATTTTCTTAAAGACAGTTCGCCTCGAGTTGATACGTCGTTAATTGCGTGCGGAGTGATTAAAAAGTGTTTTTCTGGACTTAGAGAGTTTCATTTGATTTGACATCTTACAATTAATAATATATTAAAATAAATTCCCTTAAATAGTTTGATCTAATACAATAATAGTTTGATAAATAGTGAAATCTCCTAAAATTAATAATACTTAAATTACGTTAAAGATTCTAAAAGTCGCAATTAAAGTTGGTAACAATATATTTGATTTAATTTTCTCAAAATTATTAGAGCAATGTGATAAAAATAATAATTTAATAAATATTGAAAATTTCTAAAATTAATAAAGTTATTTGTTTAAAGATTTTAAAAATTAGCTTCTGTGAATTAATTAAAATTGTTTAAATGAAATGTGATTTGATTCATATTTTGTGTTGAACTAAATTCATTACGAGTTTAAGAAAAATTAAATATAATTGCGTTTAAAATAATTTAGTGAAAGTTTAAAAAACAGCTGAGTCTTAGTTTCACATAATTCATTTTTAATACTTAGTGTGGGATTAATTTCGTAAAAGAAAAATAATAAAGCTCTAAAATATTACCAAGCGTTCGGTTACGGATTTAATTAATAGTTAGTAAAGAGAATTACGTGAGTACAAAGAATAAAATAGGAAAATAAAACAACAAAAATTAAATATTATCTAATAAAATTTGGATTTAGAGATCATTAAATTTGAAGAAATAGTACAAATCGGTAGATCACGAATTGAAATTAGGAAACACTAGATTGTATTAAGTAAATATTTCTAACTTAGATTAAACATTCCAGGCAGGGAAGTTCAATATTTTCTGAATCTTCATATTGGCGTGTATAACCCGTCTGGAAAAATTATGAATTTGTCGGGAGTTCAGGTGAGTCAACCATTTAATATAAAAGTTTTCAGGTTCTCCCGGGGAAGGCGAGGACGGAGACATGAATTATATTTCTAATGATTTATAAGTACATGTATTGTATATATGTGTATATATATATATATATATATGATTATATTTACTGTTTAATATATAGGTCAATACTATACGACCGTTATCTATCATGAGTAAATGTTTTGTATACTTGATCAAAGCCGTTCTAATCAAATAATTATGTTCAAATACATTTTGGGGTACCCGAGCGGTATGTCTAGCTCCATTAAATATTTTACGATAATCCTCTCTTTTCACATTGAATTATAATTAAACGAGTACTAAAGATAATTCAATTGTCTCATTCAATACCAGTACTTGAATTTAAATATTCAGAAATATAATTTTTACATAAATACATCTAGGTATTTATAATAATTTCCGTTAGATACTTACCTGTATAAACCTCTCTTTCGCATTGAATTATAATTAAACTAGTACTATAGATAATTCAATTGTCTCACTCATTACCAGCACTTGACTTTTAAATATTCAAAAATACCTAAATTTTTTCCATAAATACATTTAAGTATTTATAAAAATTTCCGGTAGACACCTACCTGTATAATTGTCTTTTATTGAGTTGACTCATAAACAACAACTTCTGAACATCTTATTGACTTTCACTTTGGATCCCGTGTGCGTTGGCTAAGGGGTTAAACGAGTGAAATCGTCTGAAGCTCTCTATCACGTGGAGGACGGGAGAAGGGAACGAAATACCAGTCTGGCTTCACCTAATTATCCCTCGTGGACAAAGAACCAGACTTGTTGAATGTTGAGGATATCCGTCGCTTCCAGAGGGTGGACCTGGTTTCCTACCATCCTGACGTTGGTGAGATATTTTCCCAGAAGCGTCGACATTTAGGGTGTTTGAGGGGACTCGCATTCCGAGGTGTCATGGATCGATGCCTATCTTTGACGATGTTCGATGACGATGGTGACATTTTCACAGTAGGGTATGATAGGAGGGAACGATAATTGTCCATGGGCTTTCCTACCTGTTTTTCTGCGAGACGAAGGGACATGAGAGACAGTTTATTCGCTGACCGCTTTCCTGATGTACGTGTGTATTTTCCTAGTTGTATAGTGAAATAACTTCGGCTAAAAACTTGGCCTTTACCAAGAGTATGTATGTGTGTATGGATATATATATATATATGAAATGTATAATGTATCTATCAAATCTATATGGCCGTTATTTATTTTATCTTTATTTATATACAATGTTTAATATGTATATATATAAAACCAATTATTATATTTATGTATATCTCCTGTAAAAACAATTTATTTTATTAATATATATATTTTCCTAACATATAAATTCAAAACTAACGTTACTAAAATTACCAACAACCCAAACGATTTTTATTAATTCAAAGATCGTTATCATTCTAAAACAAACCAATGAATCCTAATTGTTATGCTTCCTGACGGGGGTCTCTGACACTTAATAACTGTCGCATATCTCAATGACACACTTCCTCGACTGTTATTAAAACTAGGTCAACATTCCAAACCACACCCTCTTTTATCGAAGTATGTAGATACGTATAAGTATATATATATTCGAATTTCAGTACATCTTACGAAGAATAAGTACCTTAACAGACGTCGACATTTAATTGAAAAATAACTATCATCTTTTGCGATGAACTATCATCTTTTAGAAATCAACGTATTTGTAGTTTGCGTACATACATATTTTTATAGCGCCATTTTCATGGAAAGATTCAATTCAAAGGCGCTCCACACCCGTTCGAACATATTGATGAATTCAACAGAACAAACAAAACCCACATTATTAGAAATGTCAAAATAAGCATAATCATTCGTCGACAATACGTTCCCAAGTTATATTATAAAATTAATTTTATCTTCGACTTAGGTTTTCAAGGTTCAGGCCTTGCAAATTTTGGGCTTTTTGGAGTCCTACCTTTTCTCCAAACAAAAAATCAATCTACAGTTAAATTCAAACTACATGAGATAGCAGGGTCTCATTAAACCAACCTGTCAACCAAACCAAAAAGTAATCTATTATATATATTGTATTATCACTTTCATGTATTTTGATATGTAATATATCTGAATATCTGGCACAGATTCACGACCTGTGTTGGAGATGTCAGATCCACAATTTTCTGGGAAAACTGGAGTATTGTGGATTATAAAAACTCGTATTGTTTACATATATTTATAATTTGTACCTATCGATTGGGCAGAGATAATTGCTGATTTAAGCGTGGTTATCTCTGAACTCTTGATGCGGGGGACGGCCTTTCAACCCGGACTTTGCAAAAAATCGCAAGTATATAATGTTGTTTGACGAGGGGACGGAACCGGTTTGATCTCCTTTAAATGTAACTGTCTGGAGGACGGGAATTCGGAGGGTCTCGGACCCATGGATAAGGAAGGTGCTCTTTTCGTCGCGGTACAGGGGATGACCAATAGCGCACGAACTAAAAGAAGAGGTTACGTATACCGTTTGGTCAGGCTGTACGTCTGTGTGGAGAGAGTTACTAACCGGAAACGTGGTCATCTGAGTACTTTAGGGGTAGGTCAGGAGCCGAATTAATTGCAGCGAAACAAGCCGTATTCGATCACTCGTCATAACAAAAGCTGTGAAAACTAAAACCTAATCATGTAATTTTCCCAAATTTAGGAGAGGATGGAGATGGCGCCAAAACAAGTAAAACTATACCTTTAAACCATGAAATTTATTGAAACTAATCCATGTAGAATAACACTTAGTACGATGAGGAAAGGCGATAATACTGTGATCATTACATTTATGTATACCAAATTTAAAAATTGAAACTACGTCGTATTATATAGATCAGGAATAGTGCAATTAGTATAGCCTAGAAGCTAAGTTTTCCCATTAAAACTCACGATAGAAAGAAAATAGAAAATTTAGGGGTAAAGTTAGGAAAATGCTAGTCTTCCCATAGGAAATTAACGTAGATTGCATGGTAGAATAATAATAGAGAGTTCAGAACATTAAAGTCTAAGATAGGAATGTTAGGAATACGAATTCTGCCAATGGTATGCGAGAGTCTGCCTACGCTACAAAGAATAGGGGTTACCACAAAATAAGACCTTGTTTTTCCAATAGTCTGAACCAAAAATCAGAACACAACGTAGACTCCGGAAAAGCTTGGGAAATTGACCACATTGGAGTGCAAAAATTACCGTGAAAATTAAGAAAATCGGAAACACTCGAATGTTAGCATAGGGCTAGACGTTACACGCTGGCCAAGGAGGAGAAAAACCTCAAATTGAAAGGAAAACTACAAAGGGTTTTCCGATCACATTAGTTAGGAAAATTTAAGGCAGCAGTAGAGGAGTCATCTTAAACCGGTGGCGCGAACGGAGGTCTATTGCTAAATTAAATCATAAACGAAGGAAGGGCGGGCCATCACATCTTTAAAGGTCAGGGGGGGGGGGGGACCATCACAATCTTCGGGCCCTTGTTTGAAACATTTTTGTGACAAAAATGTTCTTTAGGTATTCGAATATTATGAGTGTACAAATTTATTTATTTATTTACGCCCATTACACGCTTTTACATGAAAATTTACAAATAATATTAAAAAAGGTACATATGTATTATAAGAGATAACATAAAAAAGAAACAACACAATTTGACGCTTTTATCCAGAGTTAAATAGATTCAAATAACCTAACTCTACTTGATGAAAACAAACCGTACTAATGCATGCTTATACTGTAACATTGATGTGCCAAATATGTCAACAACATCCAAGTATTTGTTCCCCAGATGTTGAATCCGTCGCATAGGGGAATAGGGCATATTGCGTCGGTGAAGTTGAATTATCACAATAAAATTGTAGGTACTGTCTTGTCCTACCTACATGAAAAAAAAATCAAATATTACAGTTCTGGGGTATAAAACATTGAATTAACAATCTTAAATAAACGTGTTAAATCGCAAATAATTCTACCTCCAGATAATGTTTCTAAATTTAACGAATAAAGTAGATAATCGTAGGCTATGCATTTTCTAGGAATACCCATTATAAAATTTACGTATATTAAGAATTTATGTTGAATTCTTTCAATAGAGTGTGAATGAACTTCATAATTCGGAGACCAAACTGTGGAACTGTATTCGATATGACTTCTCACTAGTAAGTAACATGTAAAATGTTTTATAGTATTGATATTATAGAAGTAACTTGATACTCTTAATATACTTAAAATAAACCCCAACATTTTCTAAGGGTTATTGGATATGTTTTCTATATGCTTAATAAAATTGAGTTTCTTATCAAACCATAGACCCAAGTCATTAATTTCCGAGACAAAAACTAACGAAACATTACTATTGGAACAATAAAAAAAAATGGATTCATTATTCGGTAAAACCTAATAATTTGACATTTGCTTATGTTTACTTGTAACAAATGTTTATTAAGCAATTTATAAAAATAATGTGTTACCTTTATTTTTATAAAATATTAACCCCGATACAGGCTTAGTCCCAGTGAGGATAAAAATTGAATTGTGAGTAATATTTGTAAAATTGAGTAAATAATAAATATTGTATCTACACAATAATTACTATTATGCAAATTTCTTGTCACGCGGTGACTAGAGCAATAATAACAGTGTAGGATTACCAGGAGACCAGAGGACAGGAAGGGTCAGACAGAACACTTGCCGTAGGAATATTAATTGGCATACTAATACAGCTTGAAGCAAATGGAATGACTGAAAGATAAGATTGTTCTATATACTCTCCCTTGAATAGCGCGGAAACTGGGAGTAAAACACCGCCGTGGTTCTAGAAACTTGTTTAAAAAAATCCCTCGGTGTTTTGTGTACGTTTTGTTAACTTACAAAGATTTAACTTATAAAGATTAAAGACTATTTTAAAGGTCCCCAGAAGGACGTCAACAACGGAAATTTTTAAACATTTCGACGCTCCAAGTATACAAAAAAATCTTTGCCAAAAATGTTCTAGTTAATCATTTGAAAATGGCTATGGCTCCTCTTGAGAATCATGATCATAATACCGGTACAAAGTAAGCTAAATATACCTAAGTGCGATACTACTTTTGAACAAAGAAGTTCTGAATTTTTAGCTGTAAAATTATACAACAAACTCCCACTTAGTATCAAATAATGTAATTCAATCAATAAGTCCAGCAAAACTTGGCTTAAGAGGAACGGCTGCGCGGCCTGTTTCATATAAAACTTAATTTTTTGATTTGAGGCAAAAACGCTCACCTAATCTGAGAACTGACTAGTATTCTTACAACAAAGTCATATAAGTTACTGAAAATACCCTACCAAACCTCGAAGTTGAAATACAGAAGTCGCTGAAATCCCTTTATTCAAAACCCAGTTCGCCCCAGCTCAGGATCTCTTAGTGAGGAGGACTATGAAAAATATTCTATAATATATATGTAATTATATTAAGACCTTACCTAAAAATGTAAAAATCATATAGAAATTAATAAAAAAAATCTTTAAAGTAATTTAAACGTCCCCCTTTAGATAAGGATACCAATGTAAAGTGTATTTAGTAGACCATGTAAAGTTGAACATTTATTATTTCCGTAAAAATAGCTTTACTGCACGATTCTGGCAGATTATCTGATTGGTATCTCACGTGGAAGTATGAAACAATTGTGGACTGCTAGTTTCGCTTCTTTGGATAACTTTTTGTTTGCGCCAACCGCGTTCAGTCCTCTGTTAATGGAGTTTCCTGCATTCACCCTTCTTTCAATATCCTTATCAGTCTTTCCATCTATCGTAAACATACTTCCCAAATATACAAACCTATCGCCCTGTTCCAGGTATTCATCATTTACAACTATATTGCATACATTTTTCGTACTAGATCTTTCAAACACCATGACTTTAGACTTACTTACATTCATCATTAGCTCATTCTTCATACATACAGTGGTGCCTCACACAACGAACTTAATTCGTTCCAGGAGCAAGTTCGTTATGCGAAAAGTTCGTTATGTGAAACGCGTTTTCCCATAACAATACATGTTAAAAAAAATAATTCGTTCTGTAGCATAAAATATGGTAAGATGACATAAAAAAAAGATAAATTTTTTGTTATTATTTTTATTTAGATACATCTAAAAACATAATGAAAAAAACACACATTTTTTAATTTTAAGAAATAATCGAATCTTGCACATCTTCATCCATTTTCCGCTTTTTGGCCGATGGTGAAGTGAAAAACCTGTCCAAAGTCGTTTGTTTCTCTCTTTTCTTCAACATCTGCCGGAAATAACGGACCACCAATAAATAAAAAAATAATTGAAATAAAAAACCACCCCCTGCTGGCTTTGAAATCTTCTTTATTATCTTGATTGCTGCTACTTCCAGGGATGTTTTTCTTTAGATCTTCATAAATTATCTTGGCCTTGTGACAGATAATATCTTGGGTTGTTACGTCACCTTTCACCTGCCTGTCCTTAATCCAAATCGCTAATAGCCTCTCCATTTCCTCGTGGATTGAAGATCTATGTTTTTCATTAAATAGTTTTGATACTCCTTTGGCTACTTTGGCTGATTTTATTGCATCCTTGTTTGTCAAAATGGTGAAAATGGTGGTCTTGTTGAGGCCAAACTCTTTGACGAGGTCACACTGTTTTACCCCACATTCACTCCTTCTAATTATTTCCTGTTTCATTTCAAGAGAAATCACCTTCCTGCTTTTTTTAGAACCCATCATATAAAAAAAATGTTGAGTTTATCTTAAAAGGACGACTGCCGTGATACGTGTGCGATTTAATTCGTAATGAAGAACGATTGCTGCGATACGTGCGTAAGTTAAGCGTACTACGCAGTGACTAACGAGTCTAACGACTGCCTGCGCGGGAGGATGCAATTAATCGGCAGTGATCGTAGAAGATCGGGCGACTTCGTTGTAATGATGAACGATTGCTGCGACACGTGCGTAAGTTAAGCGTACTGCTCAGTGACTAACGACTGCCTGCGCGGAAGGATGCAATAAATCGGCAGTGATCGTGTGAAGTGGGCGACTTCGTTGTGTGAAGCGAAGTTCGTTGTGTGAAGCGAAGTTCGTTGTATGAATCGTGAAATGAACGAAAAGGAAGTTCGTTGTATGAATCGTGAAATGAACGAAAAGGAAGTTCGTTGTGTGCAGCGTTCGCTGTGCGAGGCGTTCGTTATGCGAGGCACCACTGTACTTCGTTCATCCTAGATACGAGGAACTGTAAATCTTCCATACTGTTAATAATCAGCACCGCATCATAAGTATACATCAGGCAATATACTTGCAGATTATTTATTTTCGCGCCCAAGCCCACCTCTCAATTCTTGCATACAATTATCCAAATAAAGATTGAATAACCACTGTGACATTATGCAGCCTTGCTTAACACGTGTGATGTCAAACCACCCCGTAAAATCACCGTTTGTCCTAACACATGCAACGCTTCCCTCGTACAGAGATGAGATTGCCTGTACAAGATTCGTATTGACCCCATACTTGGACAGCACCTTCCATAACTTTTTTCTGTGAAGACCATAGCAATAACTAATATGTATCTCTTCAATAGAAAAACACCACTGAATGGTTAAGAGAAAAGATCATAAGGAAATTAAAGACCTGATGAAATAAAACTTGCTATTCTTTCTGCATTGCTAATAGTACTGTTCTGCATTTACACTGTAACTTTAATATTATTTATTTTGATTTTTGATTTTGTTTTAAAAATACAAAAGTAGTTCTTTTTCTGATATAACGTTACAATATATAAAAAAATGTTAATTTTTTAATCGTATGAAGTATTTACTTTAAAAGAGAACATTTTATTTTACACACTGCATTTTAGATTTAATTTTGTCACTTTTTTATAATAATGTATGTTTTAACGTTTTAATTTTTTTTTACAATGTGATGTTAGTATGATATCACCTACCTCAGAACAGGTTTCACCTAGTGGGGAAGGTAATGTAAACATGCCGTATTGTAAGAGACTGTATTACGTTATTCCGATAGACGTCGGTACTACATCATTTGGTCAAAACAACACCGTAATCATGCCTTAACCACCGTATTCACCAGACTTCCTGCAACTTTTTCCCATTCCCGAAACTGAAGAGACCAATGAAAGGAAAGCGTTTTGCCACAATTGATGACATAAAGTCAGAATCGAAGAACGAGCTGATGGCCATACCGAAAAGCGCATTCCAGAAGTGCTTCGAGGATTGGAAAAAGCGCTGGCATAAGTGCATTATATCTGAGGGCGATTACTTTGAAGGGGATAAAATGGATATTGATGAATAAATAAATACTTTTCGAAAAAATTCGAAATTCACCTTTTCTTTTGAACAAACCTCGTATGTTATTATATTCACAAAATAGATTATTTTATTTTATATAACCACGAAACGAAATGGACTACTTGCTATAACACGGCCCAAGCTATTGTAGCGAGTAGGGAACAACATTATCAAATAATTCCATTAATAAAACATTATTAAAAAATGTACGAACATTAAAAAAAAATATACAAAAACAGGTTAAGTGTTTGGATTCTGGTACACAGTTTTTCAATTTTTCTGGCTTATAAATGATCCACAGCACAAATGAGCATTTATTAATCCATTTGTCTATTATAAGTGCAGATGAAATGAAAGCAAAGCACCTGACCTTTCGCTCTCACAAGAATCGCAACTGATTCCGAAGGGAAGTACGCTGAGCCGCCGAGTGCACACAAACATACCCCAGCCCCGCATTTTCGCACTGATGGAAAACATATGTTTCACCGGATGGTTGGAGATACATATTTTTATTGATTAGTTTAGAATATTTCTATTTAATAATCTTGATTTAAGTTTCAAGGTACCCATGAAACTTAATGAGTATTCATACGATTTTCTAATTTTCTAAAAATTACAATGAAATGCGGTGGTAGATGGACTAAACCAAAAAAAAATGGACACAGTTTCTATTAGATGGGGTACATTTAGGCCACCCTACCGATCCGGAAAACACGACATCGGATTTAAAATACAAAATGATAAACTATTTATTGAATTTAATAAAATATTTGATCTTTTAGTGTTTTTTCTTAGTCCTCCTCACTAGGGAGTTCCGAGAATTTATCTATACATTCATATTTAAAGGATTTCCCATAATTTAATGTCCATGCCACTGAGAAGACGAAAGAAAATGTTATTTTTATTTTTGAAAAAAACCAACATTCCTAGGTTACGAATAACCTGACTAATAGCACATTCCACCAGAATACTTTCAAAAATAATATTGCCTACTTTAGTCCTCTGCCTCAAATGTGTCGACTATATAATAAGGTAGAGTGTGCTAATGTAGACATTTTTGTCGATAATCTGTACAGTTTCAGTAAAAATGTCCTGCTATTACTTAAAACTATGTAACAATGATTGGGCTAATTATATTATGTATCACTTGTGTCTCTCTTTGTGTCTCTTGTTTCTATCGCATTATGTATTATAGATTGAGTTTTTGAAATTTTATGTTTTGTGTATCCTTTGTCTGAGTACTTGTAATTTGTGTGTATTAATTGGGTTTTTATAAGTGGATTGTTCTCACGTTAGCGCGTACGTCTGTAAAAACTCAGTATAAATAAATAAATAAATATTTCAACTCTCCCTACTACCATCATCATAATCAGATTCGGCTACGTGACAATTCAACACACATTTGAATCGGGACACTTTTTAAAGGTATATAAAGTCAGGAAAAATACGAAAAAAGGGGAAAAAACTAGCCTGAAAACCTAACCCAACCGAAAATAATTAATTAAAAAGACAAAAATTAGGTTAATGTCGTAAGTTAGGTTAGGTTTTCAGGGTTGTATTTTAAATAACCTTTAAAAATTGTACCGATTCATACGTGTGTTGAATTATCCGGTCACCAGGACTCACTCGATTACGACGTTAACAGGATTACTCGGACTCTAACCGGTTACCAATAATAATACGACACATTCGCGTAAATCCGAATTCGCATACATATTATAGGTACCCACTGTAACACGAACAAGCAAACCTTTTAGGTTGGTTGGTTGTCCATAACATTATCACTATCAGTACAATAAGAGGAAGGCCGCTGGCTGCTTGCCGCTTGCCGCCCGGGCCCGCCCCCTTTGATAAACGACCACTCTTACTGCGGCACGACAGGAATGAATGTTGCCATATGAATCCCAAATAAGGAGCTGTCAGTGGTTTCGGGGTTGCCAGTGACGAAAAATATACTGGATGTGTTTTTTGCTAAATTCTAATTTGAGGCTGATAAAACCCAAACGCAAGGCAAACACTCAATTAGATCGAGCTTTTTTCGCTTGGAATAAACTCCTCCTTGGAATAAACATAACTAAGATGCATAACAAGTCCAACAGAATTTCGGCTCAAATTAAAAACTTACCTTTTCAGACTTTCATATCCTTAAATTAAACATACCTGCGAGTATCATTCAAGTAATCTTCTCTAATTACACTATCTTATGTTGTTAACATTATTAGAAGCCTCACACTTCAATCCGTTTCTTACCGAGGGACGAATCACATCTAGGAAGATAAATTCTAATAAAATCTCTGTACTGTAAAATCCATAAAAAAAATGCTGTTTCTTTCCTGAAATCGACCAAGAATATAAATAGTTTATAAAATAAATCTCCGAATAAAATAATATCTTCAATAACATGTGCTTTGCAATATTACTCGTATGTCTCTGCAGAACCGTATATAAATTTGTTTAATAAACAGTGTTTATCTCAAGTGACTTGCCAGGTAAGTATGGTTTTGTGTAATATTATCCGCCTCTACATAAAAATAATAACCCGTATATTTTAGCACGCCATCACGTTCATGGGTCAAAAGCATTGTACATATAGTTTGGTATTATGGATCGATGAACGGGTGAATACAATTTGTTAGTCATACAGTAATAATAGATTGTCTATAGTTAATGATAAGATAGAGTATTGGAACAATCATTTGTACAGCGCCCTTAACGGGGAGAGGGACGTCGGAGTTATTATTTATTAATTCAAAATAATGATAGTATTATTACGCTATACAATAAACATAATGTTTTTAAATAGAAAAATATTTATTAAATATTTTATAAATTTACACAGGCTTCAACTTTTATCAAAATCTAATAACAATGTTTTTTTTTGTAATGCGGATTACAAATCTTTGATTACGTTTATTTACTAAAACGCACCGATAAATGATTAAACATACTTTCCTCCACTTTAAAATCACATTCGTATTTTAAATATTTTGTAAAACATTCAATAGGACGGTCAGCAAAAGTAATATTTCTGATTAGATTATGATGAATGATAAGCCTATGTAAATTTATAAAACATTTAATAAACATTTTTCTATATAAAAACATTATGTTTATCGTATTGCGTAATAAATAATACTATCATTATTTTGAATTAACTAATGATAACTCAAAGTCTCTGTAAGAACTAGCACTGACGAAATCTTCAACAATCTTAACATAATATTAATAAAACAATTATATTCCGAAGCAATACTACTTTATATTCATAAATAAATAAATAAATAAAAAACATAATAACCAACACATATTTTAGAAACAGTAGATCTCAGAGTCAAAAATACACACAACAAGCAACCACAAATACAACATTTTAACAAAAAAGCTTCATATACTATGGTACTAAACGCTACAAGAAAATCCCACTTTTCTTCAAAAATCACAACATTGATACATTTGGAACTCAAATAAAACGCTGGATACGTTACATAAAGAGATCTGAAGTAGAAAATATATTAACACCAAATACAGACTGACAGAGAAACTACTCAACTGTACTTAAAACACCCCAATATTACAATTCTTTCAGAAATTCAACCAAATTCAAACATTTTTTTGTATAATATTGTTTACATACAATGGGAACTTTTACCCGCTAAGCCACTACAAGTAGCTTGTCAGCAGGAGTTTAGTTCTACAATATTATATAATACAACAATAAATAATAATCATCATACAAATATAGCGCAATAATAGAGCAATATACTCGTAGATGCATGCATTTTATGATCAATGTACACAAGTTGGAAAAATATATGAAAACAGCTGAACAGTTCTGTTTTAGGGATACTAGACTCCAATTACATAATATCTATTTCAATATAATTATAAAAAATATCAAAATGTCACCATGTATTAAACAAATTGAGAAATAAAATAAAAAAATTAAAAAAACAGTAGTACAGTTTTGTTACAGTGAGGATAGCCTTAATATAATAGTAGTACTTAAATAATTTTAAAGATACCCGCAGATATCAAGGATATATACATCCATATGAAATACGTACTGGAATTACAGGTAAAATCTTCAAAAGTTCTTTCACCGAGTTTCAAATATTTTGGGACGTATTTCAAAGGATTTAAGGATAATTGCTTGAAGAATTTTGTCTTTTCAACCCTTATACATTTTCCTAACTACAGTATAGGATTTATGGATAAATCATTTGTGGTATTGCCTAAGTTAACAACCTGCAAAGTGATGTTTAGGGCTATTTTTGAGTGCTGGCCCTTAACCGCCCTACCCATGCAAACGTACGTAATGTGGACGCTATATTTTCGCCAACGCAACAAGCCGTATCTCGTACGTTCAGGTATAAAAAAAACTATACCGAAACCCACAAAACATTCGTCAATTTTGTTCCTGCGTCATCTCGTTTAGTATTTCGAGGTCAGCCGAAGCTAATGGATGTGTTCGGGTATTTTCGTCTCTCCCATACAAGTTGGTATATTGTAAACACGTATTGTTATTGCGAAATCTAATGAAAAATAAACCCGATGTTTTTTTTTTACATACTTTTTGAATAACAACCCAAAGGGCGGGCGGTTAATATTAGATGTCGCAAAGATTTCACGTGAATTTTGTCACTAGTATTGACGGCCGTTAATAGAGCCTTTTTGTCAGGCAAATATTGTTTTCATAGGACAAAAATACTAACGTAAGCTGCAGCTTTTACAGTTGTATGGTCCGATGTGCTTTAGATGTTTCCATATTTGCTATATACAGCATTAATTTGCCACTGTTTGCCATAGTGTTTATTCATTAGGACCGGGCGGGCGGAACGAACTGTGAAAAGGGACAGGAATTAACTTAAACTGGCACGACCAAGCAGAACTGACCTTTATACAGGGGATGACAACTAACAAGGCATTATTGTTGGTTAATCAGAAGTTGACAGCATAATTGGCATTTGTAACATGAGATCGAGTCGTTTCTATGACTCGTTTTTTCAATCCAATTCAATTCAATACAATTCTTTATTCCTTTTAAAAAAATTACAAAATTAGCATTTTAAGTCATTTTTAAAGATATTATTAGATTTGACAGGAAGTACAACATCGAAAATAATTACTTAAAAAAAATAATAAAAATTAAAATAATGTAGGTAGACATACATAATCTCAGTAAATTGCATACAACACTTTAAACACAGCTTCATTGATGCTAAATATGTAGATATGCGGAGTGATTCTATTTAACAGTAAGATTGCCCCCCCACCGGCATGACTATTGGCAAGTTGGTCCTGCAGACCGGGAGATAAAACAGTCTATGCTGTCGGTGACGGAGATAACCATCGAAATTAATGTTCTCCACCATAGCCGAATTTTCGAACCATCTGTTTTTTTAGTTCAAAAGCCTCGTCGTGGAATGACTTGCCCACCTCTGTGTTTCCTCTCTCCTAAAATACGGATCTCATCAAGACTCAGGTTCATCTCATCGTTTCATCAAAATCACCTTCCACATAGCATTTATTTTTTCTCTGGGCTTTCTGTGTGATGCGAGTTAATGCAAAAAAAAAATTGGAGATTCAATTAATGTTGTATATTCGAGTATGTTATATATTTATTTAGACATGCACAACACATTTTATTACAAGTTATAAGGTTGGTATATTAAAATTTACATTGTTAAAGTACCTATTGCGTTTATCCATACAATATCTTAGTGATTTTGTCTGGGATGGGAAAGCTTCTAAACTAATGAATATATGTGTGACTTATAACGATAAAAAGGAATAAAGTGTGCGAAGAGATGGTGTGGAGAAGCGTAGAGAAGTTATGGTATCAAGAATTGTAATTGAATATGGATAAAAGTTTAAAGAAAAATAAAATGAAACTTACTTCTAAATTAATTTTTATCAAAATAATGGCAAGCCACAAAGTAAATGTTTTTCACGAATATGTAATTTATATCATGCCAAGAAAATTTCAAAAATTTGTTTTGTATGTTAGTAAGGAATCATGGAAAATGTCTTAGTCCGTTAATTTTTCGTAGTTGGTATATGTTGTGATCGCGCGAGTAATTGGTGAGTTCTTTGCTGCATTAGTGTTGTTCGTTTCTACATGAAGACGCGTGGTTTTAGAACAAAACAAAGAGTGAATTTTTCTTGCTAGTAATCCGGGGTGAAGTGATAAAAATACATATTTTTAATTTATTATTATTTTTAGTTTATTGAACGCATCACACAACCATGCTTAAATAATAAAATAAAAACTTTTCATTGCTTTCTTCAATTAATTTGTAGTAATTTTGCGGCGTTATTATTAAAAAAAATAAGAAGAATTACTTTCTATACACCACTGTTTTTAATATATAAATATTAACATGTTTCAAAAGCGAATTTTTCCTCATCAGGATACATTTTACTAAATATAATGTCAAATATAATGGACAAATGATAAACATAGAAACTAATAATGGAAGAATAGTCAAATTGCAAACTTAAACAAAAACTAAAAATAAGAGATGAAAGTGGGCAAGTAATTAATTAAAAATGTAAAAGTTATTGAAAAAAAATTACAAAATATGAAATAATAAATTTATATTAAAATTATTTAAAAACAAACTATTTTTATTATTAATATAAATAAAATTAAGAAAACAGCAAGGCATAAAAAAACAAATAATATTCTTTATTAATGTGAAAACAAATTTAAGAGTTAATAATTAATTTAATAATATTTAATTGATTATTAACACTTTTTCTAATTTCGAAAATTTTAAATTTATCTAATTGTAAATCATTTGTATTTGTATGTAAAAAATTTAAACCTTCACTTATATGAAAATAATGATTTGTTTTCATGTTTTATATTTTTTAAATTATTTTCATTGAACTCCGTAAACCTAGTGAATACTAATAATTCACTTTAAACTTCCCTGAAGGTACTGAAGCACTCTATCCTCATGAAAAACCCCAAAGGGTTGAGAAGTGATGGGAGCTTGTAGAGTAGAAATGTAGAAACGTGTGCGGCTAAAATAATAATTTCACCGAAATATTTCTTGAACGAATTGAATACACCAGAGAATAGTATTTTTTCACTCTGACTGAGAAGAATTATAGCAAAAAGCAGTAATATTTCATTCCAGTGTCAGTTTTGTATCAACCCGTCTACTTGTGTTATTTTTCTAGTATTATATTTGGTTGGTTACTAACTATATTATGTAACGCGTTATGTTACCACGAATAATTCATATATTGTTTTGTGGAACCCGTTGCAATATTGTAAGCGAGGAATAGAATTAGCCAAGGGAGGGCGAAGGTTGTATGCATGAAAAAATATCCTAACTAAATGGTTTTAACTTTCCATTATTTCCTGTAAAACAAACATCAATCATGTTCAATCAGTCTAAAAGCCATTGGTTAAATTATTAGCTTATAAAAGTTTATACGAACAAAGGCATAATATTCCATACTTTTATCAGTCTCAAAATTCTTTAAGTAAGAGCAATTCTGTTGAAAAAAATTATATTTCAGCAAATTAATAACCTCATATATAATACAAATAGACTAGAGAACACTTACAATACTCGTCTCAATTTTAATGAAGGAATAATGGTTCCTAAGCCTACAAAGAAATATGGACAAAGAACTTTAGGTCACATGATTCCCGGCTGTTTAAATATGTTAACCGTTGAAATAAAAAAACAATTAAAACTAAACAGTTAATAAAAATATCTAAAACTTTGCTATATGTATTAGATAACAACGGAATATTATTTTATCTACGATTTATTGTTGTCGTTTATGTTTTTTTTTTAAAATTATTATATTTTAAATTAAAATATTTTTAAGTAAGATTGTTGAGAAATATTTATTCTTTAAGTTTATTAGGTATGTTCAATTTTTAATTATTTATAAGTTTATAAACCTCATTGTAATATTTAATCGTTGAAAAAGATAATATTAACATAACTTAAATGAAACATGAAACCGAAAAAATAAATAAAAAGATCAGTCGATGAAGATGACATAAATTGAATTGGTCTCATTAGCTAAGTTGGTAAAGCGGTTGTCCCGGAAAGGCAGAGGTCCTGGATTTGAGTCCTAGATGCGAAAGATATCTTTTTATTTTCTGTTGTTTTTTTCGGTTTCATGTTTCACCCAGGTTATGTTACTAATATCTTCTTCAATGGTTAAATATTACATATGTTTTTATTTTATGTATAAATATATATATATTGTTATGTAACACAATTAAGAGATTCTAGTCGTTGAAAGAATAATACTCCTAGCCGCTAGTTAAATTAAGATAAATCTAGCCGCTCGTCAGCGCTACAACCAATAACGGCACGTCTCGCCGGACATCACCATTATTGACCAATGAGACAGCGTATGGAATAATTTCCGGCCGCTGGACGGTGTTGGCTTGCATTGAGAAAACGCTCGAATTCCTAATCCAGACATGGAGTTGTCAGGCACGTGCGGCGTGCCTTGGGCACGTGAACGCCCGCCATTACACTGCTAATCCAGACACAGAGCCTTTGGGCACGTAACCGCCCGTAATTGCATCATTACTTTATAAACGCCTTGCTACCTCAACATGGCACATAAATATTAAAGCCCGTGACCAGTGTGATAACTTGCTGCGTCCTGTCTGCCCTTGAACGTGTAAAATCCAGAGTCCCTAGTCTGCACACTTTACACCAACGGAATCGTGACTGCTGTCGACGACCGCCATGTAAGCAAATTTGAATTCACTCTCTTGTATGTGCTGTTAATAATTGTGCCCTTGAACAACATGTCCGGTCGGAGATTCCCCAGAGAGAGATTATTAAGAAACAGATTAGAGTAGGATCAGCCCCTAGATTTGAAACCCAGTATGTAATTACTTGTGAATGTTGTCCCGTAAATAAACCCCTGTGCAGAAAGCACGCATCTCATCATTTGAGTAGTTGTTTACCTTTCCCCGGTACAAGGTTGCGGCCGGCCTTCGACTTTGAGATAGGAGATGAGATGCTTTACCAGCTGAGCTAACCACGGTGGAATCTGAGATCAGCCCTGCTTCTGGCCTCGTGGTGAGTTAAACTGCCTTCTTTTCACCAGCACTCTTCTCCCCTTTCTTACCTTGTTACACTGTCGAGTCCATCTTTTCCCCCTTGTAATACTGGCGGCCAACTTGGGGCCCCATCCTCTCCTCCTTCCTTACACTGTCTAGTCCTTCTCCCCTTTTCCCCCTTGTAGCACTGGTCGCCCTCGCGTGGGGGCTTTTCGTCCAATTCCTAGCACTGGTCTCCAACGTGGGGACCCATTCATTTCCCTATTCCTAGCAATATATATATACATATATTGTTACGTTAACTGTAAATTTTTAAATGTAAATAAAACAAAGTTGTTGTGGAATTCCTTTGTAATGATTTATTATATATACAAATAAACATTTTTTAACTACAAAGATTTCAAGTTATTTGTTGTGGAAATCTCAACACAATCGGGTTTTTGTTGGCGATTCATCAGCAGATTGATGATATTACCAAAATAAGGATTCATGACAGAAAAAAAAACAAATCATGATTTTTAAGAACATGTCAAAAGAATGTACAAAAAGTAAAATAAAATAAACGTTTCAAATAACGTTCTTTCATGAATGACTACTATGGAAATTTTAACTGAATTTCACCTTCATTTGTTTGCCGTAAATAAAATATTTTTGTCCCTCATTTCTTCATACCACATAAATCGATAAGATCTCCTTCTTCCACTACCGGCATAATATATCTATCCTATATATATAAGGTGGACATTAAGTAACTCAAATCTAAGGATTGGAGGAAGCTTTGAAAAGATCGAAGCTGAAAGACATTTTGTAAGCTCAAAGAGCATTTGAATGAAAGCGTGAGAAAGTCCAGAGCTCAGGACCGGTAGAGCCTGAACGTGATCCGGAACCTTCGCCGGTTTTTGTAACTGAGTGGAAATTTAGAAAACATCAAACCAAAGATTTACTTCTCGTTTCCAAGACTACGAGTAGTTTTGTGGGTAGGTAATGCATGATCCACTTTTTTACGGCAATCTGTTAAATATAAATGGTACAATGTATTCAAGGGTTCGTTGACCATATTTATTTTGAAATATTGGCACTATCATTCCCTTATTTTGTGTGAAATGTATATATATATATATGATAATATGTAATTACAAAAAAATATAAATTTATTGAACATAAAGTGCCCGATTCAAAATAGAAATTTCTCGTGTTTGAATTGGGGAGCAGCGCTATGTAGCGACAGAAATGGTAAGTACAGAAATATAAGTACATCAAGAACGTAATATAGATACACTTTGTGTTGTTGTACATATTTTTAAATGGCGCACTGTTATTTGGTGCGGTATACTATTTTAAAATAAAAAAAGCAAGCGTAGTGAGCAAGATTAAGAAAGGGACGCTTAGATGGTTTGGGCATGTAGAGCGAATGAACGAAGAGATGAGCATAATGAGAATATATGACGCGAATGTGAATGGAAGAAGAAGCCGGGGACGACATAGCACCATCAAGTGAATCTAATACCTGAGTCGGGCCATGTCATAGTCGGAATAAGAGAAGAGAATGTATGAGACGTTGTATGAATGTGAATGAAGCAAGAAGTGTATGCCAAGATAGAGTTGTTTGGCGGTCCGTCCTCTCTGCCTACCCCTGCGGGGAAACGGCGTGATGGTTAGTTAGTTAGTTAGTAACAAATATATAAAATGAATAAATCAATTATATATTTTTTTTTAAATTTTTTTTTTTATTTAATATAATAATTTTTTTACAGAGAGTATATAAAAATAAGACATGATTCATATAGTGTAACAAAAAATATAATATAGCTATTCCTCACCATAAAGAAACAAGGTTCTTGTGTTTGGTGAGTGATTATCGCTTAATTAATCAAATCATAACTTAAAAATATTGTTGTACAATAGCAGGAAAATATGAATTTGTCGTGTAAATTTTGTAATTTATCACTAGTAATAGTATTAAAGAAAATGAAAAGAAAGTAGAAGAAAAGAAGAGAATCTAATAATAATAAAAATTTAAAAAAAAAAAAATTTAAATTGTTAGAGTAGTTTGAGGTAATTTTTTAATCTATGTTGAAATTCATGGATATTTTCTATAATTTTAAGATCAGATGGCAGATTGTTAAAAAAAGTTATTTCTAGATATAGGTATGTGTTTTGCGTATGCTTAGTATTGAATGGCGGGATTTTAATGTTTTGTTGATACCTTGCGGATATATTAAATTGTAATTTATTTAACGTTTTCTTTAAAGATTTGAATAATTGCATATTTTTTATAAATTTTATCTACTGTAGGTACATTGAATATTGTAAAAAGCTTTTCAGTGGAAAATGATGATGGTTTTTTAAAATTACCTTTATTATCAATCTTTGAATTATTTTAAGTGGACTTAAAATATTATCATATGTTCCCCCCCAGCCAATAATTCCATATTGTAAAATAGACTGAACAATTGCATAGTACACTCTTTTTAGGTTTTCTAGTCTAAGAATATTTCTTAGTCTTATAAATATATATATACATTTTCTAATTCGTTTAACAAGTTCATGAAGTATATGAAAAAAAAAAACTTTTTTTTTACTGCCAATAACTATTACGCAAGTATACCCATGCAGTGGCCTTGCCTATGTTGGATTTTTTCCTATATATATAATACACATACATTTATATACATGTATTCAATTATATATATATAATTGAATTTAAGTAAAAATATATAGAAACAAATGTTTATAACCCTTTTACCTATGTTTATACAAATGTATGTATCAAAAACATTATGATTATTATTATTTTTATTTTTATAAGTTTCTATATAATTTTGATATTTTAAGGAAAGGTATAAATATTAAAAATACACATAGATTATAGATTTTTTTCATAGTCCTCCTCCTCATTAGGAGATCCTGTGCTGAGGCGGACCAGGTTTTTGCATAAAGGGGTTTCAGCGATTTCTATATTTCAACTTCAAGGTTAGGGTAGGGTCTTTCCAGTAATTTCTATGATGTTTTTTTGAGAATAGTAGTCAGTTCTTGTTCTGGTAATTCCTTCAGCCAAGTTTCGCTGGACTTAATGCAATTATTGATTGATTTACATTGTTTGATACTAAGTGGGAGTTTGTTGTATAATTTTACAGCTAAAAATTCAGAGCTTCTTTGTCCAAAAGTAGTATTGCATTTAGGTATATTTATCTTGTCTAGTTGCTTTATTATTATTAAAAAATAAAAAAATAAAAACTACAAATAAAATATGTGAGTTTTTTTTTTCAATAAACCTATTCGAAGAAAAGCCTTATTATATTCTTTGTGGAGAAATAAATACTCGATATTTGAAACAAGTCATTTCATTCGGATACATCAGATAAAAAAATATATAAATTCGCTAAATTGGATACTCAAGTATGCTGAAATAATGGATATGGATTCTGTTTCCTAGTGGAATTAAATTGGTTTTTCAAAAAATAAATTCATTGTTTGGATAAACAAACACCTTTTATATACAAACGCAAACTTTTCCGGGTATTCGTAGCATTGCGTTTTTTTGTAATGTAAAAAAAGTAAATTCGTATAGATAGAGAGCAAATGCCGATTCAGAATATATAAGTTTTGTTATATATAATTATATGTAGAATTTATAAAACATTATTTAAAGGTGAATAAAAAATCACCTCATTGAAACACCTTGTTATGTTGCTAACATTGCATTTAGAACATCTAACGTCAGGTGTGGATTCTGTTTTTGGATTAGTATTATAATTTTTATTTTTCGATATTGTTTTGTATTTTAAACACGTATTTTCTTTGTCAAAATTTGAACTTAATTTGGGTGACTTTAAATTCTATAATTGTTGTTCAATATAAAAAACTATTATTAATGAAATAAATTAGAGTATTCACGAGCAAACCAATTATCAATACGGATATTATGAGAATATTAATGCTCAATACTATTATCGTTCTTTCGGTTAAAGTTTCTAAAAAGGTACATAATTTTATTACGTATATTTAGATATGGTTTACTATGAATATAATGTACAATTGTGTACGGTAAAGCTCATTCTTGTTTTAAAATTTCACATTCTAACCACAAAACTGATCAAAATCAACCAGCCATAGATTTGGAGCGTTTTGGCGGCCTTTAAAAACTTTGAAAATTATTTTAACTATGAAAACTAACCTTAGAAAAAAACGAAATATACTGGTATTTACGTTTGAAAGTCGTTATTGATAATACAAAGTCTGGAGTTCCTTATTACCAACCCGAAATTGTGGGATTTCGCATGTAAAAACTGTTTGTGGACTGTAAATAACGACAATAATAATGGGTTTGGTTGATTGTAGTAAGGGATATTTTTAAGGTTTTAAAAGAAGTTAGGATAACCAAATACTTACCGAAATGTAGGGACCGAACGATGCTCCTTGAAAGTAGTTTTTCCTTCTCTCCAACAAAAGAGCACTCCATACAATTAATGTCAGATCACTGAGAGTTTCATTTTTCAAAACGTTGTGTTTGGTTTGGGAAGGTAAGGATTGGATAAATAGCAATTAAGGTAAGAACGAAGCACATTATCATTTAAGAACCTAACAACGTCATTAGTAATTAAAAAAAATGGACGGGAGTTCCTTATTACTTCCATTTAAATCAGCTTTCATAAGCGGAAAAAGTTGCTTGAAAGAAAGAGGGGTAAGTAGACGATTGAATCGGCGACGCCTGGGTAGAAAACCTGACCCATTTGTTTATTCGGTTACTAAACAATTTTTTTTTAACAATCCTCCAAAACAAATAATGGTACAACACCGCAAGCAGATCACATTACTGACATACAAAAGTGACAAAATTAAAAAAAAAATATTTTTACGATAAATATAAATCTGCGGCAGTGGAAAAGAGATCAAAACTTTTATTTTATTTTTATGTGAATACTGCACAATAGTTCCAACTGCTCCCACTCACCCGTGCCAGTGGGACAGTGCCACCCGCAAACGAAGTATGTTATGAGACTGGAAGGAATGTAAAGGGAAGGAGATGGTGTGGAGAAAGGTTATGAAGCATCTCGCTATTCGGATCTGGTCACCAAACACCGGTAAATATATTCTAATTGTGGTCCACCACCAGGGCGATACTGAAAGTATTTACACATAGATATTGTCAGTGAGTTTTTCAAAGCCTATTCAAATATTAGCCTCCATAAAAACGTTTGGTATATTACGAGACGTTTTCGCGTTTAAATTGTTTTAAATCATCCAAATAGACAAAACAAATTTTAGAAATAAAGAAAGCCATTAAAACTGGTAGTAATGTCTACTTAATTTGTCTTACAGTCCCATATATATTTCCCGTTCATTCAAAATTTCCCATTTCTTCTCAATCCCTCCCTCCTTTGACGTTCTGTATCTTTCTTTTTTATGCGTTGTCCCATTTTGTTACATGTTCACCCCGTTCATTTTGGATATTAATAAGAGCATTTATGAAAATCCTAAATTAAAATAAGAAGGCGATCGGCTAATTGAATAGATCTCTAGGAGGCTAACTTCAATCTTCGCTCAACAGCACTACAGCACAGGCTGTACCACAGCACAACAACCATTTCGAGGCAACCATGAACATTTAAAGAAGACCCCTACAGATCAGTATGTAGTATAACGGTTATAGTTCGGTTGCTTATTTTGAATTCATTATTCTATATAACGTGGCGCCCATTTAATTTTAGAGACGATCATTCATTTTACAGTCACATTAATATATTTTATAACTACCTAGATTATTGTTCAGCTATAATTTTGATAATTAACTATTAACCAATTTATCTTGGAGATTGGTACACTCCTGTAGATATTCTAATTAAATAAGAGTCTTAAATATTGTTAATGTAACTTTCGTTACCCAATCATGCTCTATAGAATAAAACATTGCTTTACTGAATCATTATTTTATTCAAATCACAAGCTTGTAAAACGCACTGTTACAATGTAAGCATATCTCTGTCTCACTGTTCCAATGTTTCGTTTTATATTTTGTCTCTTTCTTTATGTATTTCTCAACTATATATATGATCACTCTATGTATTTTTGTTCAGTTTGAAATTTTACCCTGATGAAGCTTGAGATAAGCGAAACTCGTCGGTGTTGATTTAAAAATAAATTAGTGGTTTAAAACGGAGTGTTTGTTTTAATTAATAAAACCAAAAAAACTCAAACGTTACTCTAAACATAGATACTTTAATTTCTCTTTAAACCATGTACAAAGAAAACTGTACGAAACTTTAACAACTTTTTTTTCTAAATATCTAAATGATGAATTCATTCGCGCTTCGATCGGTTATACAAGTACAAGCGGCAGATATTCTCAATCGCATAATGGGATCGGGATTGGCTGGAAGTTAGCGGGAATTATAAAAGGTTGGAGGGAGTTGTGTTCCCGCGCGGGGATTCCCAACGTTTGGGGACGACTTTGGAATGATTAGATTACAGTTAGCGGAATCCTCCGGGTTTAGCTGATCGTCAATTTCAGATATCGGCGGGTTATAGCTGGAGGCGGCTAACTGCTGTTCTGAAAACTGTACCTAATATTTGTTTTTAAATTTCTCAATAAAATTTGTTATAGAGCTCGGCACTAAAGAGAAGGGGCAAAACAATTAAAAATGTGTCTAACTTTATCCCTAATGGGGTAACAAGGTCCTAATTAAAAAAAATAATTGTTTATTAATTTCTCAAAATATATTGTATTAAATAAATGAATTTAAAATATACTTAGTATTCACCACTTTATAAATATACATAGGTATCTATACGTTTGGAAAGCGATGCTTTCATCATCAGGAATATATGAATACATATATTGTATTGTTGAATTTTTTATCACGTTCATTTTCTTAAAGTAGTAGGTGTTTGTGGTAACTTCCTCTATTAATTTCCCATTCATTCCCCATCTCTTCTCGTACCCATTCCATTTATACCCCACCACTCCCCCGTCCATCCCAACCCCGTCCTACCTTTTCCCATCACTTTATTTATTTGTTTCTTTGGGACACAAACAGGACATTTATGAAATATGCTGATATTACAAAAATAGTAAAAAATCAAGATAAATGTAAAACATACACCACCTTCTAAAATAACAACCTCCATCTTCCCACCCTTTCCTATCCCTTGCCGATTACTTCTCAATCCCTTTACTAGTATTCCCAATTCCTCACCCTTTTTATCTTAACATTTATCTACCTTCCCCATTCTTTTCAATCTGTTTCCGATTCCTTCCACTCCCATTTTCCTTCCCCACCCTTTCCCTTACCTTATCCCATCCTTTACCAGCCCCTCAATACCTATCGGATCATTTCCCCATTCCTTCCCCAAATTTTCCCCAAACCTTCCTCATCTTCTCCCCACCTCATAGCCCTCCCACATGTAAACATAATTTTTTCCTTAATCGTAAATAAGTAAAGAGCAAAATTCTACTTTAAAATCTAAGAATTTAAACGGGATTCGAGTCAATACGGCTCTCACGATCAACAGCCTCATAAATTAGCGTGAATCCGCAACTTTCCCCAAACTTCAATCTGCAGACAGACGGACAGACTGTCGCGTCGGCCGGGTAATATATAGCCAGTAAAGGGCTGACTTTTAACAAACCCGGACAGAATTCATCGAGGAACATTCTCGTTTCCAATAGTACCAGGAAAACAGTTTCTAGGAAACATATTTATACAACCCAATACATATAATATTTAGTTGATATGGAGTTAAAATTAACCTAAATTTTAATCTACGCTTTACTTAAATATTGCCAATTTACAAAATCTCTTTCTTTCTGCAAAAAAAAAATACTCGGTAACTATAATGAGTTTATTTTATTTTTTTACCCGTAAACCTCCATGGTCGAGGGTAAGGCTCTCGACTACGAATCCGAAGGTCGCGGGTTCAAATACCGACGTGGGCAAGTAAATTTTATTTAATTAATTTGTGCTGTTTCACAATAAATTTATTTAAAATTAATATGTAGTATATTTGCGAACGTTCCAGAGTGGAAGATACTCTCAGTATCGCCCTGGTGAAAGACCACCATTCAGAATTAAACGTTGCTTGAAATGGCTTTTAGCCGTGTTTGGTAACCAGATCTGAATAGCAAAGTATTTCTCCACCTTCCTCTTCCCCTTCTCCTTCCTCTCCCCAATATTTTCAGCCTCACAACATTCCCAAATTGGGAATGCCACATAGTCTTACTGGCTCCAGACGGTTGGGAGCAGTTGGGACTCTTGTGGCGTATTCATATAAAAAAAGGCAACGAAGATCTAAATTTTATTTGCAAACTTCTTCAATATTTGTAAAATTTCTTTGTGGCATCATAAATAATAATAAAAACCATGTTTAAATCGTATGTATCGGAACCAATGGTGTCTTCATTGTTGGAAAATATATGTTGATGATATTTTACGGTGCTGAAAGGAAACTTAAATATTCCCTATTTTCATAAATAATCCATACAAAAAGATTCAATTTACCATAGAAGTAGGAAAAAAATGTAGCATAAATTACTTAGAATTGAATATTTCTACTATTAAAAATAAATTAGATTTTAATATATTTCTAAAAGAAACTTATCTATACAGACATAGTTGTACGTAATACTTCTAACCTCCGTTTGCTAAAAAAAATATCAGCTTTTCATTCTATGCTTCTATGCTACGGTCTCCGTGGTTGAGTGATTTTATACTTGGTTACAAAATCGGAGGTCGCTGGTTCAAATCCTGACTTGCACAAGTAAATTTCATGTGATTAATTGTTTTATTTCACAAAATATTTATATAAATTAATATACGAGTATAGCATATTTGCGGCATGTTTTGACAAAGCTCTTTAAAATGTCCCTGAAATGTGGCTCTGTACCCACTGATTGGAAAAAAGCGGTCATTCATCCTATACCTAAGAAAGGTGACCGCTCCAACCCGGCCAACTATTGCCCAATAGCGATCACATCAGTTCTGTCCAAGGTGATGGAGCGTGTGATCAACGACAAACTGCTCACATACCTCGAGAAGAACAAAATCAATAACGACCGCCAGTACGGATTCCGGCGGAACCGCTCGTGCGGTGATCATCTCGCGTATGTGACGCATGTTTGGTGGCGGTGCCTGGAACGTTATGGTGAGATTCAAACGGTCTCACTAGACATATCTAAGGCCTTTGACCGGGTTTGGCACCGAGGACTTCGACAACATACTTCGGAGTCAACAAACTGCCTTCTTACGGACTTCCCGTTTCCTTGTGTACGCGAATTGCCGAATTTTTGAAGGAGAGATCGATTCAGACGGTTTCATCTCTTCCTCGCATTCAATAAATGCTAGCGTCCCACAAAGATCGGTTCTGTCTCCGACATTGTTTTTGTTGCACATCAATGACCTCTTGACATGTGCACCAATCCATCGTTACGCGGATGACAGTACAGTCCATGATTGCGTTTTGTTTGACAAGCCCCTAAAGGGCACACAAACTCCAACGGCTCGGAAGGCTTTGAAACAGAGAATGGACGGTTACCTTGAGAGGGTCTCCTCTTGGGGTAAGAATAACCTCGTCGAATTTAATGTTTCAAAGACCCAATCATGTCTGATTACGTCTAAAAGGGATCGAAATGACAATCTAGTCTCCTTTAATGGAAGCAATCTTCCCAACAAGCCCTCCATTGATATGCTTGGTGTAACTTTAAGTGATCAGCTCAGGTATGGGGTCTCCATCGAAACCCGAGTAAAGTTAGCCTCTCAGAAGCTGGGTGTATTGTACAGAGCCCGCAGATTCTTTAATAGTACACAACTGCTGACCCTGTACAAATCGCAAGTTCGCCCCATTGTAGAATTTGGCAGCCACCTCTGGTCGGGAGTCCCAAAATATCTGAAAAAAAAACCCTTGACTTTGTGCAGAAACGGGCGGTCCGTTTGAAATTTGCACGCGGTTGAAATTTGTCACATGAGAACGGGTCGCTTTTACGATTCGTTCTTGTGTTCAACAGCTCGGCTGTGGAATGATCAGCCGGCCTCTGTGTTTCCTCCATACTATAACATGGGTCTCTTCAAAACCCAAGTTCATTCCTTCTTATTCTCTAAAAGACCCTCCATACAGCATCCCCAAAGATGATATAGGCCTTGAGGGAAATTATTTTCCTCAGGGTCTCCTGTATAGAGTTCCCGTAAAAAAAATGTTCCAGAGTGGAAGACACTCTCAGTATCGCCCTGGTGAAAGACCATAATTCAGAATCGAAACGCTGCTTGAAACAGCTTTAGCCGTGTTTGGTCACCAGATCTAAATAGCCAGGTACTTATTTATTTTTTTAAATAAAGACAAACATTCCCAGGTTAGGAATAATACGACAATATTTGAAAAGCTTCTACTTCCATCACAGTAAGCGGAAGATGTTGCCTTTGTCAAGATGGAGAACATAGCCAGTCGAGGAAAGGAGCTCACGGCGTCGGGATGGGACCCAGACGCGATGCCGACTCAGCCACTGACCGGTTACTTCCAAACCTTCCTCTTTCCCATCTACTTTCCCTCTCCACTACCTTTAGCCTCACAACATACCCCAATTGGGAATGCCATAGTCTCACTAGCACTAGACGATTGAAAGCAGTTGGAACTAGATAATGTTCCATTATCCGTTAATAATTTCAACATAAAATTACATATAATTAAACAACGTTTATAATACTAATTTAGGAAATAACAAAACAAAACGTATTCTAAAAATAGTTATCTCTATTTAATACTAATATCCATTAATAATTCATGGCGGGAAGGAGAGGAGAAAGGATTGGTTTTTTAAATCTTTCTTTAAATTCGGCAATAAAAAACATCCCAAATACTATATAACCAGGTTTTAATAGTAAAAATAAATAAATTAAATAACAAGGATAAGAATGACATTTCCAAAAATACAGAGGTCTACATTAAAAATTAATTTGTAACGATTACAACAATTTTTATTGACAAAAATTATTTAACTCGGGGTGCTTAAATAATTTCTGTTGTTCTGAATTAGCCAGGCACCATTAGGATTTAAAAAAAGAATACGTTTTACCGAGGGCTTATAATTTTTCTTATGGGTTTCCAGTTAGATAAATTAGAATTTTTCTTTGGGGTTTTCTATGGTATAAATGAGAATTTTTCTTAGGGGTTTTCAATTAAAATTATTATTATTTTGAATAAGATTCCAAACTGCTTCCGACTGATCGGAGTGGCAGTGGGACTATGGGTTCCATGATAAATCGACACTCGTAATAAGTTTTTTAAAATTTAATGTAAATGAAATTTAATAATCTTATTATTAAGCTCTGTAAGTATTTTAGTTTTTTTTATTATTGTTACAGCTGTTTCGGCGTTCAATGCCATTTTCAAACTGTGGTTAGGCCACGTTGAGATGACTTATTTATATGATTCAATTTAACCGTACCCAAATTCAATTTTTATGTTGCATAAAATGATTTATTACCGGTGAAAACGGTTTACTGAAAAACCAATTGTGAAAATGGTTTCTCCGTTATCTGAGGTACTTATATTTGGAATCTGTTTATCCCGCATTAAACGCAATGTTTTCTTAATAGATTTATAATGACTTGAAAGCTATTAAATTGCGTTATATTGTTTAGGTCTCGTGAACACTCTGAGTAGTGGTGAATAAATAATTTTCCTTACTTTATTAATTAATGTTATGTTGGGATCATTCGTTCGTTCATTAATTTTCAATTTTTCGAGTAAATTTAATCATAGGCTCGTTGTTGTCCAGCGGGAGGTAATTATTGACTAAGAGATGTTCTGCGAATTTCGAAAAAGTTATTTTATTGTTATAACGAAATTCGCAGAACATCTCTTAGCGAATAATTACCTCCCGCTTGACAACAAAGAGTCTAAATCTTTAAAATACTCTATTTTCAAAAATCTATCCCGAAAACCTAAACTTCGCTAACCTAATTAATAATTTATTTATTTTTAAATAAAAAAAGTAATTAAATTAATTAAAAATTATTAATTTGGTTAGGTTGGACTAGGTTTTTGGAATATTTTTAAGTACTTTTAATGACTTTACATGACTTTTTAAGAGTGTGCCGAATCATACTTGAGTTGATTTATCCTGTCATCAGGACCTTGACATCCCCAAATAGGGTATATTATGATGCTGAAGCTAGCGGGAGTAGAAGGAGATGAGGCGGAGGAAGGTCGGAAGTACCCGGTTATTCAGATTTGACCACTTAAAAAGGCTAAAGGCATTTCAAGCAACATTTCTAATCTGAAATGTTCTTTAACTAGGGCGATTCTTAGAGTGTACCATTTAGAAACTAACATCAATTTTTTTCCGGTTTTGTTACGTTAGTACAATGTTGACATTCTCAACATTATTGAGGAGCTTTCACCAAGCGCTTAAAATGGTTTAAATACAAAATGAATCAAAACTAATCCTTTTAATAAGAGATACCTATATATTTTTACATTGCAGAGTTTCTTGTGAACAAACTTAAAAGCAATTTTCTAAAGGCTTATTTTTTAAAATGAATCACACCCAGTAACACCATTTTGATACACTTCTATCGTTTTTCCTCTTCTCGTTCAGTACCTAGTATTTCGTGGAAAAATAATGGTAAGCCTTTTTATTCTGGGTAAATAAAGGAACACAGCCTTCGACGTTTTGGACGAATCGAGACGCGAATCCGGGGAAATAAAATCTGTTCAATTATCTTCTTATTTCAAAAGGATAACTCTGTAAGGGTGGTTTTTATTTGTTCAAGCCCTCAGCATTTATGGATGCCACAACACATCGATGCTTCGAATATAATATAATATGAAGATAGATGTTGTCAATTCGTAACGCATCGATTTGCAGCAATCGTAATGAGCGTTGATCTCTGAAATCATGGATTTCGCAGTGGTTGTCGGAATAAGTATAATATGTCGACATACTATAATGTTTTGTAATTGTAACGTGAAATCGACTAAAAAAAACAAACATTTTGACGATCTTATAGGGTGGTAAACCAAATGGATTGGAACGTTATATCGATTTGTAACCACATGGTGAAACGTAATGGTGGGTCATACATGTATTATTTTACCGTGTCAGATCACCGTAACGTTTCACCGAATCGTAGGAAGCCTTGAATCAAGTTGTGAATGTCATTTACGAGGCACCGCGTCGTATCCGTATCTCCTTGATGATCGGGCAAAAGCCGACTCGAGAGCTGTATCGTGCATCATATCAGAGCGGCGTATCACTCCCGTTCATACTAGTGATCATTATATAATTTGGTGATACGTATACGATGATCTGATACGGTATACGATATGTGGACCCGGTAAAATGATTTGATCGTCATAACGATTGAAATCAGATCGATAGAAACGTCATTTTGATTACAACATCACTATGTAATATGCAAGCACTGAACAACCATAAATTCATTTGGTAACAGATATCTTTATGTAATTATTTTTAATATAAGATATATTTTCTAATACAATTTAGCGTAAGATACATTGTGTAATTTTAATTTACTTTAATCTTGTTAAGACATTATTCTTAATATAACTTTATGTTTATTAATATACATCAAAGATAATTGTAAGAATAATTAAGGAAATTTATAATGTTACATCCATTTTTATTTTATGTCGTTTAAAAAACTGGGTGGGAGGTATGTAATATGCAAGCACTGAACAACCATAAATTCATTTGAATTATATTCTTTTTAAATATGACAACACTAAAAGATAAAAGACGATCAGCCTGCCCTCTTTTGTTTGCAAAACAAAATCTTCATTCGCTTTCCTGCGTCTTGCTGAATCGGACGTGTTGTACAATATACTAGTGACTTGTTGATTCGCATATTACAATCACTCCTAGTTATTAATTTAACCTTCTGAACTTTGTACGCGTTGAGAAATAAATCAATCAAATAATGACCCTTCTTTTATTAATATCTCCGCGACAAACTTTAACGAAAGCGCTTGGTAAGTATTGGTAAGTATACACAATACCGCGCACACCGTCAGACGCGTGTAATAACTAAAATAACCACATACGTTAAATTGGTAATTAAATCATTAATCGTTAAAACATCGATTCGAACATCACATCGAATAAAACTGAACATTGATTTGAATTACACATCGATTGGAACATCACATCAATTTGAACGTCACTTCGATGTTTCGTAAAAACCTGTCACCCCTACACATATTCCCGTACAGTAGAAAATATAGGTTGTAGGATTTGAATACATCCCTCGGTATTCAGTGTAGTAATATGAAACCATGGAGAGGCAGTACGAGTACTGCATAGTGGGAACAGGATCCGGCATCTATGCCCACGGACTCCCACCTAGTCCCTGTAGGTGCCCTGTTTTGCATTCAATAGGATTCTACGAATTTACAATATGTTACTATAACTTAAGTACTTGGTATTTTTCTTATTCTTTGTATGGTTGGAGAATGATAGTGGCTATAGAAAGAGGTAAACGGCCGTTCTTTCAAACTTTCGATCGATCAATCTGAAGCACTGATTAGCCAAGTTTCATGTTAAGCAGCGTTGCAAGCGTTATTTTTTATTTTCTTTTTATTTATTTATTATCGCCCCAAAGGGCTTTTACATATTTTAACATTTAAATAATTTCGTATACAGAAAGAAAAAAAAAGGTTAAAAAAAATAACGTGATACATAGTTGGTAAATAAGTGTAACAAATTTATGATATATATGTATGTATAATAATGTATAACTGCATGACAGAGATGTTATAAAGGGAAACGTTTTTAATTAGCAAATACTACTTTAAAAAAATTAAAATAGTAATAGCCTGATCTACAAGATACATAACACACAAGTGCATAATATAATATTATTATAGCTATAGCGTTATTTTCGCCTTTTTCCAAGCATTTCTTATGGTTGATCGTACCCGCCCACTATCATAGATAATAAAATGATATCAAAGTAAAAACTTCGTATTTTAAATTAATACAGATGAGTTAATATTATATTTATTATGAATACATATCGTTTGTTACACATGAACCAAAATTTAATATTTTACAAAAGGTATGACTTTTACCAATTCCGCTAAAGTACATTCGCGTCGTATATTTGACGTTTATCCTCCGTGAAAAACAAGTGAATAAGCCAAAACGTAACTGTTAATAAGTAGAAATAATTTTCTTTTAAATATCCCCTAAACATATTTTTGATATTCGAAAACGGTTAAATTAATATTTGTCATTCAATATTTGGATCGCGATAAATAGATCGCGAACGAAATGACGTTTGACATTTCGCTGAGCGTTAATCCAGTTGAATCGATTCTCTAACTTGATCGTAAATTTGTTCTTACTCGATCGAGAGTTGCGTTGGGAAGAGTATAGTGTGCATTTGAGCAGTAGAAGTGGGAAGAACGGCCGTAAGGATTTTCACGCATTTAATGACATACTGTATTACGTTGTGCAGCATCATTGTGCCCTTAGGAAATTAGTGTAAATGATCATCATCACGCGGGTTCTTCCTAGGACGAGATTTGGCTTCCTTCATGGCGGAACTCTCTTGATTATTCAATCATCTTGTCTGTTCCATCGCAATCTTTGGGATCTACAGAATTTCACGTCATGAAATCGTTGGATTTTGCGCTCCAATTCCAGGAATAAGGATCTGTGCCGTTACCGACGCTGTTATTATTGGAAGTTTTGAGGCAAAAAGTTGACCAGCGTTTCGAGCAGGTTTGTGCCTGGGCGGGGCCAACCTGGTCAGCTTCAACGTCTCAAACACCCAATCGTGTTTCATCTCTGCAAAAAAGGATATCAATGACTGTCTGGCGCAATTTGCTGGGAGCACTCCCCCCAATAAAAACTCCATGGAGATGCTTGAGGTACATTTTTTAGACCAGCTCAAGTATTGAGACTGCATAGAAGCCCGTATAAATATGGCTTCCAAGAAACGAGGTGCATTGTATAGGTCCAGCAGATTATTCAATAGTGTCCAACCCTATCAAATCTCATGTCCATCCAATAGTTGTATTTGGAAACGACCCCTGGGCTGGAGCTTCGAATAAATGTTTAACCTGCTTGATTCCATGCAAAGAATGGCTGATCGTCTGATTGATAATCCATTTTTAAATGACGCTTTCTCTAATACACAGACGCAATGTAGGTATGCTGAGTCTGCTGTACAGATGTTCCAATGGAGTCTGCTCAAAATAGCTAGTAGCATTGATCCCATAAACATGACGGACACGAGCGTAACACCCGTTCACGGTTGATGTTGGCTTCATGAGAATGGGTCGTATCACCGACTGGTTTTTGTGTAAGTCGGTTCATATGTGGAACGAGCTACCCACAACTGTCTTTTCTCCGAAATTTAATCCGGAATTCATCAAGGTTTGCCTTAATAAATCAACTTCTACAGCCTCCTTTTCGACCCGCCTCACAACGTTGCCCAGCCAGGTGGAAATATAGTTCCCCAGTCTGTGCACCGTATAGATTGAGGCGGTTTTGTGGTGTGTGAAATAAAAAAGAAATTGTTTTCGATATGATTTTTGTTTGGAAAGATTTGTAAACTAAAACTAAGACTTTTTTGTAAGCACAACACAAGATTCCCGATTGCCAGGAGCAAGAGGGGCTGTGGTATCTCCAATTATTTGAAATGAAGTGATAATTTCCTTTGAAATGCGGATTAAATAGAAAGGCATCGTTCTGGGTCTGCAGACTTACCTCGCGCGGCTTCACGACTTACGCTCATTAAATATATATCCGAGATAGACCTAAAATATTTATTTCGCAATCTTAATTACTCGCTTAATCTGAAAAGTTAAATTTCCTCAAAGGCTGGTAAACGAAGAAAAAAGCGGAAAAGGTTGCGAACACGTTTCCTGCATAATGATTTTCATGTCATTCAACACTATTTTTAGTTTGAAAATATATATAAAAAAAATATATAAAAAAGATTGATTAATTATTACCTTCTTTTGAACAACTCTAACAGGATAGAATATTTCTTCAAAATATTTGTAATCACTCTGGGGAGTGATAATTAATAAATGAATAACAATCACTTTGTTTAAACCACTGTTTTTACTATGTAAATACCTACATATTTCAGAAGCAAAGCTCCGCTCATCAGGTTTATATCGTTTATCCTGATGATGGGAGCTTTGCTCCTGAAACATGTAGATATTTTAGTATAAATTACAGTGTTTTAAACAAAGAAATTATTACTGATTTAATAAATATGACTATACAAAGTTATTTTACAATAGTGTGAGGCTGAAGGGAGTGGAAAAGGAAAGAAGATGTGGAAGAGGAGTGTTGGGAGGTACCTATTGGTAGATCAGATCTGGTCACCAATCACGACAAAATCCATTTAAAAAAAAATTCCGACAAAATTCTGATCTTTCTTTTATGTGAATACCTCACAATCGTCCCAAATGTGCCCAACCGTCTGGAGTCATTGGGGCTATGGAAACTCCCATTGGGTATGTTGTGAGTTTGAAGGTAGGAGGAGTGGACGATGGGAGAGAGGAAGGTGGGGTACAGGAATTTATTTATTTATTTGTAAGAAACAAACCGCTTTTAGTACAAACTTATATACAAAGTAAATTTAACAAAAGGTAAGCCAACAAAGTGTCTTGTGCTGACAGTGGTTAAGTGCAGGTGTTTTATTAGAAAAAACAAAATAAGAAGGAAGGGGGGAAAGGAAGAAGAAGATAGGATCGGAACATGAGATGCTCTCGATACATTTTATACTCAATTATCAAGTATCAATTTGTGGTCGTACGTATTACTTCGGTTCGATGTTTTGTAAGGGTATTGTGAAGAATATCGATATTGTGAAATTGTGCGTTATATTGCGCGCAAATACTGGGAATTGGAGAATTTATCCTAAGATTGGTCCTGACGGCAAATAAAAAATATAATGTGAATGTTAATAAAGAAATGGTAGCCTTTTACAAGGGCGATACTGAGAGTATTTACCAGTCAAGTTCGATAGGATATTTTGCCAAAAATAATGGAAAATTACGTTTTTATTGATTACCTGGCCCCCTTTGGTGTCAGTCAGGGGGGGGGGGGATATTGTAAACTAACGTCGATAGCTTAGTTCGTTGAATGGTTTCTGATTAGTTGCCGATATTGTTGTGCAAGAACCCCTGAAGAGCGTATTTTAAAAACACAATTTCGTATTATTTTTACGAAAAATCCAATATAACTTCAGGCGGCAACTCGCATTAGGTTCCCCTTAATCTAATGTACATATTTGAATGTCAAGTGTTTGCATTTTCCAATGAATAAATCACACATGGAATATTCAGGTGTCAATCACACGCGAATTCCATCAATCACCTGCTTTAAAACTTTGGAAGGGAGATGTGTGGAACAATTTTGTGGAAAAATATCCAATATGCATTAAGCATTCACGGCTATAAAGTTTTTAAAGTCTTAACTTTTTTTCACGTCAATTCGATATTTTTACTTGCACAGAAAATTCAATGTCGTTATATTTTTGGTTGATAAAAAGAAACTGTACATTTTTTATTACATTTAAATACATACGCGTTTTTTCAAACACGCCTAAAACCATTTCACGCAACACTTCGAATCAGAATGATGGTCTTTCACCAGGGCGATACTGACAGTATCTACTACTTTGGAACGTGCGGCTTTTAATGTATACATTTTTAAACAACACAATTTAATAAAATATTTTTTTTTGATCACGTCGGGATTTGATCAAAGATCACTACGACTCAACCACGGAGACCGTCACTCCTACCTTTTAAAAAATATCTTCCACCCAGCATCCTTAAAGATGCGACGACAAAGGGAAAGCTCAAAGAAATTACAATAATTAAAACAAAAACTGACAGTTTTTTACCTCAATGCTCGTCACTGGTGGTCCACGATGGACTGAGAATATCTTCCACTCTGGAACGTGCCGCAAATATACTTCATATTTTTTAATCCAAAAATTAACCATGAAATATAATAACGTACACAAAAGAGCGAAATGACACAACATACGAGTGAATTACATAATTCAAGCTTTACCCACGGGTAACATAAATGTTGGACAAACGCGTTAGTTTTAATGTTGAATAAACGGTTAAGATTTGAGGTTAAATTAGAAGAGGCATTTCACATGGTATCTACTTCTAGAACCTTCCGCAGTACCCTTTATGCGATCTCTTCTAGCGTCCAGTGGCGTGCCGTGACTTTCAACTCTTCGACTTTGGAAAAATGTTAATAAGCCAATATTAGTTGGGGGTTAGTATATAATAACATTTAAAAATATTAACAATAATAATAATAATAATATTTATTTATTCGAAACATACACTATTAAACAAAAAATGTGAGAAAGTTTTGACTGCCCAACTAGGAATAAATCCCGTTTTAGGACAGTCAAATTGATAAGTTTAATTCATATTAAGTGCCATCATACAAAAATAGAAGGGAAAAAAGCTAGTGTTGACATAGTATGATAATAATTAAAAATAATAATAGTTATAATAATAACAATAATAATAATAATAAATTATAATAATAATAATAATAATAATAATAATAATAATAATAATAATAATAATAATAATAATAATAATAATAATAATAATAATAATAATAATAATAATAATAATAATAATAATAATAATAATAATAATAATAATAATAATAATAACAGCAGCCGGCAGCTTTTTATAAGCGCTCCAGTTTATCTGGGAAATATTGCTTAGTTCTTAATTTTTCCGGTGTTAAAGTAGCGTAAAATAACCGCAATAATTTATAGGTTACATTTTTAAAAAATCATATAATTTTAGTGTGGCCGTTTCGGGCTTAAATCAAGTTTATAATAAAAATCAAATAAAAACCCAAATATTTTAAGTTCAAATCTGTCGCGTCGTTCTAAACTAACCCAAAAGCATCGGTCGGTCGAAGCGTTCGACACATGTGCTTATTAAAAGACCTTTTGCTTGTTAAAAGTGTCCCAAAGTAAATGATTTACAATGTTATTCTTTGAACTGTGGTGATTGTAAACAATATCGTATACGAGCTAGACAACTCAAACTCAAACTTAATGGTGAATGTGCTATTTTGGAGCCTTTAATAAGCTGCAAAGATATCGCTGTATAACCTTGAACACTGTACCACAACTGCAATCCGCAAAATTAGATTTCGTGGCTACCGAGAAAGGCGCAATAGGAAATAAAAACATTTGACGAGAAGATCTTCTGCTGTCACGGCGACCTGAGTTCTGACCTCCAGTTCACGGAGCAGATCCGGTGCATCATGCGGCCCACGGACATGCCCGAGAAGGCTGCTCCGCGGCCTGCTGTGGTCCGACCCCGAGAAGGATACCACCGGCTGGGGCGAGAAATAGACGACACGCTGATGTGGTCTTTCCAGATCCTGAAGCCGGCCGACGAGCGCCACCTGGCGTATGGGCAAACCAACACCGAGCGTCCCGTTACGCAGCCCAGGGGCGTCACCAACAAAGACAAAGAAGATTGGAAGAAAGGATCAGTACCCCCGGCCCCGTCCTCACCCGCCGCCCAACTTCACATAACTCCTATCATTCGTATTAGCGTCTTGCAATATATCGTAAGGAATAAATACAGATAGCTTCTATTTTTTTTTCAATTAAACATGTATGAAAACTTAGACCAAGCCGTATTTAGTTTTGATAATTTAACTGCATCCTTTATATGGTCTATAAATAATGTATAATGATAGTGTCCAAAAAAAAAAAAAATTTCATAGATTTAATATAGGAATAATGTAAGAATAGGAAGTAAGATTTGTAAAGCGCCCTTGAGGTGATTTTTCACAAAAACGGCGCTATAAAAATCATCCGAATATTATTATTAAAATTAAACAATATACTTAAAAAAAAATTGGCATCGTAACCAAATTCAACATTTGAGAAAATTCGGTGAAAGAAGTGAATTTCTTGGAAGAAATCGTTGTTAAAAAATTTTGGAAAATGGATTCTGTTTAACGTTCAATAATACAATCTTATCCAGAAATATGCATAGCTTTACGTAACAGTCAAAACTTAAATATCTTATTTTAAAAGAAGGGGGATTTAAAGGGTGGTTTTGAGTTGACTTGGGAAAATAACAATTTTATTAAGCTGTTTGTTTTCTTTTTTGTGTTCCCTTTATACCTAACAGATTTTATAAAATTTTGACGAAATTAATGTTCTGGGGACATTTCGTAAGGTTAAGATTTCTTGATTCAAGACATACGAGTATGTATAATTGACATACGCCATTAGACAAATAATGTAATACACCTGCTTACTCCAGTTTGGCTAAATCCACTACACAATTCCAACCAATTGAAATACCTGTCTCCATATATATTTTCATGTGAAAATAATGATACAAGATATTAAAGTGCCCTTTTAAATAATCTTGCTACAAATAATTCCACCATGAGAAATATAAAAAAATATATATCGGAATGTTTTACATGATACCAAATATTAGAACTTTTAAATAAGATAAATTTATACACATTTCTATATCGAAACCATTACTTTGCAGAACGTGAAAATTTCTACAACGATATTAGCTTTTTTTTAAGTGTATATACTCGTACATGTATTTTTTTATATGTTATACTTTCGATGATCTCGCGGCAGAGTATTGGGATAGTGGCTAAAAAATCGCGAATTTAAAACTAGATTCATTAATCTGAGTAGGAGTAAAGAATAGTACAAAATTACTGAACTTCTTCCGTGTATAGAATAGACTTATAAATAGTTTTATGTAGTCTCGTATAAAAATGAAACGACGTGTGATTCAAACAGAAAGGCGATTTGAAATAAAACTGATTTCACCAATTTACCGTTTACACCTTGCAACTCCTAGGCCCGAGATTATAAAACTGATTATTTTTTAAAGAATGAATTTAAAATTGAATGTGATTGATGCACTTTTTAAAGTGCGAGAAAATGTACCTTTTTTGTCTAAATACACATGCCCACAAAACACTTCCGTGGTTTTATGTTTTTAGTTTATTGCAGTATCAGAGAACGATGCACGTTTGTCATCCAAGTGGAATGACAAATGTGTGTCGAAAGATATTTTGTTTTTGTTATATAATTAATCTCATTTTATTTAGTATTATAGAAAAATTATTATTGTTTTAATTATTATAGTTAGTATTTTTCATCCAATTTTATTCTTCGTTTTAATCATCAGCAAAATTTTAACTCGGCGAAAGCAAACGCAGCCATACATAGATAATTCACCGTAAGTCATGTTTTTTACTTACTATGGTTTCCAATATTAAACTCCATAAATAACATCTACATAGCAAATACTTATTTTCCTCAGATTTTTTTTAGTAATAACAGTCTCCACTAACTTACTGTAAAAGCAAGAGATTAAAAAAAACTTAGAAATATATTCGGTGTTAAAAAATAAGTGTTTTATCTATCGAGTAAGCCTCTTGGACCTTCAAGTAGCATAAACGCCACCAAACAACAAAAGCAGTAGGGTCGCATAGTGGCGTTTACGCCACCTACTGCGACGGACTCTTAAAAGTCGGTCTATCTCCTATTGTATTACGGTTAAATATAGGATTGAAGCTGAATTAGACAGAAAAAAATGATTTCTCTTTGCATTTAAAAGTTAACCACAAACTCTTCCGATTAATTGTAACAAATACTAAATACCCGAAAGCAGTCGATCGCAATCGCCTGTTTATACGTGCGCGGTACACCGAGATGTCTGACAACTATTGAATTTTGTGATTCAATTTACTAAAAATGTCTAGTAAACTATGTTATTATTAAAAATAATATATTAACTGCTCATTTTTAATGTTTTTTTTAAATTTATTTAATTTATTCTTGTGAAACTTTCATCATACATAAAATCACCACGCTTTTAAAACGGTATTGTGCTTTTCGAATAAAGTTTTCATGTATGTATTTGTATACCTGGAACGTTCTATAGTGACAATTCATAATGGCAAATATTCTAATTTAATATTCAGTAAAAATATGTAACGATTCCGTACAAAATAAATGATTTGTAAACGTTGTCGTGTAGCGCTTCATTTGTCAACGCGTAAGTTGTATGGCAAATATCAAAAGCAATAGATGTAAGGTTTATTTTTTTGAATCAGAAGTAATGTCGTTAGCTTGTTAAATTGTCTCATAAACGCACTGTTTTGATTTAAATAAGACAATAATTAAAGTATCTTTGTCAGTTCTTACTTTAATTGAGTTTAAAAATACTAGCAATACCGCTTTCAAAAAATGTTCCAGCGGACATGAAAAAATGCCCTCATTGTGAAAGTGTGGTTGAAGTTTGGGGACTTAATTTTAATTACTTTTTTTATATGAAACGTAAAAAACGTGAAGTGACAATTACCTTTATAATACGTTTGTGTAAGTAAGTATGGTTTTTAGTTTCATATAAAGTGATATATTTAGGATTTACATGAAAAAAAAATTAAGAGAGAGCGACTTAAATAAATTTTTAAATACTTTAAATAGCCAATTTATTTTTTATAACTTATTGAAGTTTGTAAACCTGATTGTAATATTTTAATCATTGAAGAAGATAATATTAACACATCCCAAATGAACCACGAAACCGAAAAAACAACAGAAATTAAAAAGATTTCAGTCGCATCTGGGACTCGAACCCAGGACCTCTACCTATCCGGGGTAACCGCTTAACCAACTTAGCTAATGAGACCAGTACAATTTACGCCATTTACACCGATATCATACTTCATGTTCAAGATTTGTTAATATTATCCTCCACTTTTATAAATCCCATACTATTGGCTGCTATCCTTATGATGATTGCAAAGTTTCATCCAGAACTCAATTGTAATCTGGATAGAGTCTCGGATATACCTACCCGATTTTTATTTATATGAGACATCTATTGACTTATTTTACTAGTCTGGAAAGAATTTATTTTTATAACTTATTGAAGTTTGTAAACCTCATTGTAATATTATAATCATTGAAGAAGATAATATTAACACATCCCAAATGAACCACGCTTGCTATGTTAAATTTCCCCAAAATGCGTTTTTCAATCAAATTAACTACCCGTTTTACGTCACTTCTAACTTTTCCACTTACTTTCCAAAAATCGATAGTTACTCGGCCATTTTGACATATTTGACAGTTCTATTGACGAAATTGCTTGCTTCAATGTTTCTTACAATTTATTTCATGAACATTATTATAGAAAATGATGATCCACATCTCTTTATACTTAATTATTATACTTTTTTCTAGATTTATTATATTACCATACAACGTTTTTTTCCCTTCTATTTTTGTATGAGGGCACTTAATATGAACTAAACTTGTCAATTTGACTGTTCTAAAATGGGTTTTGTTCCCAGTTCGGCAGTCAAAGCTTTCTTACATTTTATTGTTTAATAATGTGTGTTTCAAGGAAATTAAAATAAAATAAATAGGTATTTATTTATTTTTAATGAACAAGTTGTCAACGCTTTTGATATATTCAGCCATATAATAATATTTTCTAGATACGAGTATGATGCAAACTAAAAAAAAATAACCGTCGGTGAGGCCGCGCCAAAAAATGACGCGGCGTGTTTTTTCACGCAATTTGGAGGAATATTCTGATTTCTCGAGTGGCTTCACTAATAACAATTACTTTATCAAATGTATTCTTGAAACAGCACATGGTCCTATTTAACACGCTAGTTACTCTAACTGACTGTAATTTTTTTTTAAATATATCATGATTTAGCTATCTGTTGAAACAGACGGCCTTGAAAGAGTCTTTAGTCTTCTCTCGAAAAGAGTATTACATTTTGAGAAACGTTTAAAAATAGCTTATTTATTCGAATTTGAATGAGACGCGAAAATATTTCGCGATGAAATAATCAATGCGACAGGTCATTATAATGGACATGTAAACGAATTTAAACCATCTCCGTCAACTTTTTTCGATTTTATTCAATCCATCCATAAAATCCAAGACTTACAACCTTGGGTCAGATCGAGGCTCCTGGCGCAGACACATTTTGTTCACATTATGGTATAAAATGTGTAAAGTGTCTTTACAAATCTTTAAGACATAACTCCCACGCCTAACTATCACATGAATTCAACAAAGTCAGTTTAACAGGCACTAGCAATATGTCTTAAGCAGAAAAGTTACTTTTAATGGTTACTTCAGGTAACTTAGACGGTGCAGCACTCTCTTTCCGCTGGTAATTATATTCAATTAGCTAAAAAAGAACAAGCCACATTCTTCAGATTTCCGATATTCCACTCTGTAATAATATATTGCAATAACAGATGTCATTTTTTTATTGGGTAGTAAGTAAGTTTCTTAGTGGAGTGAAGTAAAACATCATTTCAAAACAGGTGGCCATTATAATTACTTTACTTTAAGGTTCAGCACTAAAAAATGGTCGTGAACATCATTTTGTAACCTGCTAACTCAAGGAATACCACAAACGATTTATCAGTAAATTCTACATGGATAGTTAGGAAATTGTAAAAGGATTCCAGTGAAATAAATCGTTAAACTGTAGTTTATTTTATATTCTTTGAAATACATGCCGAAATGTTTGTAAAAGTTGCAGTTTGAAAACAAGTGATGGAAGGTTTTACCTATGATTCAAGTACGTATTTCATATACAACATAAAAGCTTACGGTCTATGAACTTTTTCCACTGGAAACCTTATATATTTTCCTAACTATCCATATAGAAAGTTTAGATACATCATTCGTAGTATTTTTTGTGTTAGCAGACTACAAAATGTGTATTTTTAATGGTGACCTTTAATATCCACTTGATTGGTGAGAAGAAATTACCACCTGATAATTATCTTGCCATAATTTTATGTAAATAAAATGCCTAATATGTTTATGAAATGTTTCATAATTTAAAAAAAAACATATATAATCACCTAAGATTGGAAGATATTCTGAGCATCGCCCTGGTTTTAAGATCACCATTTAAAATCAAAAACGTTGCTTGAAATGGTTTAGCCCTGTTTGGTGACCAGATGTGAATAGTCATGTACTTTCCCACCTTCCCTTTCCCCTTCCCCATTTCTTTCCCCTCGTCTCTACCTTCAATCTCACAACATATCCTATTTGTGGGTGCCATGATCTCACTGTCTCCAGACGGTTACGAACAGTTGGAACTCTTGTGCAGGATTCACTTTTTTTTAAATGGAAAGAACTCAATATAATACGATTAAGTGTAAATAAAGGAGGTAATTGAATATGAATTCGCCGCAACATTTAATTGAAATGTTAAACCCATAATTTTGTTCACATATGAAACCCCCATGACCATTTTTAATTGTATAAATATTGATGAATATTGTTACCAAGCATCATTTTTTTTGAATTATTTAATCACACACATTAGATAATCGCGTGATAAAAAATAATTTTGCCTGGTGCGGGATACAAATTCCAGGATATCCCAATAACCAAGTGATTTGCATAAACAAATCCGCGAGCCGCATGCGCCCCGTAAGCCGATTGCATTCGACCAAAGATCCTTTTCTTGCGGACCACTTAGCTAAATTAAAAATAGCATTCATTCATTCGTTTGATCTCGGGAATACACAAATTTTGGCTTACGAAAGTTTCTTTGCGGGCCCTAAAAATGATATTTTTAATGGCTTTATGTGAATACACGACCAATTTTTTTCTCAAAATTTAAGATTTTGATTTTTCTTATTTAGTAGCAATCGTACGGATTTCCGGGTGCTATGGTGGAAATAATTAACTCGATTAATTAATTAATTTTCTTTTACAAAAATACAAAATGGATATCTTGACAAACTTATCTGTCTTTAATATTTTGATTCAGCCGCCCAAAATTACAAGTTTTTTTATGCACGCTCCTTAAAATATCGAGATAATAAAAATTTATAACAATTATTGATTTGATCTTAGAGATGAACATTTTTTCACCTGTGGGCCTTTTTTAGACATTCTATGATTACTTTATTAAATGGTTACCGTTTTAAAGAATGCAAAAGGGTTACCCGACAAAATTTTATTTGAAAAGACTTGCGAATTACATTTTTTTTATTATTATGAAATGCAAGATTTTAGGTACTTACCTAGTTACATATTTAGTTTCGTAGACATCGTAGACAGATATATACCTATTGGTTTCGGACGCGTATTAACAAAAGCTATACCATTTCAGTTACGGTGAGGACTGAAATAGAGTAACTTTTGTTTGTGCTACATCACTTACAAAACCTATACAGTTTCAGTTATGGCGAGGACTGAAATAGAGTAGCTTTTGTTAGTGCTACATCACTTACAACACCTATACCGTTTCAGTTACGGAAAGGACTGAAATAGAGTAGCTTTTGTAGAGCTAAATCACTTATCATAGACTTAATTTATGAGATTGAAAGATACATTATGATAGAAAAGTCTTGTCTAATACAGTGTGGTAATTAGAAACCATTACCGGCATTTCCAACCATTTCCTATTCCCACTAACTAACTAATAAACTACACAACTATCACGCCGTTACTCATTCACACTCATGCATCTTCTCATTACAAGCCTATACTATTTCAGTCGTAGCGATGGACTTTCGTTTGTGCAAAATCATGAACATATCTACCTAGTCTATTAGAGAGCAGAAATTGACTCAAATCGTATAGACTTTATTAATGAGATTGAAAGATATATTATGATAGCAAAGTCTAGTTAAATATAATGTAGTAAATAGTTTTCATTACCTCCATTTAATATTCCCACTATCTAACTACCCAATGCCAGCTTTCATACTTGCTATGAGTTTCCAAATAAATCAAAAATGCTATTTCAAATTTTGTCCGCTAGAGGCCTCCGCCAGTGTACTGCAAGCGAATGTGGTAATTAAATCACAATCTGTCAGAAAATTGTATTTCAGCTCTTTGGTAAACTGTCAGGTTGTATCTTTTATAATATCTAACAGAGTTGAACTTGATATTATTTGAATTTCTCACCATAGATTGCAATTATTTATAAGACAAGATTGATCTGAATTGAATGCATGTATATGATTAGCAGTATTAAAAAAAACTAATTCAAAGGTGTGTTTCTTACTTTACCGCCTAGAATTCTCTGGTTTATGACAAAGTCATCCCGTGTATTAATTACGAATTATCAACACACATATTAACTAGTCTTGATGAAATTTGTTTATATCAGGAGAAAATAAGTTTAGCTACGATCACTTATACCTATGGGTTTACTAAACTGGCAAACATAACAAATTAAGCTTTAGTTTATGTGAAATGCCAGTTTACGTAAATATATTAATTCATGGAGTAAATTGTTCAACTAGTGCAAGTTTCACTATTTAATTAAAGTATATACATTAATTACGCGAGTTGCAAGTTGAGTTAAAAGGATTAAATCACCAAACATTTTAATAACGATTTTCACAAGAAGGAAACCAGTTTTTTTAAAGAAAGACATTTTATTTACCTCATTAAACGCAATTCTTAAAGTTTATTTGATACGTATTTTATTTTCTAATCGCGGCAATTATTTCAGTATTTATCTATGTTTTAATCTGTACCGATTGATTGGTAGATAGCCGATTAAGGCAATTTTAGAATTTCACGTTTCAGCAATAAAAATGATTTCTGAAAAGTAAAATAACGAATGAGATAATAATTGTACACGGGATTGTTTCCATATCTTGTCCTGATACGGATTCTAAACCAATTTGAGGTATAATAAATGCTAATATGTTTCAATATTTAAAAAAAAGCCTTTAGTGGTATAAGGAGAACTAATTACGACTATTTCAAAAACATCTGTTGACATATTTCAGGAAAATGTTCGTAATGATTCGACACATTTTAGTGCAACGTCATATTAAAATAACACTTAAGGTGTGCAATTATTATTGCCTTAATATTCCATAGCTGCAAGGAGATGTTGATAAAAGATTAACAGGTATTATATGCATTATCACTCGCCGCTTACTATGTACATTATTGAGGAAACAGTTTATTTTCCGTAGTTTTACTTAATTGGCGATATTATACATATCCTTGCCTTATCTAAAAGCAATATATTTCAAATCGATACATAGTTGAAGGAAAATGATATGTTTTAAGCCAAAAAATATTTTACCCGTATACACACGAGTCCTTTCTCTCTTTCGGTAAACTCTTTCGGTAAACTTTATCATGGAATATAATTTAATCTTACTTGTAATGTTCTAAGCATTTTCTCTATAAATTGGCAGTTTAGAAACTTAGTCACATTTTCAGGTTTTTATTATCTTGGTTAAAAGAAAAAAAAGTAGATTTGTCTGAAAAACTTGATCCTTAACCCTCGAAACAGCTGTGGCGTGCAATCCATTAAGACTAAATAGCTGTGCCTACGCTAAGAAAAAACTAACCATTAGAAGAAATTATAGAAAAATGAAAAAAAGGTAGACAAATTTATGATCGAAATGTTTTTTTCTTCACGAATTTAGTAAGGAACTAGGCACTCTCATTTATTCAGTTGGCCACAACAATCGGCGGAAGTTGATAATACGAATCAAATAGCAATTTTCAAATATTCAATGCACAATTCATACCCGAACTTGAAAAACTATACACAGCCTCTCTTTGGTCATAGAGCAATGCACTCCACTACTAGATAGCATCACCAAAGATAACATAGGAACCAGGGGAAATCTTTTCCCAAAGAGCCTCCTAGGTAGAGTTAATAAATTGAAAAATATGTATTATGTTGAAGAAATGTATAATTATTTTGTGTCATCATTATTAATAAAATTAATGATAAATTCTTTGCGTACACCACTGTGTTACTTTCGTATATTGTGAATCCTGATGAGGAAAGCTTTGCTTCCGAAACGTGTTCATATTTGTATTTTAAAGAGTGTAAGTATTTATTTTTATGTATATCGTCGCAGGAAATCAATATTTCTGTAACACCCAAAGCCATGTATAAAACGCAGAATTTTGATGCCTATATATCAATTAAAAGGTCTAATATTGATTAAACTAAGATTTATCCAACATCGCATAGGTCTTATTTTTCATTGTAGAGTTACATGACCCAGATAGATCGACGCACAATCCTGTGGAATGGTGTACAGGTATACAAATCCTTTTTGGGTAGTGGTGGTTACTGCAGTATTGCTTTCCTGCGACGATATTATGGTTTAATTCCTACTGGGATAAACCATTTTTGTAGAAAAAAATAAGTGCACGTAGCTGTTAATGAAATGATTAATTTCATTAGGATTTAAGCTACAAACGAAAAAAACATCAATTACAATATTTTAGTCGGAATTTATTATATAAATATTTAATTGTGTTGTTTGGTGAGAAATTGATGACAGGCACTTAACAATATTTATTGGCTTTATAACTAACTGCCGGAATCTAGCGATACTCCACCGATTTCAAAAGTAAAAGCGTTCGCAAAAAATCACCTTAAATTAACCGACAATTAAATAGAAAATATTAATATGGATGGGAATCCATATAAAAAACAAAATAGGATAATAAGTGTGATCACCTTATATAGAATATTCAAACATTTTCGGTTCGGTTGGAAAATAAAACTCGTATTAATGTACGTGAAACACTCGCATAAAAGATCATTGTAATTACATTTTATGGTTCTTGCATAATGCACGACGTACTTTCTTCGAATGTTGAAATAAATATAATTTCTTTAAATCTATTGAAAACTTCATATCACACTATCTATGCTGAAGTATTAAAATTAATTGAAAACTTGAAGAAACATATTATATATATACCCACCATTTAAATAGAAGATGAATATATTCAATAAAATAAAAGGAGATCTAAATCATAATCTAGTTGACGTGAAATACCTTTAATATAGGTTATATATCAGGGTTGTTATTTATCAACCAAAATATACAAGAGAGGGGTTGAGTTAGAGCCACCAAAAGTCTTGAGCCGAAAAATAATATGTAGGCACCTAATGCACCCAGGCGTCGTGAGTTCTATTCCTCGGCTGTCTAAGTCCTCCATCATAACACAAGCAACATCTTCCGCTTACTGTGATGGTAGTAGGAGATTTTCAAATATTTTCAGGTTATTCGTAACCTGGGAATGTTTGTCTTTCTAATAAAAAAAAATGCGTCATCACAATGAACGTCAAATTAGGATCTTCTCAATTGAAGCAATTTTAACTTTAAAAACAAAATTTTATTTATTATTTTTTTAGTATAAACATAGATATTACAATAATTTTTACATTAACAAAAAAAATAATAGTCGTGCAAAGCTTGTCTGCTGGTTCTACTATATAAAAAAAAAAATAAACATACTTTTATAATAATTAATAAGAAGTACTTTGTTTACACCACTGTTTTAACACATAAATATCTACAAGTTTCAGAAGCAAAGCTTACCTCATCAGTACATGTTTATATACAGATATTTGTATTTTTTTTTTCATTCAATCAAAGAAAGACAAATATTCCCTGGTTACGAATAACCTGAAAATTTTTAAAAATCTCCTACTACCATCACAGTTTGCGGAAGATGTTGCTTGTGTCGTAAATGGGGGACTTAGCCAGGCGAGGAATTGAACTCACGACGCCTGAGTGAGACCCAAACCGCGATGCAACTCATCCACTGACCGGTCAGTGGTGTAAACAATGTACTTCTTATTAATTATATTAATAATGACGCCACAAAATGATTAAACATCTATCCAAGAAACATAATATTTTCAAAAAACTGCACAATTTTCGAAGGCATTGAGGTGCAGCTACTACATTTATCACGTTTTCCACTATTTCTTCCCTGGATTATTAAATATAAAATGAAATGATGGCATTTGGTTCCACTTTGTGTACCATTACTTTATAGTAAGCACCCTTTGAGAATAATAAAGTCATTTTAGTCTAGCCCGACAATATAAACTCAACCCTGAACTTTTTTACCATGATTCATATAACATGTCTTTCAGCTTTACAAAATAACAATAAATCTTTTGAACACGCCAATCCAATACATAATACTATAACCATACTAACACTGCCGCATAAAAAAAAACTAATTAAAGAAAAATACATTTAACTATCTAGAAATACCTCTCACTTTGCAAAGCGTAGACTTTTTTCGAATTGCAGTTTTCAATACAAATGCGTAGGTATGCGAATTTTGAAAAACGTCGGCACGTTACCGTAACCACCGCCAGGGTCGCTGTGTGACGTTCGTTGCCCGCGCTGGCCGCTGATTGGTTACGCGATTCTATGAAGCTGGCTTCTGACCAATCACAGCGGCGTTGGAAGAGCGAAAGGTTTAATATAGTAGCTGCGATATTGCCGGTACGGCGCATAAGTGAAAATATAGGCTAGTCGGACGGTTCAACTTTGATACACGGTGTCGTTAGCCGCTCAGTGTCTGTGTGCCGGTGTGTTTTGACATTCAGTGTGCAGTGCTATAGGATTTGACTGAATTATTCGCTATGAAGGGAACTAGCCGCGTGATAGCGGCGCTCGCTCTCCTCGTCCTAGTGACGGACGCCGTGAGGGTACTGCCTAAGAGGAAAAAAGGTGAGTGCCTGGAAATTGGTGGACAGTTCAGTGGTCTAACTTTGCTAATCTTCGTGATAAGAAAATTGCGTTTTTTGCGTGTGCAATTGAGTGATTCAATGGAAATCGTTTTCGCGTGTTTGCAGTATTGAATTAAGGTGGTAGTTTATAATTTCCAACAAACGGGAAAATTATAGTGGAAAAGAAATATAGAAGTTAATAAACAGTTCAATATTTATTTAGTTTTTTTGTGATTAACTGTAACTATTTGGCTTTAATAAGAATATAAGTAGGTAAGTATTGTAGAATTTCATTTAACTTATCACACAAAAAAAAATGTATTATTTTATTTCTTTGATCAATAGGACGACGTCTGAGCGTTTTTGTTCACGGCAATCATAAATTCGTGTTTTCTATATTTATTTTTTTATTGGAATGTAATCCCAAATTTCTATACACGAGACCAATAAATTTAAAACTGTACTATGATTCAGCGCATATTTTGTTGTGTTTTTTTTTTAAGTAACGGCATTTTGACCAAGAAAACTAAATAAACGCACAGAAATGTCGGTGATAGATGGCAAATGGATGAAAAATTACCATTTCAGAGTCCTCTCTTTCACAGTTGATAGTCTCCCGTAGTTAATGAGCACGCCATGAAAAGTAAAATCTCAACCAGTTTGTTGAGAAAAGTGACTGCACACCGCAAGAGACATCAACGATAGCGATACGAAAGCGCGAAACCTGCTCAGCTTACTATCGCACCATGATCGTCACGTATCGTGTGCCTTAATTTGCCACATTTAAACTACCGTATAGTATTCGTGCCGTTAATGTGATGGATGGGTTATTTTCACAAACGGTTTTAGTAAAATAATATAAGTATAAATTAAAAGCTATCATGTCAGTTCATTGATGCTGTTTTAGTTTAGTATTTGATTTATTTTTAAATAAATAAACTTTTATACATCTTATTCAAATTTTAAACCTACAATTTTGGCCAACCTTTATCCTAAAACAACGGTTAAACTAATACAAATCATGAATAAACTAATTCACCTATACTCCCGTCCGCCGTATACAGAATTTAGGTAATAATTATAGATATATTTTCGACATACATAAATCATCGATAATAAAATATAAATATTTATTTTTTTAATTTATTTCGGCAAGTAGAACTAGTCTAATTACATAAATCACATATCTTTGCTTCAAACTGATTCGTTTTTTATTATGTTAATTAGATTATTATTTTATACTGGCTTCGAAGGTATTATTAAAAATTATTTTGTGAATTTAATGTTGATCATTAAAATATCTCCATTAAATACTGACTTTTTATTTGCTTCTGATAATTTGTACTCTTTCCATGCCGTTGTATATATTATACATATCTTTAAAAAAAAATGTTAAATATTTTTTTGAATTTATATTTACATTGCTGCGTTACTATATTACATATGCGTGTACTGATAAAAATATTAATTGTGTATAGCCCAATTTAGGCGTTAATAAATAAATGTTTATATAGTTCACACTATAAGTTCGTATGTCATACTGGTATGAGATTGACGTGTTTGATCGTTAAATAAAATTAAGTATAAATTTTATAAAATTTTTGATACAAATAGAATTCATTATAAGAATATGTATAAACTTTTTTTTTACTTTTACTAAATAACTTAAAAGAATATGTCTGTACACGTGATGGAACGGATTTGATAGGAAACATTCTTGAAACGATAAAAAAATCCAATTAACGCAGCGCTTTCATGCAAATTTCAATGGAAGTATAATCTCTCAGCAGCCGAACAAACGGTAATTGAAGCGGAAAATTTATGCTCGTTCTTACATCAAGTTTTCCTATTTCACTTTCGATTTCATGCTAATAGAGTGCGTGCAGCGCACTTCCACAGACTTTAAAATTCGATTCCGTGTATGTGAAATCAAGAAAACTTTATTAAGATAAAAAATATTTATCATTACGTAATGAGTTTGCTTGTAATTGTTTTAAAGTTTTAGTGTTGCTTCTTTCTCTTTACGTGTTTAGTAGTTTTAATTTAAATATGAAACCGATTGATAAAATTTGAATTTTCACCCTGGAGAGATGAAAACCGCACTTTCAAAACAGTATTTTTTTACGTGGGAAAACAGAAGGTAAAAGTAGATCATTTGAATAGTTCAGTGAAAAGAAAATTCTTGTAGTGGATTTTCTTCATTTCATATGGATTTATGTCTACGGGTAGTTGAACTAGTTCTAACGCTCGTGGAAAACCTGTAATAATGTTGCAACCAAAATCGAACATTAATTAACTCAAATAATCATTAGCAATACTAGCCTACAAAATAAACTTACTTACTAAAGTCTGGTTTGGTCCAATTTTCAGAATCTTCTTACATTTTATAATTTTGGGAATGGAGTTATAAATTAGCATGATAAAATTATTATTCACCAGCTTGATGAATATACCAAGTTGTTAATGGGTGTTCCTGATCATTTTTGTAACGTCTTTCAAACCTAAAAATGAACATTTTCAGTCAATTATTGAATGTTAAGATCCAACCATATTTATTAAATTGTGTATGGAATTTAACCTACAGCTTCTTATCCCTAGCTAAATTTGAATGCAAAATACTCTTACGTATAACCCCGTGGTTTTATCAATATATTTATAAGATAATAATAATAATAATATTTATTTGAAACACATATTATTTTACAAAAATATTTGTGAAAGCTTTGACTGTCCAACTAGGAACAAATACCGTTTTAGGACAGTAAAATTGATAATTTTAAATCATATTAATTAATATTCATTTACATAAAAGAATCCATAAAGGAAATTTATAAAAAAAAACAAAAAATTTCGGTTGTTTTTTATGTTTTTGTTTTCAAAGTATGATGCATTTTTTTTAATTTGTTGTATAGTTATAATGAATTACATATGAGATGTAAAAGTTTAAAGTATAAAGTATAAAAGTTTAAAATATAAGAGTTTAATGTATAAAAGTTTAAAGTATGACACGTATTTTTAATTTCGTGTAAAATATTAACTAATTACATATGAGATGTAAAACTTTAACTTTAGATTTAAATTTAGACTTTTGATACAAGTGCGTTATCGACATTTCTACAATTTCAGTAGACCGCTTATTTGTCATGACCTTCCATTGAAATTCCATAAAGTTACTCATAAAAAGAGAAAGGTTGATTTTATAAAGTGGGTGCATAAACATTTCGGTACCAGAACCCTGTTTCGAAAATCGTGAGTCAACCAATTATCCGATGGTGACGAACTAATAATTACTAAAATTAGGATTTTTATATATGGGAGGAAAAACCGATGAGATATTCGGTATTTTTGGTTGCTCGATGGACCATGTTGTCACCTGGTTAACTTTCACTGATCTGGTTCGTACTAGCGCCCTACATTCACCGGTCCACAACTTTGGATAGGATTTGTATTACGCAAGATATTATATTCACGACACAGCCAGCGGAGAAACGAGATCGATAATAATATATAAACAAGGCGATTTGCATACAGACTATAACTCTATACGAACAGAGTTTACATATCGATGGCTATCTTTAAATTAAACATCCTGAAGTACACGTATATATTCGCCTAACTGTTATGAAACCAGCACCAACTCTTGATGAAGTACTCGATTTCTGATTATATTTGCATTGTTTCAGGTTTTTTGTATGAAAACCAATTTCATTCAAGAATATTATTTGGAGCATTTCAACGATTTGCTTAAATTAGTCAATTTCATATGCTTTGCTACTTTTGTGAATTAATTTAGACAAGTAGTATTTAGTTCCGTAAGTCAAAAATAAATATGTAAAAACCAGAACTAATGATTTGACTTCTGTGCTAAGTCAGTTGTAACGGTGGAGTTTTTTTAAATCTTGGATACCTTGAATTTCAAAATTTGTTTAATTTTTTAATGAGAATTATTTTTTTAACAGCTTAAAGTTCTTTTAATTGATTTAAAAATAAATCTTAATAATTATTGCTTTGAAATTCTTGAGAAAACATTGATTTGTTTTTCATCGTTGAGCCTGTCTGGGTCAGTCCGCCAGAAAGTGCATTAAAGCGAAAGAAATTGCGATATTTATCATGCCCATTACATAAAAAAAATTCTCAGGATCTCAAATAAAAGCATTGTTCTATAGTAATAAACCACTTTGAATTTTTTTTTAAAACTGGTAAAACAGGTTTTAGCGATATATTCACATGATATATATTTTTTTATTATGTTCGATGTACAAACCTTATTTTTTGAATGGCATTTATCATTAGTATATCAAACAATGTGATTTGTTACGAAAAAAATTATTTTTATAAATGATCGAGATTCATTGTGTTTCATTTAATTTATCTTTCAAGGTTAACATTGTTCTTAAACGTATTCATAAAACAAACGTTTTTTTACACAATTACTACAGATTAAATTTTCACTTTTCTAACTCACTAATTGTGTTTCTGACTGGACATATGAATGGAATAATCAGCCTTTCATCGCGTCACAAAAGCATCCATTGTGCTTAAATTGTACCACACATTAACGAAAAATAATATTGTGAATGTCATCTGAATTCGCGCTTTAATTTATACAACATCACGTTGACACAATACAATAAATTATTAGCTTTACATAAAATATTAACATATTTGAATACCGTTAGCGCTTAATGGGTCAACAAACCGACCAGATAAACATTGATCCATGTTGAATCCGAGAGCCAATTATTGGAAGGTTGTTAACGTGAATTGAATGAATTTGAATAAGTAATATCGTTATGATGCGTATGAATTATACTAATGACACGGTACAATTTAATAAGCTTCCCGCGTTGTATCACAGTGTGTGCATAATGCTTAAGTGATTTAATAGGTGCGATTCTTTATCGCATTCTGCATCGAGTTCAACGATATCTTACGCTAATTTTAACTCAAACCTTATTTGTGTAATCTTATTCAGAGATTTCATTCACGAGTGAACCTTTTATCTATGTATGTAAAATGTCTAATAAAATAACTTGCCTCTAATAACTTCTTGGAACTAACTGAAATGGGTGTAGAGTAGAGTAATTCTAGATATACGATGTTCATTCGTATTCCCTTAAAAAAACATCCGCCAAATAAGAACTAATTGCAAAATTCCGACCTCAATGAGTACGTTTTTATTAGAGACAAACGGTCTTAAACTTCACAAAAACTATTGTTCAAATAACAATAGCAAGGTTAACGTGGTATGAACGCCTTGCAAAATACTGCGATTCTTAAATTGATAAAACAAAAGATGACTCTTATAAGTTCACCTTTAAATGCAACGAGTTAGAGTTTTTGGGTTCTTAATAAAAAAAAACATCTTTGAAAGGTCACTGATATTTAGTAACGTTAGTTTTATTGGGTTTAAAATCAAAAGAATGCTTGAAAGTTCGCCTGAAATGAGCATCAAGTTTTGCATCAAAATAATTCTTGAAGTTTGTCTGAAATGAGCAATATGTGTGAATTATTGATTTGTAAATAAAAAGATCATATTCGAAAGCTCCACTGAAATAAGCAACCAGTTAGTGTTAGTGAATTCTTTCATAAGATTGTTTTCGGAAGTTTCATTGAAATGAGTTATAAGTTGGGTTATTGAGTTGTAATACGTCAATACATTACTACGAGGTTGGTGATAATGATCTAGTTGTTTACGGAGATCATCGCAAAGATAATCACTTAATGGTTAATATAGCTCCCGGCGTCAAATTGAGCTGTGAAGTTAAATTTAATACAGCATGCTCAGCTAGATGAGTATTCCAAATTGAGTACACTTAAGTGACGTTAATTAAGCCAGTGTAGCCTTGTTTTCACGCCTTGTTGGATTCGCTCGGTTATCCCATCTCCGAGGTGAGGCGAGAGAGCCTCGGAGGCTCACCCGCACGCTCAGCCGTCGAGCCGCCCAGCAGTTCAGCCGCGAGGAGAAAACACAGTTGTCACTACATCTCACTTCGTGCAAACGCGTAGCTCTGTATTGCCACAGTTTGCTGGTCTTGTGACCATGGCCCTTGGCTATAGAATGCAGTTTCCGTGTTTCCAGTAGTGCAATATACAAGTTGGTTAAGCTTTAACAAATAAATGAAACACATATATGTTTTATAAATATAATAAAGAACGAAAAATAGTTTTTTTTCCAATATCAACTAAACCGAGAGCATATTTTAACCATAACATCTATTTAGATGGAACTGCGAAAACTCACGAACGGTGACACCTGTCGTCGCGAAAAATTCTCAGCTCTTTCAAACAGATTTTTCTATTCCAAAGGCTTTTGTTTTCAGTTTGGAATGATATTTCCATCATAAGTCATTGATCTTTGTCACCATATCTGCCTGAAAGTAAACAAAGACAATACGTCATATCGTTGATAGCACTTTTTTTTGTTCAATAAGAAAAAAAAGTGTCTGATAAAGCTAGCGTTATATTAATTAACATAGCCGATCGGAAAATCATTACGGAATCAAAAGAGCTTTCTCATAAACTAAAATTAATTCTTAACGAAACTGTTTTTCAGCGAATAAAAACATTTTTTTATGAGTTTCACACTTAATGTGTAAAACGATCAAGAAATAAAAATGAGTATTTTCTAATCAAACTGTACCTCTTGTATACATCTTATCATCGGAACGTTAGCAAAAACTGGAATGAGATTTCTTAACCTAATAAAAAGCGGCATTGCAAATATGTACGTTGAAGTATGTATTGAGAAATAATACAAAACAGAACATAGAGCTTTTGTCCTATTTGTACCATTTGACTGCGAATTCAATAATAATTTACCAATTTGGGTAAAAGATGGAAAAGGAAACACATTTTTAATAGATAATACTTGTCGCAGCTGTCGCGACGCGATGAACTTTCTGCATCGTCTTTTATAGCAGAAATAAGTTACTTGGCGGAATAATAACACTTGCATTGCCTGCTGAAACTTTCTCCGTTGCATCGCATCGGTCAGTTTCGCGTTCTGCCATCGCAACCCGTTCTATGTAGATATATTTGTCTCGGTTTTTTTTTCACCGATCGCGAATAATTATATCACTTTCCCATCAACTTCTCTCGTAAAGACCCTAAACCGGTTTAACACTGTTAAATTACTACTTTTACTGAATGAAAAAAGACCACGCTGACAAAAAATGCAAGACAGTCGTGCACCGAAAAACGGAAAGCGTTTTGAATTGATATAATTTATTCATTATTGTATCGAACTGTTTAAAACCCAATGAACGAGCTTTTAGTTAGCAAGAATAACATTATTTTAGTCGCTTAACAGTGGTCATAACATAATTTAGTAGCCTATAATTTTCTATGACATTCCGTAAAAGGTAGCGACACCATTCGTTGTCACGTTTAACAAATTAATTTTTATGGGTTTTATTCGTGAACTGAGTAAACGGCACAAAGCCGCCAAAAGACTGTTGCCAAATTGAGACATTTTTTTCCTTGTCGTATTATTTTTATCAAAACTGGATAATTTTTTACGCCTTTTTACTCGAACTTTTCTGACGTGTGGTCAGTAATCCAAATGTGTAAGTTACGAGTATGTGATGAAATTGTGTTAAAAAAATCTGTCAAATCAGTTCAAACGTATGTCAAATTGATAATGTTAATTAACGTACACATTACCCGCACCCATAACCACACACCTTCTCATTTATTACGATTTCAAAACGTATTTATTACCTTGATATTATTACATAAAAAAAAAAATTCTAAAATAAATGTCGATCATGTTTTACAGAATACCTCACACTTGAGAAAAAAAAACTTACGCCTATAGTATACAAGTAAGCAAATAAGTTACTCTGAATCATGAGTCAGTGACGAAACAATCGCAAAATTTAAATAATTTTATAATTTTATTTGCACCGTACCAACAGATTGCCGACAAATTGCGTGCATTCTACCAACGTTACTTCCCAATGAACTAAATAATTGTCTGCAATGAGTTGTTTATTCTAGCTTACAGCAAAGGATTATATTACATTCCACTTGTGTTGTGACATATTAGTGATATTAGTATTACAACAGTTTTCCGGCCGGATTTGAGATACTTAGTTCGAACGTACGGGCTACATATTTCGGTCCAACTCTAGATATTAAAGAAATTGTTAATGCATTTTATTAATTAGGCCGAAGAGATTGATATATTGCACGCTTTAATGTAAATGCTTTAACACGGAGATAACTATCTGTCTGACGTGAGCATTGAGATTTTTGGCTCTTGCCCCAAGTACGACTTATATCTAGTTTTTTTTTGTCTCTTCACATAGAAAGTGTCCAAATAGAATGCATGCGTTTTTTTCTTCATATAGGGAGTGTAGGATATGCGAGAAATGGGCTGTAAATGTAGGGTCAACCGCGAATATGCATTTTCTAAAATGTGTTTTCTTTTTCAACTTGAAATCTTGAAAAATTGTTCGGTTCTGGGTGTTACGACTGTCAATTACTTAATTTAGAAGCTAGATTCTTACAAAATGGCTTGACACCAAAAAAATAATTGATTCGCCATTCTCAACTCGCAAGTTCTCTTTTGGGTTTCATACCGCATTGATCGCGTTCAACTTGAATCAGTTACACAAAACGATAACTAGCGACATAAATACATCATTATTTATTTGTTTCCTCAGTTTTTTCAATTTGTGTATAAAGAGAGGCAGCATCCGTGAAATTCTATGGAAAAAATACCAATTAAAATTTAACAAGTGACAAGCAACGATGACAGCAACATTGATACTAGTACTTTAGTACAAACTCCAAGACTATAGAATCATCCACACTTATTATTATTCGGTCTAGTAAATACATGTAAACATATTATGCTATACCTTTATTGTAAAGTATAATGCTAGTACTACGTTACTTAGATTATTGTAATTTTCAAGATAACGAATCCCAAGATGTTTCTTATTAATTGCTTAGCTAAATCAATTAGGGTTTACTCACTTTATAAATTATTTAAAACACTCGTATGAAAAATAATATTTATCGGTACGACATAAATAAAAACCCGAGAGTTTTCTAAAATATGCTTCGTCACTCCAATTTCACACTTTCCGTTCACTTATTAACCAAACATAATCTCCAGACATCGAGTTATTAACTTGTTCAAAACGCGAGATTGATCGAAACATTGGTCAGTTACACGGTGCCGTGTGTGTTTATTACATATCATTATTGAATCACACGAAAGCGTAAAATCACAACGCAGCTTGAAAGTTTTCAGTTGATACAGAAATTAATTATAGGAATCAATAGATGCAATAATGCTAATCAACCACCTCATTTACATAAATTGCCCGGATTTTTTTCTAACCGCCACTAAATGCTTCACAAGTCTTTCACTTTTTAATTACATGGTATAATGGTGTTCTGATTACTTCATTTATTACCATGCATGTTCATAAAAAAGACACACAATCTAAAGGCAACCAGACTAAGAGTTTACAAGTGCATAAAATACTCGTGGTACGAATTTAAAAAAAAGGAAACACCTTTCATCCGATTTCTCTTTCTAAAACGTTAAACGTGAATATTCCCTCATAAACCTGGAAAATTATCTTACCCACATCTAAAAAGGGCGTTTAAAATGTATATGTATGAAAGTTTGATAATTAAATTGATAGATTGTCTTCCCTTTCGGGTGAATGAATTGAAACAATGTGGTGTTATCGTTTCGTAAGTAGCTAAAAAATAATGTGAATATTTGGTAACATAAGGCAGAGACGGATTATTCATTAATTTCAAATAATGATAATATTGTTACTCAATACGATGAACAAATTTTTTTTAAAAAGAAAAATATTTATCATACATTATTAAAATTCACATAGGCTTAGCATTTTTATTAAAATCAATTCAGAAAAATGACCTTTTTCTTTCGCGGTACGATTTTTGTAAAAACTTAATCAATTTTTTGAATTCCGCATTTAAAAAGAAATTAAAATTAAATATTATTTCTGGAAAACGAAAATAAATTAAATATACGCCTTCTCCCTTTTTAATATTTTTTTTTTGCATTTCAAAAAAAAACTTTAATGTTTTTTTTGAGAATATTTAACATTTTAGTATATTTTTTTCATATTTCTAATTTAATTTTGATAAACGCTAAGCCTATATAAATTTCAAAAACTACTTAAAAATATGTTTCTAGTTAAAAACATTTTGTTCATCGTATTGCGTAATAATATTTTCATTATATCGAATTAATAAATAATCCCTCTCCGACATCCTTCTCCCTCTTAAAGCCTTAGTCAGGTTGCTCATAATAATTATCATCGAAGAATAGACTTTTGTTGGTTTTACATGAGTAACAAAGTTAATACAATAGATTATTTTAATAACGATAATAACAGAGGGTCTACGTGGATTATCGGATAAATTTTCAAGAAATAAAATATCATTTTATATTGATTTCCAGCAAGTTTAACTTTATCCGGTAAAAAAAAGGTTTATTAATTCGGAAACCGACGGGTGTCTTGTTACTATCCGACGAAGTGTAAAAATTGCTGCTCTATTCCACGAACTATATCCGGCAAATCTGAGTCATCTCGCAAAAAAAGTTGATGTATACAAATTCGTGCTTTTTGCACCACGCAGTGAGAAATCGATTGTGAAGAGGTGCCGATCGCTCGATCGTTGATTCATTCCGAGAGTCTGAAGTCTGAAGTCTGCATGGCGCGTTGCAGCCGAAAATAATTAACCGCTCCAGTGGAATCATTAAGGAAGGGGATCGGGGATCGTTCACCGACAGCCGGCAGAATTGGATCGATAGTTGGTAATGGTAGATGATAGATCGCTTTCACATTTCGGCGTTTAGCCACGGAGGTTTTACAGGCGGCTGGTGGCGGGCATTTCGGCGATTTCCGTACTTTGCGCATCGCTGCCCCCCGAGCGGATCGAGGGCGTATAATCTAACTATTCGTCAACTGACACTAGACCATTTTGAAAGCCTGCATTGGTTCCCAAGATGTCATCAGCTGGTTTTCCAAAAATGACGATTTTTTCGCCCATTTACTCGGCTCTGTTGCATAAATGGTTAGTTTACGTGAGTATTTCACGTGCACACTTCTCTATCAATAAACTTATATATACATATATATTTATTTTGAACAAGATACAACACTTTCTCTACAAAAATAGCACCCGGTTTTTAGATGTTTGTATACACCCAGCCTTAATTAGATGGCGCTCTAGAAAATTTTACATGGACAATCTATACTCTGTATAGAAACTTTTCTTATATAAAAACGCCAATTGAACGTGTTTTAGATGGTAATGCTACGACTCTTAGATGATTATGTTAACATCTGCAAATCACATGAATATAAATGAAGAAAAAAAACACACAATCTGCAAGTGCTCCGTGCACTTATCAGGTGTTGTGTATAATGTTATGTGTTATGAATGAACGAACTGCAGTGCAAATCTTACCGCCTACAGTTTGTAAATGTTTATACAGTGCTGGTAGATATCCACACAAACAGATTGAAAGGTTCTCGCTGAAGGCAAACGGCGCTAAGCGGCTATCTTCTCCTACCTACTATTAACTCCGTTGAATGGAAACTGGAAGTTGTGTTCCCAGCTGTCAATTGCAGCATTTATCTGACGGATCTGCAAATACGTTTCCCATTACCACAATAGCTACCAGAAATGGGTTTCACTTCTACTTTTTACCGATATGAGGTACAGAAGAACGTTTTCTATTAATTTTACATGGCATTCTGCAAGTTTTTTGTTGGTCTATTTCACCTTCGCTGTATGATAGAAAGGTTTTTTCAGTATAAAAGACTTGAATATAAAAAAATGTACAAAACTAATAAATCATTTTGATCTTGACGTGGGTGGTCGGGGCTCAACACTGCTCTGGCTTATTGTCTTATTAAAATAAGAAGGTTAACGTTAATCCTCACACGGATCACAAACTACCTAAACAGTCGGAATGACGCTCTTACTTCTTAAGGCATAGTGATCTTACAGACGACCTCCGTGATGTATTGCTCTATGCTACCGAGTCGAAGTTGGCAGATTATGGGATTAAAAACAAGTAAAAGCGTTCAAATATATTATAACACCAGTTTTTCAATTCACATACGAGCTTTGAATGTCTGGTTATACGTCTGTCGCAAGACATACCAATAAACAATAAATAAAGCCCAAGGTATACATATGAGGTACTTGTACGCATTAATGTGTCAGGTATTACATAAACGATTTAATATCGTGCATAACATGTCATTCTTAACAGAAAATTTTACAAAAAAATAATATAACCTGTTGGTTACAGTTCAATAAAAGAATATGAATAACCTAAATATTTCCACGTGTGCCGAGTGAGAAAAGCCGCATTTACGTAGTCTCGCTCGAAACTGGCTGTTGGCTGCTGTATCTATTGTCAGATTGCGAAATAAATCGTTCGAAGTAGATTCAGCATCTGGAGCTTTGTCGCTTGGGAAATATTTTTTCTCTGCATGACCACAAAATTAAATAACAATATCGTATTTACCTACGTACAGTTTTTACAGTGTGCGTTAGAATTTAAATTACGAATGTCTGAACTGAATTTGTAGTATGAATAAAAAACAGGTGTGGAAACTTGGAAATTATTGTAGGTTGTCGGTCAGATAATGATTTCTATTTAATATCGTTCAATGATTTGAACACGTCATGACTATTTGATTTGGCTCTCTTTACGCGGAATTAAGACACGGACCCCAGTCGTATGTTTAATTTCCATTACCACAGCATGTATCTCTGACGAATTGTTATTTATAACAATATTAATATGGTTGTATCTTACTTGAAAATAAAGCATAGAAAAAAAAAGTTTTTGTTAAATTTCAAACATTTCGCAAATTGCACGATTTTTTTATTTTATTATTACAATATTTTATTTATGTGTTCTTTAATTTAAAAAATAAACAATTAAAAAACATTAGCCGGTCATATCACTAGGACAGTCTTTTGTTGAGGTGATCAGCTTTACAATTTTAGTGAAACGATATATTATTGTTAGAATTATTCTAAATGATGGGATTATTCACTAATTAAATGTTTTAAGAAAAATCAAATGAGTTAACTTGTGAACAAGTTAGAAATATAAACATTTAGTAAAATTTTAATACTTTATTAGACCGTTACTATTTCTTACGTAGTTGTTTGTTTTCTATCCTTGAAGATTTATTTCCTTGCCGTACAGCATTTATTTTTGAAATTAAATTGCTCATTTCGGTTAACCTAAAACGGTTGACCTAACAAAAGATTAAACCAAGTGATTGTCTGATTTGGATAGAGAAGCAGTCAGTGGATTAACTTCACAAGCAAATGCTATTAATGTTTCATATAATTCTCAATTTCATGCACTTCGTTTGGTATCTGCTTCTGCTAACTGTTTTATCACCAACCTTGAATAGTTACGAAAAGCAACTCATTTCGTTGGACGTTTATTTCTCAAATGTCCACCTTTTTCGGTTGCCGATCTGTACGCAATATTTATTCGCCACACCGTTTTGAGACATTTTCATTGCGAATACCTTGCAATCGAATGACAAGTTAAATCTAATTTACATGCGAGAATAAAGGAATTGCAGCTTCAAAAAACAAATAAATACGACTGTAATATATTCCTACGTTCATGGTACATTCATTTATTGCGCCTTAAAAGTATTATTGCTTTTATTGGTAGTAAAACGAATGTTGGTTTTCCCCACAATAAACTTTAAATAAAATACTCCAGATTGGTCAAGATATTATGATTCGTATGATGTTTCCATGTGTCACATAAGTCCGCCACCTGTGAAATAGTGTAACAGCAAAACTTATACTCGTAGAAGGTTATGTCGACATTTTTACAGTAACTACAATGACATTGTAATTAAAAATTTCCAAACGATCAATAAAGGTAACTTGTTCATGGGTAAGTTTTTTTTAACTTTAAAAAAAAATTCAACCAAATTTAAATATACACCGTTTGACAGTGGCTTTGAAGGCCGAAACCACTATCATGCAACAAGCAATGCTATAAGTAAACTAGTAGATCTTTAAATAAAAAAAATATGTAGTACGTATATATACCGGTGCATAGGCGGGAAACACGCTAAACGCGCGCCCAACATTTGCATACGGTTGACATTTGTAACATGAGAACGAGTCGCTTCTACGACTCGTTCTTGTGTTCAACAGCTTGGCTGTGGAATAATCTGCCAGCCTCTGTGTTTCCTCCATCCTACAAAATGGGTCACTTCAAGCCCGAAGTTCACTCCTTCCTATCCTCTAAAAAACCCTCCACACAGCATCCCCAAAAATGATATAGGCCTTGGGGGAAATTATTTTCCTCAGGGTCTCCTGTGTGGAGTTACTGTATAAAAAAAATATATGTACTTACTCGTATATATTATTTTTAATCTTAATATCGCATAAGAGCCTACATTGCTCCCAGCTAACCAGAGCCAGTGAGACTATGGCATCCCCAATCGGTCATGTTGTGAGGCTGAAGGTAATGGGGAGGGTAAAAAGATTGGTGAGAGGAGGGTGGAGAATTACCTGGCTATTCAGATCTGGTCACCAAATACGGCTAATGCTATTTCAAGCAACGTTTCGATTCTGAGGGGTGGTCTTTCACCAGGGCGATACTTAAGTAAATAAGTATTTTTTTAATAGATAACACATTTAGGTTTCATGTAATGCGCATTTATATATAGTAATAATCTACTTAGCTTAATAATAATTTATTTGATGGTTAGCCAATCAACATCACTTTGGAACACCATAAAAAATAGAATCAATTTTTTTTAAATTTGCTTCTTGTCGAAGCTCTCACCTAGTGCAATCGAAAGCAATGGTTATAAGAAATATATTTTGTTTGCGGAAGTAGACATGTTGTTTGGTCGAGTGGTACCGTTATAGCGAACATCCTCTATAAAGCAAATTTACAGGTATCTTTTTGTATGTGGAGCTACATCCATATTGGCCTGAAAAGCCCACGCGGCGCGCTATGGACAGCGAAGCGTGAAATATATTTTGGCACGTTTCGCGAGCCGGTCAACCAAATGTATGATTTTGTTGGCCGGTGGCCCTATTCAAGGATAATACTGCCTTTGTTGTTTAAAACAAAGGATTGGAAAGCAGTATGTACAAAAAAAACCGCAAATAACAGTTAAAATCACAGATACATTGTTTTTTTTGTGAAAATGCATTGTTTTTACTATCAATTGGCCTGAAAGGCATTTATCACTGTGCACTGTTCATTTCAATTTTTTTACCAAAACTAAACAACAAAGAAGATTTTTTTTGTGTGTCCTACCAAAATCGCGTATAGGCTGGGATCTGGCGTCACTAAATTAAGAGAGCATGGATTATCTGCATTTTTTAAGTCAACCTAACTGTTTTCATTTCATAAGTCCTTCATCACGATACAAGCAACATCTTCCGCTTACTGTGATGGTAGTGTTTTAAAACTCGAGTGAATCCGGGTAATAACTATTAGTAGCGTATACTGTCGTTCGTATATTTACGGACAATACATTGTATATTCCTAATAGAATGTAAAGATTTCATTTTGTAAAAGGTAGTGATGAACAACCTTATAAGAGTAGCAAAACTACAAAAATAACTCGTTATTAAAACATTAAAAATAACCGTTTCAATAACTTAAACGAGAGTGAAAATGTTGTTTTAAACAACCGGAAGTACAACATTTACTTTCTAAAATTTTTATCCAAAAAAGGTTTCAAATTTTACTTTACACTTATAATATTCATAAATTTGTGTAGATTTAAAGAAATCTACGATAATTTATTAATCCGGTAGTTTTTGACAGACAAGGCGATATAACGACGTAAGTACGCCCTTCGGCAATTTGGATAATAGCCATTTAGTAGATATTATGCAAGGCTTGTCATGGCATCCCACGTGTTTATCACTCATGGTAGTTCGTCCCACAGCTGTAGGGCGTTATACAATATAAATCCTATATAAATTGTATTCACAACTAACGGCATAGTTACTTTGTATGTCTATACAATTCGAGTTCAGTGTAGTATTAACCAGACATTGACAATGAGTTAGCAGATGAATACAAAAATAAATACATGAAAATTATGTTTTACGTAGATGTCCTCAGGTTCCGTTTCATCGATGATTCCTCCATTACTGTAATTTCAGCAAAAAAGATATTCGCACAATATTCTTGGTCTTATGGTAAACACGGAAGCTAGATTCAATTGACAATTTTTACCACTGTACGCACGTAGCTCTAAAAATTACCTCGATTCTATTACGTCTGTAATATAATATGCATTGACTAGGTTAATACGAGTAGTCTCACGGATTATCAGTGCATAAACAAACATTATTAATTGCCTGTCTTAGAAACATGTTCTTCTTGGAGAGACTTCAATATGGATTTATTGTTTCGGCTTCTGTTGAGTACAAGCATCGAAGTTCCGGCTCAGCAGCCTGTGGAATCAGGATCTGTTTCGTGAGTTGGTAAGTTTAAATATATAAATAGGTATAGCGCTTATGAGACCTCTGCACATTGAAACAAATCCAGTTCTATTCAATGCGTTATCGTGATTTGCAAGCTTACTTGTTTATGTATTTAAATAGTTACGTAGGTACAAATAAAATGTGAAAAGAAGTTACATTATGGCTTTCCATGCATGCTTAGTTAAACGATGATGGTTTTGGAAGAACGCTTTTTTATCGGGGCAAAGATACGCTGTTTTTCGTTCTGAGAACATAAAACAAAACGTTGCTTAAAAGCTGTGGGTATTTTGTCCGTATGTATTTAAATCCGCATTCCACCGCAAAGCACCGTAAATGGCAGGTGGGCACAATGGTTTGGAACACCTGGAATTGACCGCACTCTTTGACTTGTAATATCTCGTATAGATACTTTTACTTTCAGAAGTAGTTCAGTACAACCTGTTATTCAATTTTCGGACACGTATTATTCGTTCGGCCAATTGTCTTTTTTCTCCTACCGCCAACGTGCCGGTAAATGAAAGCAGTCAAACGCATTACGAGAGTAAATGAAAACAAATTTTAATGGTTTTGTTCGAGAAAGTGAGGAAACGTATTGCGATCGTAAACTCCTTTATGAAGAAGCTCGTAATATTATTTCAGAACGAATAAAGTCATAGCATTTATTACTTATTGAACGGTTTGTGAAGGAATGGATCACAATAAAACATTAACACCTTACGGCAACACTGTGTAATGTTTTAGTTAGCAAGCGAATATGCAATAATTTATTAGACTATAGATAAATAAGAACGAGTTACGTTGTGCAAATGTCTTTAGCTCTTTCTGTGACCAGAACTGAAGAACATAGAATATCCCAACTATCCCATCCCCCTTCCTGCTTCACGTACTTCCATCAGCTTCACAACATTCCCATTCCCACGGGGATACCGTAGTTCAACTGGTTTCGGGCGGTATCACGTAAATATTTCAGATTTATATCAACTACTAATCTACACACAGTAGAATTAGTAGTTAGCTTAAGATTTAAACAGATATCCTCAAGAAAAAACGAGTAGGTAAAAAAATAAGAAGTATGTCTTTTAATTCATATTTGCTTGTCATTAAATAATACTGTGTTGCATTTGACACCTCGAACAGCATACAAGGATAGGTACCAGGAACTGCCAACTTTGAACAGAGCTTGTAATCGCAGTTAAAAAAAACCTTCCATTTAATATTATTTCTCGAGCCAGTCTCGTACTCTTGTATAAAGTAGATATAAATAAATAAATCGAGTCATGTTTCCTTCCAATTGCCAACTATTAACACATCTCTAACTTGGGTGGTAGATATAAATCATTGTTCACCGTACGGACAATGGCCAACAGTTATTGAGAAATTCCATCGTGTTCCCGTGATAATTCACGACATGACCTTAGGAGCAGTGAGCAAATATAACCCTTTTATTATAGCAAAATAATTCGTTTATCTCCGTACCTTATATAAAGCACTTTCATCTGACCACGAGACACAACGTTCAGTTTCTGGTTTCTTTCACAGTAATTTACACTTCATTAAATTATCAATAGGTCTTATATCAAAGAACGAGATAGCAAAACGCATATTAGGGTACAGTTAGTAAACATGGTAACTACTGTTTTTTTGTGTAGTTAATTTATATGTATCATTATTTATGATAGAAGTAAACTATGTCAACTAGCAGATATTTAAAAATATGAATGAATAACACAATATAAGAAGCATGGAAAAAATGGGAACATGGCACGTGGCATATACCCTAGACCCTTTGGAACTCTGGAATATGTCGCTGGTATCTTCGAGCGAGGTAGCCTCTACAAAATAAATAAAGTCGAAATATTATATTTAGTTCAATAAGGAAATAACTCAAAATACCGAATATTGAGAAAAATGGATTTGAAAATTGTTCATAAAGACATCGCTCCGATGTAAAGTTATTTTGTCCGCCTATACATAACAATAGATGCATGTACGTACTTTATCAATCTATCATATCATAGGTGTAAATGGCTACATTTATTAAGTTCCAAATGGAAACATTTGACATGTTTCTCCATTGAACTAAGAATGTGCTGATTTCATTATAATTCCATAAAGAATTATCTGATTACATAATTAGGACGAATTAGTATTATTTTTTTAATGAAGTATGAGAAGGAAGAGTTTCTTTACCATTTTTCATCATTAACTCAAAACCCATAAATTTTGAGTTATTTCCTTATTGAACTAAGGTATCGATAGAGAAAGAGCATCTCTAGAACTAATTAAATTAGCAGATATAGAATTTGTTAAAAAAAAATTATGAATCCAAAACAGGAACATGAAAAATAATTGCAATGTGCCATATTATTCCGGTTTCTTGGGGAAAATGTCAAAAACGGTATGAAAATGCGGTCATCTGTAGCCAACGTAACCTTAAACCGCGGGAGAATGCGCTGATGTAATTTTTCGTTAATTTTAAAGATATCAGCAGTTTTTGGGGCAAGGATGGATTTATTTAATAAATTATCAAATTTGGCCATTCACCACGTGAATGTGTATCTGTTATTTTATCTATTGACTTTTCGGCTTCACTTTTGTAAATGGTGTAAACAAACGACCTCCGTAATGTAGTCCATGCATCTATGATTCCCGCCAAATTGAATCCAAATCGATAATAGTTTTCCGTTTTTTTTTCAAGAAAATGCAATTAAAAACCGTTTGGCAACAAGGGTGAAAAAAGAATGAAAACATCGCTTGCCCTTACTAGTTAATATTCACGAAACGTTAAAAACGATTTTTTTTCAATAAAACATTCATTAGCCGTGTCAATCAATAAATTTATCTTAAATTGCAGGTTTTGCTAAATGGATAATTTCTGTAAATCACAAGCATTTATTGAAAATTGTATGCCTTACAAAAAACGCTCAAAGCAAATCATGAATCTCGTTATCAAGGGCCTCTCTCTCTCTCCGGGCTAACGAGTGTGCATTTTGTTCAACAATGTCAAGTGTACATATTTTCCAAATATTTTTTTTTATAATCAAGCGACCACTGAGCTCGTTGCGCGGTTATGTAACAAAAAGTATCTGTTTCGTAAAGAAACCAGCCGCTTGAATGATCTCGAATTGTTCATAATTGAATCGTAGCCGAGATCATTTCATAATCATATTATGATATTTCACCGCCTTCACGTAATTACTTTAGTTCGAAACCGATAAAAAATCATATTTAATTGATGTAAAAATTAGATTGTTGTATTGCTGTAGCTGAACAATTGTTTTGTCCACTGTCGTTTTACAAATTGAATTAACACTTACTTTTTTTTATCCCATCTAATCTACCGAACTAACCTTTTTTAGGTTATAATATATCTGCAACTGATATAACCAGATTAATGGGGTATTTTCTATGGAAATGTGTGGAATATTTAAAGTTAATTTTTCTGATTTTGATCAGCTCACAAAAAATTGTGTCATTTTAATGTTATTATTATTTCATAATCATTTATTTTAAAAACGATCTAAAGCCGTACATTCCGAAATGGTTCGTACTGGCTACGTCATTATGATGTAGAAAACGCTACTGGCTCATAAGGCGGCTGTCACCGATGTTGGCCGGCGTGGCGTCATTAACGCGAACACGAATGAACAAAACCGAACATGTCGTTTTGGCGACAAATCATAAATGGCACACCGTTATAGTAGATGTATTCGTCAATATGAAAATAAAATTAAAATGCCATCATCATCTTCTTTGTTTTTAAATAAAAATAAATAAAACAGTGAAATTTCCTATTGTACCGAAAATATTTTATCCATTGTAATGATTTAATTAACAATCATGACGCAGGCGGAAAGATCGTAAATGTACAAAATTAAATAAAATACATTGAAGCTGGGTTTCTATTATGTTTTAACAGTGCTCACTTGTGTTTATTTGAGTAGGATAAGGGACCAAGGCAATCTGCATTTTATAGAAATTAAGATCAGTGTTTGACCAATGCTAAATAAATGGTTGTCCTTGAAGTCGGTGGCATTCCACCGGGCGGTGGTTCAGAGATCTCAACTTGTATGCCACGGTTTAGTCGTGCCGTTCTGTTTTCAGAATAAACGACGATGCTTTATAAGAATAAAGTCGACGCCTAGATTTTTATTATCCTAACACGAACATGCTAAAATAGCTCGCTGTGTTCGCTGTATGTTAATGTGGTACTTATTTCTATTAATCGAAAGGATAACATTGTCTGTGCACCACGTACTGTTTCTATCGCGTATCACGAAATAACGAATTAATTCCGATTAATTAACGGACAGCTCTGTTGCTACCTCATTAACCAATAATGAAAGTATTCTTATTATTTTTTCCTCTATTGTATCAGATATTTCCTCAACCCTTGCATTGCTACGTATTGAGACATTTGTGCAGGTGTAAATGGTATATTTAATAAACGGTTTCTATTTGGGAGGCGTAAAAACTGCTTCAAGAAATGTTGCTTGGTTCTGTTCAATTATAAATGCGAGTAACTCCAGATTGCTAGCAGAAAAAACAAAGAAATATCATTGCATTACAAAGTACTTTTTATTTTTTTTAAATGCAGAATCTTACAACTGATCTTGTTTTTTATTCCAAGCAATTAGTACATATTTCAAATCATTAAAAAGTAGGAAATACCTACATATCATACAACAAACAGAAGATCCGATTATTTTTTGTTTTCTTAATGATCATGATGTAATAATTGAGAAGCCTTGTATCCCATCTTAAGCTTACTTCTGTTTGAATTAAACAATTAATAGAACATATTTCTTAATCCTTGTCCATGAGTATTATTGTTTGTACACCGACATAGTGATTTGGCCTTCTTGGGGTATGCTCGGTACAGTCCACGCGGATGTGAGGCGGCCTTCAGGGTTCAGTGATTGAAAAAAATGTAGCAGTGTGATTTTCCTTCCCACCTGGCAACGTTGTTGACTCAGTTTGATTGTATCGCCGTGGTTTAGGTATTCTGCAGATGTATTGATTGATGCTGTTGCAAGAAAGGTACGCCTCCATTAGAAGTATGAATAAGCAAACCTTTAGTAATTGCCATCCCAAGCCTCTAATATGGGTGCCTTCTGTGCTTCCACATGTAATAGGCTATTTTTAAATTGAAATTTCTGGAACTGAAAATAATTACTACAGAAATAATGCATTTAAAGTGATACTATTCGATAGCATCGGTGGTAGAGCGGTAAGATCATTGACTCAGGACAAAGAGTTTCCGGTTGAAAAGCAAAATAAATTATAATACAATTTTTGTCGTTCTGGTAATCGCCCATCGCTGGATGTGATTTTTTTCTGTTAAAAATAAGCAGCTTCCCCGATTATCCCACCCCTCTCATACTTCCTTGCGCCTCGTAACATTCGATTGGGAGTAACAGTTCCATTGGCTTCTGGGATTGGAATCCCGGCATAATTTCTATTAAAATAACGGTTTAGATATGATTTTATGCACATGATAAGAATTTTCAAGATATTTTTCAACGAATGTCTTTTAATTTCTAGAGAGTTTGATCTTAGCATCGTTAAAACGATGATTTAGCCTTCAAAAATTAGTATACAGTAAACATAAATAATGCAAAGTAACTACTGCACTAAATGTTGTCGATTTTCCGCACTTTAATAAACTTTCATACGATGCGTAATATTATACCGGCATTCGTTTTCTGTAGGCTTCGCTTTCGTTCGGTAATTATTATAATTCCTCACTGTAAATGTTTTCTCCGTAACATTTAACATTCCGATACTGAAAATGAAAACTAAAACGTCCCGCACCAGCAGTTGGCAGTAACCGAGTCAATCGTTATCCTACCGGCTTGCCGAGCTCTCTTACATGCTTACTGTGTTTACCACATACTTTCTCGTTATACTTTGATTAATGAGAACCGAAATTAATTGCTTTCAATAAAAATAAAAACATAAAAACTTATTCTCTTCCCAGAGAATACGAAGTTTCGTAGTTAGGCGAGTTAATTAATGTATCAGCACTCAAACACGAACGTTAAGAATGATATTACTACTGTATGTTTTGATAAAGCGTTTAATACGTCTATTGAATAATATTCCGTTGTTTTTTTTTCATATATTTTAACGTACAAACATACATTATATATAATGTATTATTTTTTTCCGTGAAATTTAGTATGGTTACTCTAGAAAGTTCACAAATGGTGATGAATTAATATTTATTCAACGCCAATGAGTATCCACCTAGAGTCACGTGGGGTAACCGTACGCAATGTGTACAGCATCAATTTTTTTGTATTAAAACGTTTATTAATATGATTGATTATTAAACACAAAACATCATAAGGTTCTTAAATCAAAAATATATATTGCCTATACTTAAACCATATGCGGGGTAAGCATACGCATATACTAGTGAACGTAGCGCAATCTATTGCAAAATGACCTATCCAGATGATTTCTTACATACTAGCGGAATTTTTCACTGTAAAAATAAACAGGAGATGAAATAAGTATATGCTTCAAAATCAAATAAGAAAAATCTTGAAAAAAATTCATTTACCTGTTAATTTTTATTCTATACGTAGGGCTCACTGACCTATACACAGTGTACACACCACGTGCTTCAAGGTGAGTCAAAGCGCTGCAGAATTGAGAAATGAGCGCACGTGAAGTTTGCACGAATTTGTCGCGTACACTTACCCATCGCGTACAATTACCCCACGTGACTCATATTTGGTCAATTTGTAGGAGACAAATCGGAAGTCATTTCATGGATTTTTAGCGTAATTAAAGGTTTTCTATGACACTACCATCGTTATGAATTGTGGGACCATTCTCATATCATTGAATTGTACATGTATATTCATAGTAATGTTTGTATCGATTTGATAGGCCAGCTCACTATATTAAAAAATACAGAGTATGAAGTAATTTCCTAATGATTTCAAGAGAGGGTGGGGCACTTGAAATTTCATAAGTTCGCTATATCATATACTATTATAACGATTACGTCCCACGCAAGGCCGATTGTATTTTATAATGGTGTAAATGCCAGTGGCGTGTACTCCATACCTGAAAAATAGTGCCTACCTCATGAAAGTGGCTCGGAAACGTATAATGGTGTATTGCGCGAATTAAGATTCACAATTGTTTTTTTTTGTTATGATACTGAATCAGTTATTTACTTTTTTTTACAGTGTTTTACAAAACTCGAAAAAAATGTGACCTTACTGGGGTACCCCGTTCTGAGGTCACATTGTACATAGTTTTGTGTATGAATTATAAATTAGGATAAGTTTTTTGCAGGTTTGTTATTTTTTAAGTAAGTTTTTGTAAGTATTTTAAAATGTTACCAGACAAAAATTATAAAGCAATAAATGAATAAAAATTCTTAAATCTAGAAGAAAACATATATATATATATATATATATAATACGCAAGTGGAAACCTGTAAATGTTCAAATTTATATTACCCATATATCGCACCTTATTTTTATGTAAACTGTTGGACTCGGAAATCAGCAAAAATAAAATAAAAGAAAGACAATTGAATTAGAATATATATCGGTAAATAACTTTTACCCTTGTTAACCTGGCCACAATCACCAACAGAAAATACGACAAAATCAAAACATTTTTTAAGGCTGCCAAAATATCAGATGTTGTGCAGTTACATTTGAAAAGACTGCAGCCTACCCTGGTCATAAATCAGTGCACGCCACTGGCAAATACCTAATGCTTGCAAAACAAGGTAGATGTATCGATATTTTTATGAGATATGACAATTCTATGTGCCTTGAAATCCAAATTTCCGGCACTCCATAAGGTGTAAGTTCGGAAACACGATATCAATATCAAAAAACTACAATGCACCAATTGTATAAAAGCGTATTTTTACACGTTTATTAATTCGCCTAGAGCTGCGCCGCATTATGGACATGTCTTATATATTTATTACACATTTGTTATACAATTTGATGTGGTAACATTACACGCTCGCTCATCATACACTCGCTCCCAAAGCAAATTTGGCATGACCAATTTGAATAAGCTTGCCGCAAAATAATCAGGCACCGAAAATAAAATTGCACTCAATCATTTCATAACTAACTGCCTCAGTTACCGCACTTGTTGATTTTATACGGCCTTTTCGGAATATCTGTAACTTTCTAGTTATGGCCGGTATATCGACATTTGAATTTCCTGTTGCACCAATACAGTTTTCATTCACATACTCCTTTGTACTTTTCAAAGGGCCGACATCCGATAAAATCAACACCCGTATCATAAAGTGCACCATTACCAACAGTCGAAATCTCTTCGGGTTATTATTAATCCACGGGCATAAATACGATGGAATCATCAATGGAATATGTCCCACGAATACGGGTAATAAATACACAAACATTATAAAGTTAAAACTTGTTTTCCGGTATCCCAATCTGCTAACGTTTGAATATTGATGAAAATATAGCAAATTTTCTAATCGGGACGTAAATGTAAAAATATTATAACACACTATAAGCGTTTGTTAATTTACGAGCCCTTTACCTGGTTACTGTATTGCCTCTGGGTGTCGAATGATATAACGTAAAACTATTTAAATGGTTAAGACAAATAATATAAATACTTTGTCATTTTATGATTTCATTGACTTAGATAACTTCCCACCCCGTAGAGTTATATTAGAGCAAGGTTAAGTAAGTGCAGGCAAGAACTTGTTTTAAAAAACGTAATTACATATCATTCATAAATAAAATGACATACTTTCTTCAATAACTGAATAATTACTTTGTGGAGTAATTAATAATAAGTTTTATAAGAAATACTTTTTAATTAAATTAATTAAAATGACATACATTTGTGGCATAAATCTGATTGAAGATCATTACCAAATCGGTTTTTTTTTCATAAAATATCTGTAATTAAGCGGTTACTACATTTATTGATAAAATCAAATAAGAGATCAATAAATAATATTAATTAAATAGATAATAAGGCGTGGTGTGTAGGGCATCAACGTCAATAAAATTCTTATTACGATGTCAAGGATCGTTCGTGATAAACGTCTCGTTTCAAATACAGTAGTTATAATAAGTACAAACTATAATATGAAAGGCATCAGATAAACTATAAATGATCCCACATACCGATGAGGTGAATGTGGATTACTAAAATACAAAATAGTGTATTATCGCAACGCAAGTGCCAATAAAACGCTTGGAGAACAAAAATGGAAAAGAATGCAGAATGGTTTGATGATGATTGCAGACAGGCACTACTGGAAAATAAAGTAGCAAGAAGAAAATTTCTATAGAGAAAAGCGCAACAAAATGCTGAAGTATCTAAAGAAAAGGGAGAAGTGCAACAAAACAATACAAAGACAAGAAACGGTAAATGTATAAGGAAACCGTAAAAGAGATGTAATGCCAGAAAGACCGCAATGAATCAAGAACATTTTATAAAAGCTTCCGGGGCCTATCAAAATCCTATCAACCCAAATTGAGTGCTCGTGGGACAATGGAAATATGCTGACAAAAGAAGGACAACATAGAAATATGGGAGAATTACTTCAGAACACTTTGAAATAATACCATTGAGAGGGCTGAAAAATAATAAATCACGAGGAATAGATTTTATAATAGGTGGGCCAACGCTAGAAGTGCATATTCACAGACTACTTAACAACGTATGAAAAAATGAAACACGGCCTGATCATTGACTATGTTCGTTTCACGGGGCGAATAATAGAAAAGACCTGTTCATTGATTCAAACAAGCTTTGGATAACGTAAATAGAAAAAAATATGCTCTACTGTTTAAAAATAGTAAGTATTCCCATTAAAACCAGTCAGACTAATAAAATTATCGAAATCTAAAGCAGTCATAAATGTATGAAACCGGTTATCAAGCAGCATCAAAATCGAGTCCGGAATACGACAGGGGTTGCTCTCACTATCATGATGTTCAGTCTGGTTTATTTCAATATAATGGGTAGTAAATAACTATAATATAACATTTCCTACGTTAAAAGTACGCTTTCTTGATCTTGGGTTGTGAATTTAGTACGTTTTGCAAGTTTTGTGTTTATCGTGTTGATCCTCTTAGTGTGTGTTTTATTTTTGTTACAAAGATTAAGCATTGAATGAGAAGAAAATTAGTAAGAAGTATTTTGTCCCACGCACAGGAAATCAGAGCAACTACCTCAATAATACAGACGATAATTGTTCTCGTAGAGTATTTCTTGTTGTTTTTCTCTCACTTTAGTGCCGAAAGAAAGTAATGCGCGAACAATGTTGCCTCTTTAATAACTTTAATATGTTTAGAAAATTTCCGTGTATTCTTCGCATGGGCGAGCACACACGTGTTTTCTCTAAACACAACACGGAGGTGCTGGTGTCCTAATTTCCTAAACTCAAAATTGGTTTAGAACAGTAATATACATGAAACCCAGGTTGCAGCAGAGGTGGAGAAATCCCACAAATCCCTAATTAATACGAGTGTTTATACAAAACTAGTAACAGAACGATGACAGAACGATCTGCCCTGCTGATGAACTTTGCAAGCCTGTCTAAACGTTGGCTAAAGGAGGAGGAAGCGCTATTGTGCATAATATTCCAAAAAATCAATCACGACGATATTTTAAACCCGATACAAACAAATCTTTTTTCCGGTCTATTGATTTAGAATCATTGCCCATTATCTTTTAGATCATACATGACATGATGATCAATCAACGTGTTGCAGATATACTCGTAAGACGTTGTATTATTCTTAATAGGAAACAATATAATATATTCGTATATATAATACCACGTAATAATTATTAAAACTTTCTTTATTTACACGCTTGGTAACAAATACGATAATTATTTTGTATGTTTTTTTTTCTAATTACTGTCGAAAGAAATTCATAATAATGTAATGTAACACAATATAATATATCTAGGTAATGATAATTGTGAGTTGCGCTTCTTCCTGAGTCTGACTCTCTCATTTTCTATGGAACACATTGTGCGTCTGCAGTCATCGTTATTTATTAGATACATAATTATTGGCAATAAATCATAATCACAACGCTTCTATAACACCTAATTAGTTTTTCTTCCTCTTAATTTTGTTATAACACGAGCGTGAAGGATTTTTCTTCGGAGAGTGTCTACGGAATAGCAAAAGGAAAATACATAAAGTGTAAAATAAAGAAGAGTGGTTTAACTTTTTTTAAATGAAGATTTATATTAGATATCGACATACACGTAACAGACAACCGCAATAAATATTATTAAATTATTTTTTGTGGCTATTGAAAATGTTCGATTATTAGCAGCCTGTAGCTATTTGAAGAAAAGCTGCTACTGCGTGCACATTTTATTAGGAAAATATTTTCGCGGTGGTAGGGGTGGCAAATTTGTTGTCCATTTACTCAATTTTTATCATTTGCCTATATTATATATATCATTCATATGGTAAATATTTCAAATATATCTACGTTGAATTTTAATAATAAAAATTCTCTATCTTTTAAGAATATCAATCACAATACATTATTCGTGTTCCGTTGTTCTTGTACCTGTACCTATTATTACAATAATTTCGTTTGTTTCTCATGATGGTCCATAAGACCGGAAAAGAAGCAAATTTATTACTTTTAACGCGCCTCAACACTGACCGACAGACAGGCACCTAACCGAGCTTTCTCGAAACTTCTTTCTCTCGCTTTCTTTCCTGTGACAAGTAATAACAACCTCTCGTTCATGATTTATTGCACAAAATATTCGCATCATTATTCAAAAATCAGACTAGTACCTACCTATCTAAAAAAATATTTGAATTGAATTCAACGCTTGTTACAAATTCTTCTTTTTTATGCACTATTAATTTGCGGTTTACAATTTTTAATTACCACTAGCCAAGTTTAGACAGCTTTGAGCAAAATTACGTATTTTGTACAAATGCACTAAAAACAAGCAGTTTTAAATGCTTTTTTATTATAGATTCAATTCACGGCCGTGCCTATAATGAGATTAAACATATAACAGACTTCAAAGCGAATTCTTTGCAATTCACCGAATTACAGTATATTAACTATATGCTACAGTTATTGTAATATGCAACAGTATTTTTTTTCCAAATTGTGTATTTCATACTTTTAACGTGTTCTTCCATGACTCCATTCACAGCAATTTTAAATAATTATATCCATAGTGCAGCCAAGTATAAAATGCTGAACATTCCTCTTCAAATCTGCTTTAATCCAAAATGATACGGGTCTTTCAAAATGTTCAAGAATCACTACTTTAAAGCTTAAATCTCGATCATTTGATGCAATGTGATGACTGCCTTGCCACTCGTATAACCAAATCTGGGTCATTTTGGGGAAATTACAACTCCTAGACACTGAAAAACGACAACTTGCTTGCAACATGCAATTTCTACAAATAAAAGACAAATAATCTGTGCTTCGTCTAACAGAGAAAAATGTGTCATATTTTTAACGCAAAAATGCCTGCGTTGTCTATCTGTTATCTTTATTTGCTTACTAGGGTATTCTTAATTAAAAATATCTGCGTGAATGATTAGAAAACCCTTGTATAATTTTAATGCTCTGCTTCATAATTTCCAGCTGTTAAACATATGGACTGACATTTTAAAAACACATGGAAAGTAAACTAACAGACCATTAGAATTTGAAATGAGTTATGAATGCTTGAATAGTGAGTACAGCGTAGTCACCATTAAATACTAAATTTCCTGCTTTATTTTATGTGTCAAAGATTTTATTAAATTGCTCCACTTCATAAAAATATTTTATAAAACGTTTTTTAGAAATCACCGCACGTTAAGTAGTAACAAAAGATTACAAAACCAATGATGTAAGTTTTGCTTGTATCTGTGGTAACTGTGTGGTGTATGTGAAACAATAAATCGTTAATATTACTTTCCGCACAGTAAGTATGTTAATTTTTGTCGATGAAAACAGACCACTAAAATGCAGTTATTTATGTTGAGCAACCAATCGATGTAAAATTAATCAAAAGTGGGTACGATTAATATCCTTGCGGCATACCTTTGGTATACGTCAGAATTAATTATCTGACAATTTGCATATCGTTCATTTGTACCTTCATTCCTATCGGAGAACATTATTAATTGAAAAAAATATGTTTAAATATTACTTAACCGACTAACAGTTGTTTTTATCTACTATAAAACAGTTGAATAATTATATAAGTTTTGTCGGCAGGTAATATCTAAACATAGGCATAATGACCACAGACTTTAGCAAAAAATCAGCGTGTGCTCAAAGTATGTCAAAGGCAATAACCCGAGCATTTCACCTTATACCGACACACTTGCCGCCATTAACGTTTCTCAATTCATGTCTATTATGTCATATTGAAACCCATTTCACACATGCACAATAATTATGAACGTAATTTACCGCAATACACCTGCAACGTAATTTTTTTGCAAACCTAGATTTAAAGGGGAAAAAAACACGACCATTCCACAGAGTTTTTAATTTATTTGTTTTATCATTTTAAATTCGTCTCAAGAAACCGTGTATGCACTATGCAGTCTAATAAATACTGGTTTTATTGCTGTTAAATTTCATGCGCCAAGATTAACCTTATGATTTTATTTTAATATAATGTAATCAATGAAAATCTCATATTCTACCATTTTTTTCCTTCCAGCTGGCAGAATAAAAGCATATATTTTTTTTTAATTATCTCACCAAAATAGAAACGTTCAGAAATCGGAATGAATCATAATGGTCTTAAATGCTTTTGCCCGAAAAAACGAATGGCAACCCACAATTTTGTATAAAAGGTAAAATCAAATTATTTCGCTATGGCGTCTCCAAAACTAAACACAATTTGCCACATATTATGTGTGTTTTGTAATGTTTAATATCGATTCATTTGGATACATTTCTTATGTACGTGTTCTACATAGGAAATAGAATTAACAGAAACGTTATTTATGGCCTTCAGTATGAATTTAAAAAAAAAGTCGAAGTGAGATACATATCTCTCGGTATTGAATTAAATTAAATCAAAACACCGTGTAATTTTAAATAAACGTTTAATACGTCTCTACCATAATCTGAACAGCTCGTTTTCAACTTTTAGCACTAGACGGAGATATGGATAATGTATAAATAATTATTTACTGGACATTGTCAGTGTAATCTAAAATTACATTTCCAGTTCAATGCCTCACGCATGGAACTGGCAGAAAAGGATGAAAGCAGACTGAATGCTGTAAAAATGAGATCTTTGAGGCGTAGGGGTGTTAAAATGGTTAATATTAAGAAAGGAACGCTTAGATAGTTCGGGCATGTAGTGCGGGTGAACGAAGAAAATAGTGTAAGGAGAGTAATCATAAAACTTGACGGTAAATTTAATCGTAGAAGAAGCCGGGGACGCCCTAGAAAGACATGGCATTATCAAAATAATTAAATACTTGGGTCGGGTCATGTCAAGAGTCAGAATAACTGAAGAGTATTTTTAATTATTTTATTAAAAAGCATACAATACATTATGCATTGTACTCTCCAGAGTTAAGAAACTGATTGTGGGATCACATGTAGAATCTACAGTACAGTTTTTAGAAACAAACATACTTAATATTTAAATTAAATAATTAACATTCACGGTACATTGACAACATGAGACGATATATGAATGTGAATGAAGCACGGAGTGCGTGCCGAGACAAGGTTGTGTAGCAGTCTATCATCTCTGCCTACCCCCGTTAGTAACGGCGTGATGATTAGTCAGGTACCTTATCTCCATTTTTAACCAATGTTGGATATTTTGGCTAAAATACAAAATAAATTTTAGACGTCAGTAAAATTATAACGATTTTTAAATTTTGTACTGAGGTAAATAATAATCAAATTATAGTTGCGTTTACTACAGCACGTGCGATTATAAACATTTATCTTTCCATTAGTCTCTGAGTTATATCAGATCAAGTGCCGACATTAGCCTAATTTTGGCACTTGATGATAACAATAAAGTCCGTATGTTCATCACAACTAATACCATTAACCTATTTACATAGTCTTATCCACTGTGGATACCCAATGATAATTTATTTAAAAAAATATATATAGCCTCTATTTCTGCCCAATTTATTGCTTGGATAGTGAAATTTAATTTTCAAATAAAGGGTTTCCTTTTATATTAACTTTCCTCTTCCAAATAGGTACATGTCTAACCTAGATTTTAAGCAACAGTTAAAATCAAATTATAAATATCAACATACCAATTAAGATCACCAGGTTTAATAATTAAGTAACATTATATATCTCACATTTTGGCAATCTTGCTTAAATTTGAATGTATCCTGCGTATAGGCAATTAATTAACGGAAAAGAGTTGTATTCGGCTCCAAAAATCCGCTAATTTTATGTTAACTTTCTCACATTTACCGCAAAATTGGCTTTATGACCGAGATACGTGTTGAGGTGGTCATTATTATAAGGTCCGAGATAAGCCGACGAATTGTGAAGAAAGTTGATGTAACGGATTTTTAAATAACAGCTGCTATCCCGGCACAAAACCTGGCCTAACGGACGATACAAAAAGTGTATTCAATCACAAACCTTTTCATTCAGTAATCACTTCTTTATTGCTTTGTTTTACCTTAATTTCTTGTCCAATTCCGTTAAATGAACAATGCACAGCCTTCTTTTTATTAAAATCGCAAACAGAAAACATTTATGGCCGTAATAAAATGGAAATATAACAACGTGATCATTATTTTTTTTATTCTGTTAGCACGTCATTAATTACTTGTACTGTTAACTACTTAGAGTCAATTGGATGGTGTTAATCAATATAAATTATTGTTAGCGGTGCATTTAAATTTCACTCCGAGCTTTTGTGATTTTAGAAAAGTGATAGAAAAAACTTGCGACTTCCATAAATCAACGCGATGCATAAAAAGGCGGTTTCGTGCTTCATATGTAAGTGGTATTTTCATACTGGTTTGATTTTGGTTTACGCTCTGAAATAAATTAATGTCAAATAGAAATAAATAAATAAAAATAAAAAAAACACCCACTAGTCAGTAGTAATGGAACGTGTTTCATTTAAAAAGTCCTCAATAAATCGAATTGATACTGGTACAAATCTTAGTAACAATTACTACGTTAGTGACGTTTGATACAAAACTAACCCCTCAATATAAGTTTCGTATGATTATGTTATTAAAAAGTGTTCAGGTTCAAAACTATTATTTTTACGTCCCTGTATAGTAATAAGATTGGTTACGGATTGATTCTAAGAAGCTATCAGTGAAATTAATATTTCGATTAATCTGTACTACTAATAAATTTACATTATGAAAAAAAAAATCTTTGGATAAATTGAACTTTTTCCTAGAAATTGCTTTCATAATAATTCAAATAAAATTATTGATTACATTGTAAAAAATATAAACAAAACTACAAAAAAAATTACATTAGAAAATTATGAACAAATTTAATTAACAAGTTATAAAAAATACTGCTTTATAGATAAGATTATTTGTGAAAGATTCCCATAATAATTTTTTTCTTGCAAAATTCTTAACAAAATAAATAATAACTGCCTTTTGCGTCTACGGCAAACATTTCCAGATTCCGCTCGCGAAGCGAATTTTATGTCCATTACCTATATTCGTGATGACGTGAGACACACAGCTTGTAGCAATATTTTTCGTTAGTATAATCCTGTATAAGGGTGATAGCGCCCTTGAGGTGATTTTTCACAAAAACGGCGCTATACATAATAATTATCTATGCAACTATTATTATTATTAACCACTAGCTTAGCACGAGCGTACAATCGAGTTTAAACTAGCGTAAATACGTCAGAATGAAAGTAAGATTTTACCTGACTCGGATTTCTATTAGGTAGGTGCATATATGTCGTATTTTTAAGTGAATGCTCAAACGGTTTGCTGAATAACGGCGTGTGATGTTCTTATCTCTTATTCTAATGAATATCTAGTTCTAACACGTTCCCAAAGTTACAGAAGCGGCCTGTGACGGCGGGAACTAGGGTTAGTTACTTAATTATTACTTTCTTCTTCTTACCCAATAAGTTAAAATCAATTTGCATTTTGTAATCTCCGCGAGATGAAATAATAAGCTCCTGATAGAGAAAAGAGAAAACTGGTCAAAGTTCGTTTACCGTATTTCAATTAGGTACCTACCTAATTCTGGGATCGTGGTAAGGATAGTTGATAGGTATTATTCTACAACTCGACAATACTTAGACAGGAGAGCATAAAAATCTTCAACCCATCATGTGCTCGAATTTGTTGTCTTAATAGACTAATAGCGAGACCACTAGTGGCCCAATATTTACAAAATTCACAATATTCGGAGTTTTGTGATTTTTTCCTGACGATAATTAAAATACTAAAATACTAATAAACGAGTATCTAAACTGGATAAAATCGCAATGTAAATATTATACCTATACATAATCATAGGTAAACATGATATTCCTGATTAATTTCAACGACATAAAGTACGAGATGTTCAACATTCTTGGTAAGTTATTTTTTTCCCTTCGTTAGCCATATAAAGAAGAGAAGTTTATGGTTGGTATAAAACGTAACAATTTGATCGTAGAACTGGTCGCGACCTGTCCGCGATCAGATCTCTCGGTTTCACTTACAGTGGATGAAGATCATGGTCGAAGTAACATCGCATATAAATCACACGCATGTGGTAAACTATATGCGTGATGGCTTTACGGTAAATAATTTATATGCGATAAAGCACTTGACTTGATCTTGTATGGAGGTGACCTCCGTGACAGAGCAGCAAGCTTCTGAGATCTGAACCCAGATGTCACGGGTTCGAATAATATATTTTTTTAAATACCTCCTTGTGTATTTTTACAGACATTCCTTCGACTTTGAAGAATTAATTGGTACTATTCTACAGAATCAAACACTTCTAAGATGCTTAAACTATTTTGTACGTGACGCATTGTTCAAATGAGCCTTCCAAAACAACCAAGAGAAAACTAAATTCGTTTTGCAAAAAATATTGTAACGCTTTAATCTGCAGTATTATTTGGTTATGCGTGCGATTTAGCTAATTCTCTAATCATACTAGCACTTAAACCCCTTGCGCTAGGCCAATAAATTTAATGCGATCTACCTATTATAATATACCTAACCATATCAGCACTTAAGCGAGAATGGGTCATATTTGTATAGTTAAACTGACGAAAGAGAAGATACCAACAAAATGAAACGATAAACATTTTAAAAATTAATAACATTTAGATTGTTCAAAACCAAAGTATTTAATATGTAAATGTCTAAATATTTCAGAAGCAAAGCTCCCCTCTTCAGGATAAATAATAAACGTTAGGTTTGGTTCTGAAACATGTAGATATTTACGTATTAAATTTGAAGTGGTTTTAAATAAAGTAATTGTCATTAATTTAATAAATATATTACTCCACAAAGTTATTTTATATCTTTTGAAGAAACGATCAACATTTTGTATCAACTAACCGAACTAATTTCATTTAACATTAGCGGATACCAAATGACTCAATTAAAGTAGCCGATACTTTAGAAAACAATATTTGTTTCTCTTTTGAGAAAAAACCGGCAAGTCCAAGCTTTGCATACAAAATTTTCATGTCTATTGAATTTATATATCAACGTCAACTCCTAACCTACTTTTGACGGCTTAATCTTTTATTGATCCGTTTCTTATCAAGAAATTGGGCACGATGTGAAATAAACTGCCAGTTTTTTTTTACTGTAGCGTGCTGATCTTTTGAGAAGTCAGCTCTCAGATTAGCACGATTTACCCACGGTTTTTATTCAAACAAGTTATCCACTGTGCAGTCTACGTGGACCGGTCTGCAAAGGAACCTGCAAATAACAAATAACTGCATTTTTTCATCACCCGAATAAATCGTATTTATTTTAAACATACTCTTACCGTGTGTATTTTTAAGACTAGTTAAATTATACCTTTTCAAATAAAATCACTAAATTATTTTCAGATGTTTAACAGTCCGTGAAAATGAGTACCTTAATTATAAATAAAACACTAGTTGAGGATTTAGCTTCGTTAGTTTTTCAGTTTCTACACAAAATTAATTATTCTGCAATTTGTAAAGTTATGCATCTTATATTCATGGACGCAATATCTTTATATTACTAAATCTAATGGAATAATTTTAATCCAGCACACATTATGAACAAATATTTTTTTTATATAATATGTACGTTATACTAATCATGAGAGAAAGTGATTTACAGCTTAAAAGATGTAATAATTAATTAATGAAGTTGAATCACAAATGTATAATGAAAATAATCGCCTATTAATGAATTTATTATTAATTGTGTTTTTTTCTGTTTGTTTCAGGTATGTTGTTTCATCAATCGTAGAACATTGAGGAAGAATCCGATTTACTCGGAAGATATGAACGTATGTATGAACATTGTGTTATTTGAACGAATTTCTGTATCGTATTGTAAATTATTTTATGCAAACGAATTCTAAAATATTTTACCTCATTTATCTCAATTTATTCTAAAGAATTTCCGAACGTCACACCCTTATAATACGTGACATAATCTGACGAATGAAACAGATCTAGTTAAACTCAATAATTGCAGGTATTCGAAGCAATTCGACTTGTACTCAATCCGTTACCACTCATTCATATGTCTACAAGTGCATTGAGACATGCCCACTCAGGGCAGAAAATAACTCATAATGTTCATGTAATACCGGGTACTTTGGTAGTTAAGGTACGGGAACGTACATACACTTTTTCGACCCACTTAAAACAATTGTCTGATTCACTGTCGGTGTACGCGGTTTATAGCTCATTGATTTATTTAATGATAGTTGTTCAGCATCATGATAGTTTTTACGCTGATAAAACCGCGAGAAAACTGTTATTCCGACATAATGGCAGCGACGTAAAAGGTACACCTTGGCGGTACTGCGATGTACCGTCCTGGCGTATTTAATTGAATCAGAAAATTGCAAGGTTTCATGATACCAATTTAATTACGAGTCGGTTGATACTGTTTGTTTAGAATTACTGGTACTTACCTACATATTTGGATGTGTGTCAAATACTATGAAATCAATCAAAGAGCAAATAATACAGAGAGATGCCCACACACGCAAGTGGAAGAAACCAAAGTAAGGGGCGAGAGCTTAGACGCGTCACTGTCATCTTATTTGCGAATAAATGCAGCCCGACAGTCTCCAGGTAACTTGCATTGATCAACTCTTCCTTTTTACAATTATGCCGAATTTATGGCAATCTTCTTTATTCCCTTAGCTGTAGAATAGATTCCAAACTATCCCAAACAGACAATAAGTAAAACAGTAAATTAGTAAATCCTCTTGTTTACAAAAATCGAATATTTTGAAGTATTTAGTTTGATCCCATTTACAAATGTTTTAATTTGCTTACCGCACTCAAAATCACGTGAAAGAAACATGGAGGACTTCAATTTCAAACCACTAAACCTGTAATGTATTATATAATGAAATAAGTAAAACATAGTAAAAAAAATACTTTTTTGTGGAATGTAATGCGATAGTTTTGAGTGTTATCTTTACCGCTTTTATTTTTACAACGTTTGAATGCATAGAAAACCTTTAATTATTGTTTTATTTCATAAAATCGTCGGATGATCGCTCACCGCCAGTCAATACACGAATGATGGCGTCATGTATTCGAGAAATGCGTGAACCCGCCTGATGCCAAATTTAAGTTGTCACGTGGTTGCCTCCTGCCGTCGAAATGGGAGGCAAATGTGGCTATTATGGCGTGTCTATTCATTCGGACGTCAGTGGAAATGAATAGAGTTCCTGATAATACTTATGATAGCAATCTGAAGACATTGTTTAACATTGTCTACTTCCATAATAAGTACTTATTGAAAGACTGTAAATGGTATCAACCTGAATGTTTCTGTATCGAGTCAAAATTAAACAATTGAACAAGTTTATTGTGTTAATGTTGCAGAAGAACTTAGTGAAACCCTTTTTGTGCTTATTTGTACAATATCAGCAAGTCGAAAATATAAAGTAAAAACCGTATTCGTAATATAATGGTATTGATCCCATCCATAAATTAGTTTCTGCTCTCCATACTGAGAGATGAAGTGTTGCAATGCAAATTAATGCAATATTTTAACCTTGCACAGATGATAATGGTTCCTTCTCCTACATTCCACATTGTTTAGCAGTCGGTGGCACATTTCCCTGCAATATTGTGATTTATTATTAAGAACACAATAAGAGTTTCCACAATTAGCTTACGAAATCGTCTGAGACGTTTTATTTTTCTAATCTCGAGTATACGGCCTCGTCTTATGGAAATCCGTGATTCTTTTTCCCACGCAACATTTGTCCCTCGCCATTGGTTAAGTGATATCTGGTTGAAACACAAGCAGCGATAAACGCAAATCAGTGCATTACTCGATTGTGTCAGTCAATTCAAGGAGTGTAACTTTTCTACTGCAATTCTCATCGATTTCCGCAAATGAGAGACATTAAAATGAATGCAATCTTTTTTTTTACATCAATAGGGATTGAATTATAAAAGTGACCTCTGTTGGTTGCAACTAACAATTGCTAAATTTCCATTGAAATTGTTTTTTTACTCGTTCATGGTCATAACTATGAGGTTTAGTTTAATTTAAGGTTATTAAATTTTATTATTTTTCATTCCTAGGGATAACAAAAAAAAACCTCCACCACTTGCACCATTTACTTACCTACAATTTCTTTTAAGTTTGGTTAACACTAAGCCTATTCAAGGAGTTAAGATGGTTGGCAAATCAGTGCACCTTAATCTAGCTTTTCATTTGATACAGGTTCTTAAACCTTGTCAAAGGTTACAACATTTAACAACTCCATTTCAATGAAGAATAAGAAAAAACGAAATGTCCTTACCAATTCATTTTTTTAAAATAAATAATAACCAACACGCTCCAAATTTATTTTGCCATATGATAACCGAAATTAGATTATAATAGGAAGTGACTGATGAACAATCATTTGTTTCTTCAATCTAACCTTGTTTTCAAAGACAGCATTTTGTAATCATTTGTTCATAACGTAAGATGCATCGCCAAATCTACTTAAGGTCTCAATAAATATACACTCCTTGTTCAATACAATTTGAAATAATTAATCACTTAAGGAATCCACTGATATTGTTAAGCATGGAATTCAAATTGTGTAATAGATTTATCTTAGTGTGAATTCCTTTTTGTTAATTCTCAATGCCAGGTTCAAACGATATTCAATTTGGTTTATTTGATATGCGTTTCTGACTGAAGCATGGCGTAGCCTAGTTTCCATGATGTTGACTCGAATATCCCACAATTATGTATTGTTTTTTTATGAACCAAAATCACCAGCCGATTTTGTAATGATGATAATCAATGGCGACGCGTCGCCTCACTCCTAACCCAGATAGAAGCCATTCGTACGGATTAAATCATTTTGTAATCTAAAAACATAATACTTTTAAAATATCGTTATTCTGCCTGTTTCTCCACTTTTCCTAGCCTTACAACTTCCTCCAACTGAGGATAATATAACATAATCCAATTCGCTCCTGCTAGTACTGTCTAAAGAGTTTCTATGTTTGCATTACTTTGGTGACATCGATTAAATGGAGGCCCAGTCTCTCTTCGCACAGCCTCTGCATTTGTTTTCAATTGTATTTTAGTATAATTTAAAACGTTCCAACATAAATGCATTTCTGTAATATAAGTACTCGAGATATTATTTCCCTCTTTGTTTTATCTTGTTGCCGTGAAAATGAATCCACTTCATTCCAACAGCGACACGGTACTTACTGTACTTACTGTATACTTACTGTCCCGCCGTGCGGTTACCATGGAAAGTGTGCGAATTCGAGGTTCGACCTTATTTGCGAGTTTAATTCCATTTTTTCAGGCAAACAACAATTTGCCAATGATTTATGCAAAACTATAACTCGGCCACAAACACTTGACCAATCATTGAAAAAAACTGGACACTTTTAAATCCTTCCGAGCACTTGACAAATTAACCATTCTAACAACTATTCATAACAACAATAAAAAAAAATCAAATCATGTTTGCCGTTTACCTGTTTGCTATTTGCCTTGACAAATAAATGTAAGCCACTCTTACCCCACACGGTAGGCAATTTATTTTTTCAGCAGATTATAAAAAAAAATCAAAATGGACATTACCTTGGGCTAGCAATTAAATCAGGTGTGCCAAAAAAAAACTCGGTGAAAAATGTATTGCAGAAATGGTCCGAGTACTTTCGAACGCGGATATATCAGCAATGATTAAACTCTTATTCAACAAGTCCCCAGGCTGCCGTACATAATATAAAAAAATACGTATCACATATAATTCAAAAAGTTCAACCTTAATTCGTAATTGTGGTGCGGATAGTATTGCATTGCAATCTTTAAAAAAAATCGGGCGTGGTCGTATTACCCAACGTTATATTTTAAATGATATGTTGTCTAAATAGGCAGTTACAATTATTTAGGTACAACGTCACATAGTTTTTCTACCCGGTAGCCAAAAACATAACAGTAATTGTGTTTTTCTTCTCTTGGAGCCTGTTAAAGAGATCATTGAGGGAATTTGTAAAACGTAGCATTATACAAGATTGTTTTGGTGAAATAAAGTAATTCAAACTTCGTATGAGAAATAATTGGTTTATTATATCTGTCAAGTGGGTTGGAACATGGTTTAATGGAGAGAATGCTTTTCAATACATTCTGTACCAAGCTTTACACGATAGACATGTGGATCCACTATACCCAAGCGCAATTGATTGCCAATATAAGAGTTCAATACAAAAACGCTTATAGACAATGATTGTCTCGGTTACCTCTACAAGAGGAACATACAATGCAATATAATGACGATATCATTCTCCTTATTTTTTGTTATTCCTCTTGTAAAACTTTGTAGATTTGTCCATTTTCACTTAACTCTTTATTTTTTACCTTTTACTTTAGTTTTTTTTTTCATTTAATTTTAATTTTAGTTATTTTCTGTAGTGGTGCTTTTTTCATTTTATTTTATTTATTGCATAAGGTTGATTGTTTCTAACGTTGTATCTATTGTTTGCTATAATGTCAATTTGAATAACATTGCATTGCACAACCCCTGCAAGTAATCCGGAATAAAACCATTATTATTTTTAACAACTTGTTTGTACAAAATATAATTTGAAGACATCTCCATGTGAGTTATCACATAAAAACGTTGCCATAAAATATCAAACATAATGAGGTAGAAACCTTCCAAAACAATATAGTATGATCGGACACATACTTTCATTAGAAAATAATGTAGAAAAAAAAACTTTTTTTCTGTATATGCATTATTTTCACAACTTGTTTTTTTTTATAAAGCTTGTCTCTCGGAGAAATCTCCTAAATAAAGTTTTATTTCTAAATATTTTAAAGTAAGTCTCAGTTAATGATTTTTTTATCTGAATTGCAGCTCCTATATATCTTTCTTTTCTTCAGTTCTAAGATGATCTATGAACTATTGTGCTTAGTTCCTCTTTAGAACCTCTTGGATATCTGAGGTTTATCTCAGGTTCTGTATCGTTTCCTCCTATATCTATAAAAATATCTATTTTATTATTCAAGCACACGTTTTTTTTATATTACGTAACAAACCGTAGGTTCTTGTACGTGCTTTTGGTACCATAACTGACACTCTTGTTTGTTGTAATCTAACCTAACCTAACCAATTGTAGGTATTTATCTAATTAAATGATACAATAAAACTTTGTTTAAACCACTTTTTATTATTAAGTCTTTAAAAACAAAGTTTTATTATTTCTTCGAAAGATGTGTAATGATTTAGTGGCGTCATTATTAATATGATAAATAAGAATAACTTTGTTTAAACCACTGTTTTTAATATATAAATATCTACATGTTTCGGAAGCAAAGCTTCCCTCATCAGGGCATGAACAATATACTTATATTGGTATTATTATTATTTATTTTATTGTTTTGTTTAATTATAATGGATAACCACAAAGTGATATAGCAATATGTATATGTCGTATATATAACTTCATACAACAGTATAGATATTGATCTACTTAATTACAAATTATTCGCGCATAATTCTAACGGTACGTGTGTTTTTTTTGTTTTATCTGATTACTGTTACTACCTGTTTGTATTTATCCAACGCCAATCAAACTTAAAATTCTTGATAGATTGCCTAATGCATATATCGGTGGGAGCATTGAGGCTTTAATCTAGGAACACGATGTGAAATTTAATTCCGGATATGGAAATATGACAGTGATAGATTTGATCCATTACAAGTGTCAAAAATATTCATTAATAAAAAATTTAAAAAACTGAAAGTGAATCCTAATGCTTACTGACAGTGTTTGATAACTCAAGTTGACAAGATTATTAATAATTTCTTCAAAATTGTCATACGTACGTAATGTAACATATTTGCAAATACGATCCCTTAGATCTTACAATAACAAAATTCCATTTGACACAGCATTGTTATGGGTTAATGAACTTTAAAATGTCTTTCCCTAGAGCCCATTATCGTATAACATTGCTAATGAATGAAATATTCAAATTATTACAACGGGGTTACACCTGAACAAAAACAGTGATATTAAAATAACTAGTTATGTACGTATCTAAATCCATTTCTATTTAATTTTTTCAGTTCTTTGTTTTTTTTTATTTTTTTATTATTTTGTTTAATATTATTTTAGTGGCGCAGTTTTAATATTACAGCTCTGCGTGGTAAAAGGAATGTACGAGTATATACTTGAACGCATTCACTTAATGAAATTTCTACTTCCTGCTTGAGTAAAAACTTAACTATTTCAAATTCAAATTGGTATCAGACTAATTAGCCCCATGTAGAGGTAATTAATATCAACGATTAAGTATTATTTGTCTCTGCACAGGTCCTTGAAACGATTTTTTACATTAAATAATATCACGATCATGAATTCCAAAATTACAAGACGGAAATAATGTCTATGTATTTTAATATATACTATTGAGGCAGCAAATCAGATGTCATTTTTTCATTTTTTTTTTACTATTCCATAATCATACTTGTACTTCATTGCGATGAATGATGATGAATGCGAGCAGTGAAAACGTATTAATATGAAGCGATATAAAAATAAAAACTTGTGTCGATAAAAGAGATTTTTTTTTGCACCTCAAAATTACAATTTATTATAATAGGTAGAACCATATTTTTAATCCACTTTCGTTTTTTGTTTAAGTTCGTGGAAGCGTTCACAGCGGAATATGTCACGTTTTTTGTAAAGATATTTCAGAAAACTTTCATCTGTCTCTCAAAATTAGCTGAATAATTTTAAGAAGAAAAAAAAACATAATATTTAACCTTCCACCGTGAAACCGGAAATAAGACTTTAACATTGTGTGAAATGTAAACGGAAGCTGAGCTTTAACCGATTTCGAGAAATTTAAGTTAAGCTGTCGAGTGGATTTTTGACTAAATTGTATCCTTAATTACACGTGAAAAGGTATTTCTTGATAACTTGATTTATAATGACGGTTATTATTAGACAAAAGGAATTCCATATTTATTTTATACATCAACATTTATAATATATAGCTTTGGACCTTGAGGCAAGACAAATAAAGCATGTTGCGAAAGCACGTGATGTCAAAGCTTTGCAATGATTGACGTGTTTCATTAAATCTTGATGTCATTTCCATTAATAACATTACCTTTATTCCTGTCACTTAAATAATGCCACATCGAGTTGAATTATTGTACACCCAATTTAAATATGATCAACCTCATTCTGATTTACGTAACGAACATGTTTCTTCCTAATGTGTCCTCCTTTATTTAATACGAATACCAGGCTTTATCATCTTCACCATCATATTTTTCACCTCGTTTACGAAGTTGTGACAGTAACCCATTGTTTCGACAAGGATCTTCAAGACTTTCCTATCTTTCTCGAATTCGTTAGCCTTGGTTCATTGTAAATTCAGTATAGGTATCTACAGCATAGCTACGAATTTGTTTTCTTCGCCTTTTCTTTAGCTACAACTGAATATCATCCATCTGAAATTCCCAATAAAATATTATAATTATGATGATCATTGTCCTGTCAACCTGAGAATTAAAAATTCAGTATTTATATAAGATTTTTCTTTAAACAGTGGCAGAGTTTCAACGTAGATACCTTCTCGAAGAGTGAAAATCATCAATTATCAATTAATTAATTACAACTGCGATCTATTTCAACGTGGAATAATCATTTTATAATCAATTTACTTTGTGCAAGCCTGCTGTTCGATATTTAATCAAAAGACCAGTTGAGCATAATTACCTTAATATTATTAGAGAGCGAATGATCTAGGTGTGCACGAAACATTCGGCGTTATTACCTGTATTAAAATTGTTATATTTACTCGCCGACCAATATTTGTAAACAAATTACACCATTTGAATTTGATTTTCTTCATACAGAACAGGTTACACCCTAAACTAAAAACACCTGTACACGAAATGTATTCAATACTAGATTTTTAAAAACACCTTTTTAATTAGTAATCTTTCCGATGCTGAATATATCATGCATTTCATTGCGTAAATTTAATTCAATTTATTAGTAAATATAATAAAAATTATTTATTCCTGCGTTGTTTTGATTTTTCTGTATTTTTTTATATTTGACTGTGATGTATGTTCATTTTTATTAAATATCAATGTTTTTTTTTTAATACAGGTGTTTTTAATTATTATTTTTTTAAATACTGAATAATATAAGGAATAATACACATACTAGTATGTTCACAAAATATCTTTTTTTACAATATATTACCACGAAACGAAATGGACTAATTGCCATAACACGGTCCAAGCTAGCGTAGCAAGTAGGGAACAACTGTGTTTATTAATTCCCAATGTCAAAAACATAATGTACAGAATGTCAAAATATTATAGATTGTTAATGTAAATAACATATAAATAACATGTTATAACATGTAAATAACATATCCATCGAAAAAGTAAAAGGGAAAATGCGATCGATTTTTTTTTGTTTATTGGCAGAAACTGATTATTAAAAGTTGACGAAAAAAATTGTCTGCTGTACTAGTTTGTGGTAATTCATCACATATGGTATATCGCAAATAATAGTTACTCTATCATTACTTGATCTAGATCTAGAATAGTTGAGTAGGTACCGACATTTTTTCTATAGAAACAATTTTTATGGGTGTGCAATAATTAGACACGCGTACGTGAGCAATGCTACAAAGTTAGTTACATTTACATGTCGCAATAAGCTTTTTAGTACTGGCCAAGATCATATTAAATATGAACGCATATCAACTCAAATACTTGTTATTTCGCAAAACTGGGCAAGCATTTGACAAGATGTGATGATAATTAGTCAATTAACTAATTAATCAGTATTATTATTGAGATATATTATTAGCTGATATATTAATTCTATGTGTTTCTTATTTACACCCACGTTAAAGTTCAAATTTTCAATTAGAAAATGTTGAAAGCAATTTAATGACGATACAATTGTATCAACTCAACCAGGAGCACTCCTGCTACATAGCGTTTTAAGGTCTTGGACCTCCTGCTCTGAGGATGTGAAGGCGAGTTCAGTAAAAAGTCGATATGCACCCCAGTCTATAGTCAAAGTAAGAATGTGTAATAGAGAGAGATGGAGGTATGTTTTTATTTTTCTTCTTAACATTTTTTTAATTCTGTCCTCTTTATTCGAGTACTCGATGATTTTCGTTTACCTTTCGTCAATACATGAAAAAACAATATATATTGGTATTTTCCATATTATATATTTTTCCCTAGAGCTAATGGAATTTCATCATATGACCGCACCAGAGATTAACGACCTAGAAATAATTCGATGATTCATTAAAACGTTTGTTGCTAATAAATAATATGATGTCGTAGGTTACAAAAAAAAATTAAACACGGAAATCACAATTTATGGAAGAAATTTTTCATTTTTTATGCGAAAAGGTAACATCTCAGTAATTAAGATATTTTAATTACAATTTAAAACACGATGGTCATAAAAAAATTCTATTGATTCTTGCAAAATATTATTCCATACAAATTTGGTATTAACAAACCTCCATAGTCACTGCGCACACTGTCACCGAGTAGATTCCCGGAGTTTGCTCACGCTCGACGTAGTATGATTTGTTTGAACTATTTATTAGGATAGAAATTCCCATAGTCGCTGAATTCATAAAGCACATATGGAAGTCATTTTGGACTCGCTCTCGGCCAGTGTTATCTATACGGACGGGTGGATTTCACGGAGTTCGAATGGCGCGTTGTCTAAAGTGTGGTAAAAATGAGATACAAATTTATTTTATTTTCGTATCTTTTTTTAGAGTTACTGCACAAACGCACCTTAGAGAAAACCGCCAGTGATCAATGGTAACACGAAATTATGGAACATAGGTATTATTTTATGATTTTAAACAAAGAGTCGCACAAAGTATTTTCCTGAGCTTTATTTTACTACCCAATACTTTTACGGTAAAAGAAAATTTTACGCAACTCGACAATACTCGTAATTAATCGGTTGAATAAAATTGTTTATTAGTTCGTAACTCCAGATTCTATTTGACATTTAGATAATATTTTAATTGACTGCAAGCTGTACGCACTTCATAAGTTAAAATCAATCCTTTAACTGGATTCGGTCGTAATCAGGAAATGTCCACAGTTGTTCTTGGCTAATTTCCAGCTGGCACTCAAGCGGCCGTAATATTTACTGTTTTAATTAGGCGTTCTACATAACTAAGTGTTATTATCTACCGTGTAAGCGACAGTAACGAGGTATTTACCTGTTTTAGTAAACCATTCAAAATACTCAGATAGACATTGGTCTATACGAGAGTATTCAGTATATAAGCATCGTTGAAATCATTCATTCAAACCCATTGAAATCGACTAGATAAATAAATAAATAAATAAAATACAGCAATGATAATTATTGATTTTTTATTATTACTATTATTATTGTTATTTTATTTTGATTTTTTTTATATCAATACTGCACAAGAGTCCCAACTGCTCCCAGCCCTCTGGAGCCAGTGAGACTATGGTATCCTCAATTTGGGGAATGTTGTGAGGCTGAAGGTATTGGGGAGAGGAAGGAAAAGAGGAAGAGGAAGGTGGTGTAATACCTGGTTATTCAGATATGATCACCAAACAGGGCTAAAATCCATTTCAAGCAACGTTTAATTTCTGAATAGTGGTCTTTCACCAGGGCGATACTGAGAGTATCTTCCACTCTGGAACGTGCGCAAATATATAGAATATTATTTTTAAATGAATTAATTGTGATATAGCACAAATTAATTAAATAAAATTTACTTGCGCACGCCGGAATTTGAACCCGCAATCTTCGGATTCGTATTCGAAAGCCTTACCCCTCGACCATGGAGGCCGTCGATATTAACGGACCATTGATCATTACACATTAAATACATAACACGAAATGAGATAAACAAGAGCTATAGAAAAAAACAGCACATATATAATACATGAATGAAGCAATGACAAAAGTAGGACAAAAAAATACTTTTGAGGTTTTGGTAGAGTTCGTGATGTTAGACATATTAAACGATATTCTCCGAAGTTTATTTTCGTAAAGCCTGTCAAAAATCATTTAGATTGCCGTATTTATATTATCTGAGAGTTGACATATTTTTTGCAAAGTTATCAATAATTCAATTATAGCTCTTACAAAACAAACTTTTTAGCAGAATTACATAAACTTAATTCACTACAACACGAAGAAACAAGACAAGACAAGTAAAACAAAAACGCTGCTAGTTTTAGTTTCGTCACCTACGAGTTGATTTTCTCGTTCATTCAACAAAATGTTACAAAATTATACAGCAAAAAGCCGCCGGTAAAGAGTCACAAGGCATATATTTTATTATAACCTAAATAGTTGAATATAAAAAATGTATCAGTCATTGACAGTCGTCATGCTCAGATAATGATGGAACTGAAAATATGATGATTCGCACTTCAGCACTCCAAGCTTGTTTGCAACTTTTCAGGACTAAAATAAAAATAACAAAACAAAGGAAAATAATATTACTAATCTGAGGAGAAATACATGGAAAAGACATTCTTTAACAACATGCTAACTAGTTTTAAAATGGCTATATAAATAGATCAGTGAATCGGTGAAAACAAACTTTCAGGCTTCTTTAAAAACCTTTTCCTGAAGATCTTTCGTCGAACATTATTTCTTGAGAAAAAATGTATTCAAATTCATTTTCCTGTTTAAGAAACCGGTTATAGAATCTTTATTTACATCCGTAATAAAACTACACATTAAATAATTATGAGCTTACATAGAAAGTTTTAAAATTACCAAGATGAAAACATTGCAATCATAGCGGTGTCACTAATTAGTAATTCCGTTGACAATTAAATTAAATGAAGTGTAGAAACTCGTGAGTGATATCGTAATCTGAGTCGTAATATATCGTATTGTTTCATTGGGTAAAATCACACATAAAACTTAAAATTTTAACTGCACATCGTTTTACTGCGATTGGCTTCTTATAAAAATGGAGAAGATATTGGTACCCGCTTTGGTGATAAAACTGGGTCTGTCCGACTGCCAACTGTGCGTCGTATTCACCTGACTATCGACCACCTGTTGATTTCTAATTCTTTGTTTATAGACCCATTTTAACAAGAAATCAACTGCCTCGTAATATTTAATTATTTAATTAATAGATATATAGGATGTAACAAGACGAACACGACAAACTTTAACGAGTGATTCCTGAGCTTATTTAGAGTAAAACACGTAAACAATGTTTTGGTCTCCGGTGACATACGAGATATATATACATATTTTTTTTTTACCTAAATATTAAAAAATCCATAGGTATTGGACAGTTTGGATCGGGGCTTGAAAAAAAATTCAATTCGACTAAAAATAATTTTAGCTGAGACCTAAACGCGAATCTACATTTTTTACTACAAATATGCTGAGGAATCACTGGTTAAAGTTTATTACACTCTGTACATATTATGAAATATGAAACTTGCGTACCAATTGATTATCCACGGTGGGTCTGTGGGTTACTTCGATATCTCAGCGGTTTAAAGCAGCCGCAGCTGTCTAGATATTTAAAGGTCTCAAGTTCGAATCCCTGTCGTAATATTTTTTTTCTAATGGTCATTCGAAAATAAATATTATTCCAATGTTGATGTATACAGTGTACATAATTTGTCTCCATCAAGCTGAAACCACATACACTTATTTGAATACGAAAAAACGTTAAAAAAAACTTCATCTCCATCGAATGTATTTATGATTGGATACATGATAAAGATAAATAATTGCAAAATAAGCTCATTTTGACAGTAGCGTTTAGTGCGGGTACCTATCTGCCGGTGGCATGCGTTGCTCTATCAACAAAGGTAGGCCGTGTGTGGTTTTTCAGGTTCTGGTTAGAATTACAGTCAAATAAATGAGTTTACAATTTACTTACGCTTTTGAACATCATCATCAATAGGAAAATATCTCCCATGTGTCAAAAATATAATTTTCCCCAAATTATTTTTAAATAGTCTAAGTATGCAATTAGATTTGCAATCAACTTTAATGGGATATCACGAATAGATGACATTAAAACTTTCTTTGAGATAAGCAAACATGGTCGATAAATTAAAATAACATCTATTTAATTTAATCGACGTATAATTGTTGGGCATGAAATTAGTTCAGCTATACACGGTGTCCGGAAACAGGTGGTACAAGCGGGAAACTGGTGAATCGACATACACATGGAGAACAAAAAAAACTTTTTGTTTTCGAACTATGCATCGCGATTTTTGATTTTTTTTTTTTTTCCCCTATTTTTGCCAACTGAATGTTTAAAAAAAATGGATCCGTTAATCGGACAAGTAACAGCTGATAGAAACCCCGCAGCGACCGATTTTTTACAATTTTGAATTTAATAACTCCATCCTCAGACTCGATTTACTCGAAAACGATGGCTCAAATCAAAAACAGTTATACCGCAAAATCGACTCCAAATGTGATGTAGATTCACCAGTTTCCGCTTGTACCACGAGTTTCCTGACACCATGTATAAACAATAAAAATTATCTTTTTTTAATATATTGGCACGTGTTTCGTATCAATAAAATATCTAATCAATGTGTTTTTTTTTTATAACAGAACATAATAAATTCGTAATTGAGAAAGGTGCGATTTTGCTCCAATTAAATAAATATTATGTAATCCTCCTTTTTAACTGTTTTATACTCATATGGTAGATGAAGATAGTTCCAATTTTGAAATCTTGATGAGATTCAGAATATTAATCCAAGTAATTGTAATTTTTGGAGCAAGAAATGAATATCTGAACAATCGCAAGTTTTTTTACAAATAACTCGTCGCAGAGTCTGCGTTAAGTCATTCAAAGAACAATAAATTCCTAGCAATTGAGAAATTTCATCAAATATCTTCAATAAATTTATAATAGTATATTGTTCTGCTCCGTCAGACTGGCATAAGGAACCAAACAATACGATTTGATTTGTTTGTCCTGATTTCAAGATGGCGCAACTCTGCAAAAATATTCGTAATAAAAATTCTACTACTGTTTAAAGAAAAGTGCAAACACTTTAGTGTCTTATAAATTACTCCTAAATAATAAAAGAGATAAAAGAAACGATCACCGACTCCGACAGAATCATAATGCTAAGTGTCAGATTGACCAAGTCTTAGTATAATAATTGAAATACGATTACAATTATTATTACGAGACACGCTATAATTTTTAATGAAAATAAAAGCCTATATTTTAGAGAAAACAAATTTATTGTACTTGTTATTCTGAGATTAAGTTACGTTGTTTAAATCATAATTTATGGTGCAGAAGAAAGCGATTATAATAATTACTTACTCTTGGCAAATTTGAGTTATCGAGAGTTAACGACAATCGTAAATATAATTTTACATACTTTCTAAATTAATCCGGTACGGCTTTCGGTTTTAATTCCCGTAATCGTAATGTACGCCGTATCAATCGGGTATGACGATTTCTATCATTTTATTATAATTAACTTTTCTTTTTTCTCTATGAAAAACAAAATAATAATATTATAAGTATGTATTTTTATGCTTCATTCTTGAATGCACTACCGCATTCTATATTACATGTTTTATAATAAGATGAGTAGACTATTATTTTTTTGTCTGTCTGGGGAAACGTGTTATTTTTAGAATTTCGCAGACCTCCACCCATATTTGAAATTAAAAAAAATTAGGTGCCGGTATCTTTCCCGTAGAGATTTCGTAATCTCCCCTGCTCCCTAAACTTAAAATTTTCCGGAAGAGCTGGGTTCCAAATGATGATTTCTTGTTTTTATCATTTAATTTAGGCAAATATTTTGACATTGACAGTGCACATTTCACCATTTTGATGCAATCAATCCGATGTGTAGTGATAGCTAAAGATGATGTAGCGGATAGCAATCAGACGTATCAAATTTTAAACTCACAGTGTGTACTGACTAACTCCCATTTGAACAAGTTTTACTCATAAATCTCAGAGACTTAAAGCGTGTTTTAAGTGTCCCTACCGCCTTGAGCCGGTGGATTCAGTGTCTCCCAACTCTTACAGAATGTGGTCAAATGATAGGAATATGAGAAGAAGCATAAAAGGAGTGTGGAAGGTTAGAAAAAAATATCTGGAAATCGAGATCAGGTCAGAAGATAAAACATAGCTGAAGCCTTTGCAAACAACCTACAACATAATGCAGCAAAAGTGATCCACTCTGAAAATTAGTTATTGTTTTGTATTAAATTATATTTATTAAGTGCCTTATGTAATTTCAAAAAAAAACATTTTTAACGCAACCAAGTACCGCACAACTCAGGTAGCTACCGACTTATTTCAAGACAACATTTTTTTTAAAAGCTCAATCTAGCTTGTGCACTTCCTTATACAGCGAACAGGCTAGTAAATACTAATGAAATTACGGCAATTAGTCATGTTGCTCACCTACATTACCTTTTCCTGAGTTATCGCTTATCTTTATTATCTTAATTGTTTTTTTTTTAATATATATAAATACAGTACCTACCAGACAATACAGATTCAATAATACATGTGCTGAATACGTAATACCTGCTTTTGTTCTCGATATGTCGACTTCGGTTAGGTGTGGAAAAGATTTATGTGCTTGACTATAAATGAGATTGGCGATACACTGTTTTTTTTAATGGGGGATAAGCCCATTCTAAAGCGTCGTCGCAACCGAAAGATCACATGCCACCTTAATTCGTAAGTATATCAAATAAAAATGACAGTTACTAAGTTGATCATATTTTTTTCATTTTCGTGTATTCAAAAAATCATTTAGAAAGTTTTTTTTTATTTAAAACCAATTCAAGACCACTTTAAAATATCCAGCAAAGAAAACGTTAGACACTCGTTTTTTTATGGAGATTTTCAGCTAATTTGAGGCTGTGCTCCATAATTTTGAAAATCATCGTACAAAAAAAGAACTTTTGGCTTCGACAAAATCAATAATTTCGCAGTTTTATCAATCTAGTTCATTCACGAGCCGCAAACGATTGCTGGTTTATATTGCTAAATAAAGGCGTATTTCTCCGAAATCCAGGTAGACTTTTATATATAGATGCTACTAACAGGTACTACATATATATATACTTTGTGGAAATAGCTTTTAACAACATAATTAGTAAGATAGAAACAATCAAATACCCGTAACGCGTACTAATGTTATTAGCGTTGTAATCAATTAATCGTGAAACACAATAAAAATATACCATCGTAATATTCTGACACAAATTAAGACACAATATCAATACCCATGAATGTGTTCGTTTCCCATACAGCTAGAAACCTGAGTGATTGACGAGACTCTGTAAAACAATACGGCAATTAATAATTACGGCATTCTCAATCACTTTACGATTCAATTTGTTTCAGACATCTCGACTTCTGTCTCACATCACGTGAAATCGCACTTTATTGTGATTCAGCCCAAATTTCTTAACGTAATTCTGTGCCTATAATTAGTACTACAATTAAGTATTTCGCGGCTCAGTAGTTTTTAATAATCTCCTTACGATTTTAGGATCAAAATCATTGAAAGATACTAGTTCATACTTACTGATCGATTGTTACATTCTTTCTTTTTTCCGCCAAGATTAATGGACGATGTTTTGTCGGTAAAAAAATATGTTAAGGTAAACTTAACTATTTTTGGATAATCTATGTTTTGATTTGTTTGGACAAATAAATACAATCGAACGGCGATCTTCAGCATCATAAAATGTAGCATATTTCCTGTTTGGAATATCTAGATCACTATGTATTTAACCCTGTCAATGTCAGTGATGTCAATACAGATGACAAAACGCCATATTTTTCGTTCGATATTCAACATGAAAAACAAGTCTTGAAACCGTGAGGGATCCGGGTAGTGTATAACCACTAGTAATAGTAATCTATAAATTTTCAATCTATTTCCCTGAATTACAGCTGCCTGAAAAATTAATAATAGAAAATCCAATCTTGTCCATCTTGCACGAAAAAATCATTAGGTTTCGCTTTTCTCGCATTCGAGAGAAGTTATGTTAAAATTCACAAATTACCATATAACGCGAAGAAATAATTAGCCCAATTATATTTACCGTTTCTGAAAATATGCCCATCATCATATGAAAATCCCATACGTGCCTACGTGCATGGAACAGACCCGGTATCGGTAACTGAACCGATACAAAATGCACTGCATAACATTGATGAATGCATGCTTTCATTTTTTGCAGTTCATTTTTGCACGAACTTATACTTACTACAATGGGTAATGCTTAATGATTTTTATCTTCGAAAGGCATACACTGGAGAAACGTAGTTATTTAATTAAATTGGAGCGGATGTCTGCCGGAGTGTTAACGTGTCTGTTGCTTTGGGAACACGCGCATATAAGCATGTGCATAATGCCTTAAATATGCAATTCTTCATCCACAGGAAGCGGCTAAAAGCAGGGATAAGTCAGGACGGTATGTGACTGTATGAAAACCGTGGAAATATTCGTACATTCACTTTAATGCGCAGGTTCGTCAAGCCTACAGCCTTATGGGCATTGGGTTTCCTGTCATATTAACATATGATCATGTGTGGTAAACTTTAATTGCAGCTAATGTTTCAATTTAGGTTTTAATTCCCCAAATTGTACAGTTGTAACTCATTATTAAACTCATGCACTTGCCCTTCGGTAAACAGAGTTGAACACATAAAATATCTTGGTACACACATAGACGATCTTCTCAAATGGAATGTACATGTTACAAACCCAATGACAAAACTGAGGAAACTCGTCTATTTCTTTAAAAATGTTAGATATATACTAATTAGAAAACAACTAAGGCGTGTTTACTGTGCTCTTGTAAAATCATCCCTCGAATATGGGGTTATCAGTTGAGATAGTGCCACAAATAATTGCTTGGAGCCGTTATCAAAGATCCAAAAACTAATCCGAAAAGTTATTCTTAAAGTTCCATTTAGGGCGAGTACTGATTTTATTTTTAGGAAACTAAATGTTCCAAAAACGAAAAAAAAATACAAAAAGGGTGTTGCTGAATCAATTTAAAAATATTCATTTGTTGACAATCACACGTAAAAACTTTTAATATCCCAGTTTGTTAAACCTCCTATGGACAAAGAAGTTTTAAATACAATACTAATAAGCAATTAAATTCCCTATCAGTGATATTAGAAATACATTAAAAACTCCTTTAAAAGTTAGATCATTGATCACCTCCAATAAACATGTCTGCTTCTAAATTCTTTTATAACTTTGAAATAGTTTATTTTGAAAAAAATTACTAAATTGCAATCTATTAATCTATTTGTCATCTAAATTGAAACCTTGTCATTTTCGTAATATGTATACAATAACCAAGCTAAACAACCACTCTTGCTGTAACTGTACCTATCTATACTTACTGAAAAATGATTAAATCGTTGAGAAAATCGAGACATTTCCAACTGACTGCTAACTGAGAATCATACCCAATGGACTATCGACGCGATTGAACTGTATGTATTATGTAGTTTTAATTATGAACCGGTGCGTATTGAAAGTTATCTTATAGGTACTGTTGATTTCGTTGGTTAATGTGGGATACAATCAAATAACTTTTTGGTACGTATTTGTTAATCTACATATGTTCTTACTTTTGGTGCTAAGCCAAACTAGCAAGCTTAGGTAAAAATTATGAAAAACACGTTCCTTACTAAAGCATTTGTGCAAAACAAATTAATCGATAAACATAATAATTACCTAAAGGGCAGCACGGTGTATTAAAACGGAAACAGAAACTAATATCTCACAAATGAAGGGGATTATTGAATTGGCAACCTCCGGACTTAAAATATAATGCGTATACCAGCGAAACAGATGTTTTACTACCTTGGAGTGTTCTCAATCAAGGCGTAATGATAAAAATGTCAGACTAATCATAATGGATCTCGTTACAGCTTAGCAACGAGTATTCCTGGCTCCAGACCAGACGCGATACGTAGACGTAAATTGTAAATTCCTCTCTGCTCACATGCTCGGTTGTTGTCTGCCCGGTCGTGAGATCGCCGATATGAATAACGGACCAAGTCACTCGCGAGCACCGTAAAAGTCGAAAGCTTTATTGCTCGCATAGCGTCAGCTTTCCGTTACGTAAGTCATCAGCCTACTGCGGTAACTGCAGGCTGACTTTAACACTTCCCGAGAGATTACCAACACTTGCTTGTGGGTGGGCTTGATCGAGATTGCAATTAAAGCGAACATATGGGGTTTTGTGTCATCGGGGAGGTTTAATTTGACTAATCGCAAGCGATTAAAAAATAAATAAAGTATTTATGGTTGGTTGAATATAGAATATATCATATGAGTATACGTTCACTTATTGCCCTTGAGTGAATAATTTGATTTATAACTACACTTCGTATAACACCAAAGATAACTATAAGCCTCCTCGTAGATACATACGCTCTTGAGGATAATAATATTACGTAATAAGCTTAATTTGGTAAAAGCGTGGCCAAAACACTCCATAAGCATAATGCATATGGATATTACATATTAAGGTTCTTTAATTAACTTAAAAGATTTATAAATTAAATAAATAATATACTTTGTATTCACTACTTTATTAATATAAAAACATCTACATGTTTCGAAAGCGATGCTTTCTTCATCAGGAGTAATACTCCAATTACTTTATTTGTTCAATTTTTAATTATTAATACAATGATTAAATATAAAAATGAAGTTTTTAAATCTCAATAAAAATAATTAATAATTAAAAATTGAATATATTCTTTAGACTTTTATAAAAAGTCAATAGATGTTTTATATAAATAAATAAAAATCGTATATTAATCCGAGACACTGTCTAGTTTGCAATTGTGTTCCTTAGTAATCATTATAAAGAAAGCTGCCAATAATATGGGATTAAAAATGGAGAATAATATTTACAAATCTTGAATTTGAAACATGATATCGATGAATATGACATAAATTGAACTGGTCTCATTAGCTAAGTTAGTTAAGCGGTTGCCCCGGATAGGCAGAGGACCTGGGTTCGAGTCCCAATGTTAATATCATTATGTTAATATTATTTTCTACTATGATTAAATACTTTATTTGTATTACTCCTGATGAAGAAAGTATCGCTTTCGAAGTATGTAGACATCTTTATATTAATAGAGTGGTGAGTACAAAGTATATTATTTAATTCATTTATTAATAATGACGTCACAAAGTGAAAACCAATCGTTTGAAGAAATTATAAAAGATGTATAGTTAAATACTATAATCACGAAACAAACATTTTAAAAACATAAACGACTTTTGGTTGTTTATGGAATTATGTATTTTATTTTTAAACAGTGATAATAAAAATAGGTTACCATGATATTCATCCTCACTGGGGCTGATTTTCAATAAAAAAAATTCTTAGTTAATTACGTACGAACGAGTTTTATAACTTATACAACAAGCATAAACTGGTATCTAAATATGCAGTGCACTATCCCTACAACGTCAGGGCAATAGAATGTCTTCATACAAGTCTCAATATTATGGTAGGTATAATCCAATTAATTCAAGTTTGGTAACTTTCCATACACTGTTAACGGAGAAAGATGTAGTGGCTTCGTATCCTTTTTCATCTCGCAAGTTATCTGCATTTTTCTACCACACGCGCTTTAAAAGAAAGCTTTTTTAATATTGCCTTGTTAGCAGTTTTTACTAAATTCGGTTCACTTTCATTCTTATGGACACGCAGGCACGATACTCCAATAAGACTTAAGTGAATCATCAGGTGATTGGACGCATAATATGTAATATATGAATGACCGTTTTAATTAAGTTTTAACGAAGAGGAGGCCACACACAATGCAATTATTCACGTATTAGATGTTATATCACGACTTACTTATTAGATTATCTTCCGTGTTTTTGATATAACGCCAAATGTGAACATTCGTGTTTTTAATTCTACGTCTCATTAATTGACACGGAGGTTGCATGCGTTCTTGTCAATAGATTTCCATTCCGTGGATGAAATAGAAAGTACTTTGCATTTATATCAGAAACGGCACTAAAACGCATGAGTTCGTTACGAGCCACTTAATCAACAGCCGATACCTGTGATCTGTCAATAATTAAACTGTTTCTTCAATAAATGTATAATTATTTCGTGGCGTCATTAATAATTATATTGTTTGCTAAAGAAAATACTAATAAATATTGCTCTAGCAACTAGATTTGATCATTTTGCGATTCGATGCACAATGCACATATGTAAACTTAAAAATTAAGCAGGTTAAACACTTGCGTAGGTTTTTTTATTGCTCATAATTACGTGTTTAAACTAAACTGTTGGTTGGTGAACTCGTTCTTCTTCCTACTTCAAAATGCAGCTCAATTAATTTCAACAAAAGCTACATTACGAAACATACGTGTCTAGCTATACCCTCATAAATCAAACAAATGGTGTTAAAACTTTGACAGTTGACAGAAAATAAACCTACAAAGTCTTGTAAGTGGTTGTTAACATGATTTTTTTTATTAATTTATAAGTGTGTCTATTGACAGATACAACGTGAGAAAGTTACATGGCCGCTCTAGCTGTGTTAAAACAACGAAAATTTTCTAACGTGTTGTTAACATTTTGGATATAATATTTTCTGCACTCAAAATATGTTGGATGTGTAACTACTTGTGTAGGTGTTCAAATTATTACATCTTTTTACAGTTCTTTGTTCTTGGTTTTTCTAGAGAAAACTTTTTAATGCATACTGATACATTATCGAAGATAGCAATAACTTAATAGTTTAAAATTACAAAAAAAAAAGAAAACAATACACAACGATCGTTTTATACATATATAGTCACCCATACCTACGGTATCAGGGCAGTATAAGCAACTTCTAGTGGCACTAATGGTAGTGTTCTAACGTCATTATAATAAAGTGGGTTCAAACAATGCCTGTTTCATTCCATAAATAACAATATAAAACGGGTTAAGTCATGATTGCGAAATCAAACTTCCCGAAGGACAAACTTTCTGGAAAACCAGTTCCGTCCAGAACGCAATAAGAACAATCCACTGGCAATGACTAATAACAGATCCTGATAATAAAAGTTACAAGACTCAACTGCAAAAACTAAACCATGAATGTAACGAAACTACCCAATGCGCAATGTGGGATTCATTTAACCCATTTGCAAACGACATAATATGAAATTTTTAAATTTAGTTTTCGGGAAGTTAGTCACTATAGGAGAATTCGGAATTTTGAGTTCGGCGGTTGGCCTCCGCAACAGATTTAGTAGCTGCTTACTACCTACTACCGATCTACCTTTTTCAATTGATAGCGATAAATAGATTACGAACTGTTAAGGACGTCGAGTTAAAGTTTTTAAAAAATGCGCGTAGTTACCTACATTAAATTAGGTATTCAGAAAAAACGTATTTACCTTGGAAGGTATTCGTTCGCTACACACGGGTATATGAACCAATCACCTTTAAGGTCATCAGTCGAATTGACCGTTGCAAATCAGCATAATAACTCTTTACCGAACTTGGTCCAGTAGGTTTGTCCATGCACAGTCCATCCAAGATCAGGACAAAGCCTTAATCAAATCAAATATGATTTCCTAACCTTAAGTTTCGTACTTCCTAGACGGAGCGAATTGAGTTTATTTGAAAAATGGCAACTTGTATTACATCACTAGTTTAATGTGTGTATTTTAATGTATGCAAAATTATGCATTACTTTTCGCCTGAGAAGACAATGCATGATGATGTGGGCACTCGTGTGACTGCGAGACGTGAGGTAAATGCTTGGCTAAAGAGTTAGAAAAACTTGGTACGGAAAGTGAATAAATGAACCAGTTACCTGAATATGAAACGTGTAGTCATCTCTGCTGTTCGCCTATAAGGCACATGGCGTGAAAGTTTCTTTGGTGTTGGCATCGTAAATAACACCACAAACTAAGAATATTGTAATGAACTTAAACGGATTTTCGATAAAGATCATCGTAAACAAATAAATATTGTGATGTAAGACAGTTGCACGCAACCTTTGAATAGTAGAGTCCACTTTCCATTTGTTCAGGTGCTGCAAAAGATACCTAACTTAGAAATAATTATAAAAATAGTTCACACCTTCACTCCTAGAAATACAAAATCCGTTCAGCAGAAAAAAAATACGAATTAATAATCAACCATAAAATAACCCAGCATGCCTCTCAGACAGTTCTTTTTCGTTTTTAGCCGGTGTGACTTTTGATATTTTATTTAACAAATTGAGCGGCGGGTTGTGCATCACTGTGGTAACTTATGTTTAATATAATGAAGCAAATGTATCAATTTTATATCGTAAATCACTTTCTTTTATAGTAACATGCTCAGTAACACGACACAATTACAGCGTCACTATTATAATTTTGACTAAATGAGGTTTTTTTTCGTTTCGCAGAAGTGTTGCCCACGGACCAGTCCACCTCCGCCTCGTGGTGGAACGGCGCCACAGCCGGCCCCTCCGACCCCGACTTCTTCTCCGCCACCCATGGATTGGTGCAGACTCATCCGGGGGCCAAGGCGCCCCTGTCCACGGCGCCCTCCGGCACTTTCAGCTTCGGAGGGGGCGGCTCAGGCCGCCTGAGCGCGGGCGTGCGAGACAACCCGCTGCCGCCCCTCGCTCCCAACACCAACTCCAAGTCCCCCTTCAGGCATTTGGACTACACGAGCAGCGCCACCGCTGAACTCAGGAGGAACCCGCTGCTGTCGGCCCCCGATGAGTGCGCTAGGGCTTGCAGGGAGAACGAACCACCGAGAGTGTGCTATTATCACTTTACTCTTGAATACTACACCGTTTTGGGAGCGTAAGTAATACACATAGTTCACTTCTTTATAAAACTTCCACTCTGAAAATGTAAAAGGGAAGTGACAAAGAAATTGAGGTGCACAGTATTTATTTTTTACGGGGGACGAAAATAACTCTGTTGGATTTACTACCAGATTCAACTAATTGATTTTGGGAGTTTTGAGGATTCTGTTTAAAAAATTTGGTAGTTATTCTCTTTACATGACATCTCTTTGAGACTTTTTCCCTGGTGTTTAAATAATGGACATAGTAAACCTTTGAAATACATAAACCACTTTTTACGAAAAGATTTTAGAAGCAACATGGTCTAGCTCAGAGGTTCCTAACCTTATTTGTCTTATGATAGCTTTTTGCTATTGACAAATATTTATAAATGTTCATCTGAGAACAGGTCACTAGAAACCTGGTTAGGTGTTATAACACCGTAAAGAAAATGACAAAAAACTGTTAATCCGTCTATGAATCAATAGAATAATTATACAGTTTGTTTTGTTGCTTGATTTTTAACACCATCCAGTTACATGTATTGATGTCATTATCATAATTACACTTATCAGAAAGTATTATAAACGATCGTTCTAAAAAGTGACAATATCGGAAATGCCACGGATTTTATGTCAATCAGTTTTACATATTTTTGCCCGCATGGCTTCAAAAGAGCATCTCTTCAATTCCGACCTAGGCATTATAATTTAATTTGTGTTGAAAGATTTATCTTCAACACCCTGGAAATACCCGCTCGGAGTATTTCCAACGGCCGAATCAGTAAGAATTATTCATTTTCTATTACTCTTCAAATAGATATCCGGAGTGGTATCCGGTATTCCATTGCTAAATTCAAAAAGAGGCATACCGCGGATATATCTAATTTAACCTCTTCATCTTTCCCACAAGCAACCCATGCAATAGTCAAGAGAGTTTACAAAGGATTTCATCCTATATTTTTGTTACATGTATCGCATCGTTGAGAAAGAGGTAGAGTTTACATCGGATCACTCAGTGACAAAACCATGTTCTTCCGAAGTTGTTAGTTATGGATCAATGGATTAATTTCAATAAAATATTTTTTTGTTCCAGCGCTTGCCAAGTGTGCACACCTAACGCCACCAACGTCGTATGGAGTCACTGCCAGTGCGTGTTAGCCGATGGAGTAGAAAGAGGAATCCTCACTGCCAACAGAATGTTGCCCGGACCCAGCATCCAGGTCTGCGAGAACGACAAGGTCGTCGTAGATGTCGAGAACCATATGGAGGGCATGGAAGTCACCATCCATTGGCACGGAATCTGGCAGAGGGGATCTCAGTTCTACGACGGAGTGCCCTACGTCACACAGTGCCCTATTCAGCAAGGAAACACTTTCAGGTACGTCCATAAGATATGTTCTTGGATTCTTCCCTCTATATTTGATGTCTTGTTCATATCTATTTGCTTTTCGAAATACGTTATCTGGACTTCAGTAATTACGCGGCAATGAATTCTGTTAACAGTTAAATAGTTTGACATGATATTAATACTCTAAATGCATTCTTCCGTGCAGATATCAATGGACTGGTAATGCAGGAACTCACTTCTGGCACGCCCATACTGGTCTGCAGAAACTGGATGGTCTCTTCGGCAGCATTGTTGTTCGCCAACCCCCGTCCAAGGACCCCAACAGCCATCTCTACGACTTCGATCTGACCACCCACGTGATGCTCATCAGCGATTGGATGCACGAAGATGCCGCCGAGAGGTACCCCGGCAGGCTCGCCGTCAACACGGGACAGGACCCAGAGAATGTCCTCTTCAACGGAAAGGGACAGTTCAGGGACCCCAATACCGGCTTCATGACCAACACCCCTCTGGAAATCTTCACCATCACCCCCGGCAGGAGATACAGGTTCAGATTGATCAACTCCTTCTGTACCGTCTGCCCCGCGCAAATCACCTTCGAAGGACACGGCGTGACAGTTATTGCCACCGATGGAGAACCAGTTAGACCTGTCCAAGTCAACACCATTATTTCATTCTCAGGTGAGTTTGTTATTTATTACCCATAAACTATCAAATTCAATGAACATCCTACCTCACAAATATAAATAGGTATTGTCATTTTGAAATGTTTACTGTTCATTCTCGTACTGCGCTTTTAGACCATAATTTAGATTAATCCATCTCATGACGCAAATGAAATCTTCCCCGGTAGATTTATGAGCACCTCTCGAATCAGCAATATTAGTACCAATTGTTATTTATTATTTCCTCGAAAATTTATAATATCATCTCTGATTCGTTTTTTCTTACTTTATTGTTACTTATTGTCCGTCCACCGCGCGGCGATACCATTTCTGACAGCCATGTAGTGTGTAGTCATTCTAAATTGGAATGATTAGGATGTTGTGAAACAAAGTATTACATATGATTTCAATGATAAATGGGTCAGAGAATACCTTCTTTCCTGTTATTATAAATCTTTCGAGCAATGCCTGCGCTGCGCAAATTATGCAAAATTACACCTGTGCACTTGCAATCATAAATACACATACATTACGATGCTAGTTACTCCATCGTATAAAATAATGGATACTCGCATGTGGGCACATGATATTTTTAATGACTTTCAAGGTACGTTAAAAAATATTTAGTAGATATCATCATTGTCTACAGATAATTTGTGGTACCAGTCGTTAATCCTGCTTTCTAAAGCGTCAATACTTAGTCCATTGCTCATAGAAAGCATTGCGTCATGAAAAATCCGCCCGTTTGTCTCTTGGGTCACTGGCTACTCTGATAAAACATTTTTAGGAAGTTAGTTTCTAGAAGAAGGTGTTTTTATTCAGCTTCAGTGAAGTATGTCCGACAACTAATTGTTGTAAGCTCTTAACTTTCACGGCCATTATTGCGAGTGCCGCGGCGACTGAACGTAGAAATGGCATTACTTTAACAGAAACACGGACCGAGATACCTCCACTTATATACGTTTCATTAACATGATTTATATTGAGTACATACCGATATCACATTTTCGATATAAGGTACCGTGCTTCCGTTCGTTTTAATACCGTCCAATTTTTTTGTGCATGTTTTCACTTGTATGAAATTTAAGCAGTTATTACTGCTTTTAAAAGTTGCTACAGTTTTTTATCGGCAATTTGAATTGCAGTGATCGAATTAATTGATAGTGTAACTTTCATTTTTAATAAACCTCGCACAAGTTTGTTAAATGGTAATAAATGTTTAGTGCCCCTCATAGTGTACAATAAGAAATCAACGTTTCCGCATCCATAAAAAACCATTATTCAAATAAGTCAATTAGTCTCATTCATTGAACGACGTTCTTTCTCCCGAAGAAAAAAAATGACAATGCAACAAAAAAGTTAATTCAAGGAAATAAAAAAATTTCACAGCCACTTAGGAAATTGGGTGCATCAATCATAGGCGTGCACTTGCTTCGTGAGGTGACGAAGCCTTATGCAAATACATTTTAACGATGCCTTTGATGTTTTTGAACACTTGTCGAGTGCGGAAGAAACAGCCTCTCATTGATGCAGATAAAAAAGCTGATCCGAATAACAATTAAGTAGGTGCAAAATGAAGTTTTGGGTATTTTTTGCACTCACATTCGATTCAGCTTTAAATCACAAATGTTTCGACGGTCATAATTGAAATATGATAATAACAGTACCTACGTGGTACTCCAAAGTCAAAGCAACGAGTATCTACTCGAAATTTGATACGTAATAGATTGCTTTGCGCTCGTCTAAAGCAGCATATGCCTGTCAAAGATATTTATTAAAACGTTGATTTGACCTTTGAATAAAATAACGATAAAGCTTTTTTTATAGTGCCGGCGAATCCGAAATCTGTTGCATTGAAATCCATCAAGTAAAAGGTAATTATGCCCTTGCGGATAAGTCGTGAGAACGCGCCCGTTGTCAACGGCACAACGACACGGCTACATGACTACATGACTACGCGGTACGGGTACACGGTACACGGCTAGACGTAATGTCCTGTAACCACCGCAATATCAGGCAATGCCGTTCCCTTATGTCACCGGGTAATTATTAGCAATTCAAAATAAATGCATTGTCAATGCACTCCGGCCTGCCCAAACATCGAGTGCACGCTTTGTATGCAGTTTGCAGCCTTTGTGTCGTGCACGCCGTTTACATTTTTATACAGTTTTCCGACACAAATACCAGATCAATTCTGGGAACGGCTGGATCGCGATTTGTAGTCCTACCGAGTATTCAGCAAACTCAAACAGTAACAATTTATATGCTATTCATTCCAACCTAAAGGTTTAACATAATATATTATGTGGGCCGTGTGTACGCATTTAATGCTGACAAAAATGTATGTAACATCCCGTTGACATAGTTTATTACGAGATATAGTATTTATACTTCAGTAAATGTAACCAGTTAACAGGTTATATTTTATTCGTTCCATCCTTAACAGCTGGAAAATACATATTAATCCGTTAACACATTAAGTTAAGCACTTTTATAAATGTCCTGTTTGTGTCTCTAAGAAGTAAATAAACACAATTTATTGGTGAAAGGGTCATAGTATTACGAAATATGACTCATATTTTCTATTGGTTTAGATTCTAAACCACCGCAGTGGAGAAAACCATGTTCGTGTCCCGACTGTAGCTATTCATATTCAGAAACGTTCAGTTTAAAGAGGCACGTGCTGACTCACAGTGAAGAAAAACCACCCTCTTGTTCCAACTGTAATTATTCATGTTCACAAAAATCTAATTTAAATAGTCACACACTGACTCACCGTGGAGAAAAACCATTCTCGTGTCCATGATTTGCGATTTGCCAGTAACAGAATATCAGAATTCATTCCTCAGTTGTGACTATAGATAGTAAGCATTTAATCTATGTGGCCTTTGGTGCAATTCGGGTTGGCCAGGCCTGGTCTAGAAAGTGATCCATATAGCCGTTGGTCCTTATTTATATCGTGGTCATTAGGTAGCGTAGGAGTACGAAACGTTACTCCTGTCAATATCGTGACACTATGTATAACCGCCCTCTATGTCTGTAGTCCGAACAGCTGACATTTAAATAATATGATTGCCATAATTGAACATTCACTTTCCTTCGATCACTTTGCTGCCCACTCGAATTAGCATCAAAGGATAATGATTTAAGTTATATAATTCAATTATCGATTAATTCGATAATGTAATGTAAACTCGCCTCCACACAGTCGTGATGAACGGGTATTGCAAAACAATGGAAAATCTCTTGATTTCCCATGGCGTTTTGTAAGTTGGTAAGGGTAGGTACATTAACAGTGGGCACTTGTTTCAGAACGGCACGCTGCGGCATGTGGCACGCCTGTAACGATTTGTAGAAGCTAATCGTTCAATTTTCTTACAATAGGTATGGGGCTGATTCAGTTAATTGAATACAATGAAGCCTGACTTGGTCCTGATTAGATTGACTCAAAAATACAGTCTTGCCTTGAATACGGTGCAAATAAAACATTATCATATGTTTGTATTAATCCAGTAATTTTCTCATCGCAGGAGAACGTTACGACTTCGTTATTGAAGCTAACCAGCAGCCCGGAGCCTATTGGATCCAGCTCAGAGGATTGGGAGAGTGTGGTATCAAGAGGGTACAACAGCTCGCTATCCTGAGGTACGCCAGAGGACCTTACCAGCCTTCTTCCCCCGCCCCAACCTACGACAGCGGTCTCCCACAAGGAGTGGTAAGTTTCTGCACGTTAGTGTTTCTAATATGATTCAAGTACAAAAAAATACAGAAAAATTAATATTATAACAAAATACATTGATTTTGAAGACATTCGCTTCGCTTTCAGTGGGACAAATTTTAATTGATCATTAATATATTACGTAATATATTAATTATTGACTTGTGTGTCGCCGTATTTAATGCGAGATCACGTATGATGAAATGATTGGTATGGTGTGTGGTTTATTTCACCATAAAGGAAACGCAATGTCCTTACCCACTTGCTTTTGAAAAAGTAAACCTGTCTCAACGACAATTTCACATGATATCTTTATCGTAATCATAAAACAATGTGTGCCCATATAAACACACTCGCCTGCTTGTGAAGACATTTATTCGTGAATCATAGCTAGATGCATATCTATATGTAACTGTTAGTCGTCGCATGCTACTGTTATAAAATTTGTCAAATTACTGTGCCATATACACCCGACTAAATAAAACCATGCCGATTATGATATTGATTTCGCAATACTTGTACAGATTCGCAAGTAGAGATTTATAATTTAATTAGATATTGTACCACATCTTAACTAGAAATGCTTTGCACTCGATTATCAGATCAGATATCGCACACTGTGTATATAATTATTTGACATTACAAAATGTATTGTGTTACCGATTGTAAATTACAAAATCTGAACAATGACAATGTAAAGCAAACAATGCTTATTCCTGTACCATTTCACTGATCACTTTTACAGATTAACGTAATTATTGTTATTGTAGCTTGTATTATTATGTTGCAATGATAGAATGACCGAACTGTAAGATACTTTTAATTCGTTGTAAATTAGTACCTGTTTGAATATACATTTGTATAAATACTTGTAATTTAACCACATAACTGACACGACTGTTAACACTAATGACTGCTCCACGTCTCGTGGTGACTTCTTCGACCATGTTCACTTACGGTAAGTCGCAATGCGGCAGAGTGCAGAGCGCAGACTGCAGAGTACAGAGTGCAGCGTACAGAATACAGAGTCCAGACATTGTTCCCGAGCTTCTTCCGCTTGCATATTGTATATTGTAGTGTGTATATTTTAGTAGAGAATTGTGTGATGAACTAGGTGATGAATCCATTGGACGCCAGGTGTAACGTAGACAGGGACGATGCCATCTGCGTGAGCCAGCTGAAGAACGCCAGGACCATCGACCCCGCCGTGCTGCAGGAGAGACCCGACGTCAAGATCTTCTTACCGTTCAGGTTCTTCGTTTACAGACCGGAGATGCTCTTCCAGCCTAACACGTACAACAGATTCTTAGGTGAGTGAAATATGTATACTCTCAATTACTTATTGTATACCGGCTGATGAAACTCCAATCGTCTTTCCCATCCTCGGGGCAAGTATGCCCCCCTGATATAAGATTGCACCGGGACAGAAGTGCTCATGGCTGTGGTAGTGTGGTGATACAATCATCTTATATCGATTATTTTAAATAAAAGGAATTATGCCTCAGTGTTATTTATAAGGATCATACTGAAAACGTCATTTTTGCCACTTCTTGGAGGTGTAACCCGCAAGCCCCAAATCAAAACATGGTTTTTTTTTTCAAGCTTAATTTAATTTCCATTTTGATTAAATTTTTTTTTTAATAAGAACTACTCTTATTAATAGTAAAAAAAAAAATTAACGCTTGATTTTATTCCTTTTTATTCTGTTAAGTAATTATTACTACGCGTGACAGCTGCTGGTAATTCCTTCGGAATAATGGCGAAATAGCTGTCTTGTGTAATAATGATTACCAGCTCGTTTCTCATAGCATTATATTCAGCTTTTTTTCATTCTATTTTTATCAAATTTACCACCCGAAACTATTAAAAATATTTTTTTTTGTATCATGAATTCACAGTAACTGCCTACCCCGCCCCAGAGATATTATATGTAATCATTGTTTTCCCCGCTATAAACCGCGATTTTCGGCATAATATACTCGTACGCTTCAATGCGTTTGGAGATAAAATCAATTATGTAAACCATTCTGAAATACTTACGCGGTTTAATAAATATCAGGCAACTGCCAAATTCCTAACTTAAGTAAGTAACGTAGATTCGTAAAAAATTATGTAATTTACGTTTTATGATGCAAAATATAATTCTCTATGCACGAGTTGAAGATTTCATAGCGATATTTTTTTTAATAAAAAGCACGCCAATTCCCATTTCCTCTAATGCGTGCACAAGAACTAAATGCTTCAAATAAATTTTCCCACGACTTTATTTTATTTCTCGTTCAGAAACAATTCAAAACTGTGCTACTTATTTAGACAAAATGAAGTTTATTTATAACTGCCAAAAGACCATTATTTATTCGCAAGAACTTGACAAATAAATCAACAAATGGGTCTTTTAACAAAACTTTTATTGTTGGTTGGTTTATTGTTATTACAACGTTGTAATGTTTACATAAAGAATAATATCACGTAATTTTCCGTGACGAAATGTTAATTTCATTTAGAGCAGTTGTCGCAAAATTTTGTCGTTAATGTTTACATTAACCTATTTTGGAAGAAGCTTCTCCAATTATATTCCAAGAGAATCGGTTAGTATTTAGAACAAATTGTTTTTTTATTTTTTTTTTATTTACATTGGATACATTTGTATTTCGAAAACAGTAATTTGTTATCAATTGAGGTACACGTAAGTTGAAGTTGCGATTATGTTTGCCTGGTCGATATTAATTCCTAGCTAGATGTATTGCCAGTTCTAAAGAATTAAATATATTCGTTCTTGTCATCGATGAAAAGATGTATTTGCTTCACAAATAATATAAAAGTTTTTTATTTAGATTAAATTTGATTAGTCGATCCGTTTGATAAAAATACAGGGAACAATATTCTCCTAGTAAAAGTAAACGCCTAGATAATTTAGAAACCTTGGAAATTAAGAAATTTGTTAATAATAATGAATTTATATCATACAGCACCATTTTAAATATGTTTCCTTTCACCCCTCCCTCTATCTCTATCTCTTCCTCCAGTCTTTACTAATTCCCACCCTCACTGTGACACCTAATATGTATGTTCTATAATAATTTTCTAATATTGTTTAGTAGATATTTTACCCTGATTATGGAACGGTAGTTTCGAAACCGGTCGGCGTTAAAAATAAAACGTTGTTAAAACAACGTTTTTATAGTTTCATTTAATATAATGGATAACCACAAAGTAAAAAATACTAAAATAAACCATAAATATGAAGCAAATCATGTCGAAGTTAATACCTTTTGATGTGAATAAAAATAATCATATGCATTAGAAAAATGGGAAATAGCTTATAGTCGTTTCCGGGAGTTGAATTCAGGGACTCTTCAGCTGTATGCCTGCTTGAATCAGTGAGCTATCATGCAAACTTTCAGATCTGTCGTGTTTTACCAAATGTTGATTTTTTTTAAATTTTCTAGTTTTATCGGCGTAAGTTCTTACTGCTTTTTTGCACACTAGTCCACTTATTATTGATAAAATCGATTACTGAAACAGTGTTTTATAATCAAATCATATGATTTAGAGTATGGTAATCTGAAAAGAAATTTAAAAAAAATAACTTATCATAATAAAATATATAATAACCTGTTATTCCCTTGCAGCTGGAATAGAAGATCATCAGATATATATTATTTTGTTCTAATGTTCTTAATTTGAATTCCAGTTGCACCCCAAGGAGACCACGTGATCAGTTTGGTGGATGAGATTTCCTATCTGCCCGCGCCCGCACCGCTGCTCACCCAGTACGATGACATCAACCCCGAGCAGTTCTGCAACGGAGACAACAGACCTGCCGACTGCGGACCCAACTGCATGTGCACCCACAAGGTGGACATCCCCCTCAATGCCATCGTGGAGATCGTGCTCGTAGATGAAGGTACATATAGAATACTTTAAACATGGTTTAAAAAAATATATATTTATGTATATCTTTCATTCAAAAAAAGAAACCAATCGCATAAAACAACTGGTCCTCTATCTTCCACAAATCATTCAAACTAATTTTTAAAAAAAGTAATTTGTACCAGTTTTATGTTGAATTTGCGATGTCACTCTTATATGTAAAAAATGTGATTATTTTATCTGTGACGGTCGATTAGATACTTTCGCGCATGCCCCGGTTTATACACCTCTCTCTTCCACACACCTCGCTAACTAATATTGTTTAAAGTACCTACTTTGCACATTTTTTATTAGGTATGCAAAAAAAACATATAATTATACCCACATTTTGATTAGTATTAGCTCAATTCGTTCTAAAATCATTCATTCGAACTTGGAATCAAAAATATCCTAAGCCAATTATTTTCACAAGATGAATAAAATAATAATCAAATCGTTCTTAATTTGAAATCAATAAAGAAATAGGTTCAATTGGTAAACTGATGTTTTTTGTTTGATTTCAGTACAAATCGCCAATCTGTCTCACCCCTTCCATCTCCACGGCTACGCGTTCAACGTGATCGGTATCGGCCGCTCCCCCGACAAGAACGTGAAGAAGATCAACCTGAAGCACGCGCTGGACCTCGACAGGCGCGGCCTGCTGCACCGTCACCTCAAGCAGGGAGACCACCCCCCCGCGAAGGATACCATCGCCGTGCCCAACAACGGCTACGTCATCTTGCGTTTCAGGGCCGACAACCCCGGATTCTGGCTCTTCCACTGCCACTTCCTCTTCCACATAGTCATCGGCATGAACCTCATCCTTCAAGTCGGTACGAACGCTGACCTCCCCCCCACCCCGCCTGGCTTCCCGACCTGCGGAGATCACTTGCCACCCATCCCCATCAACTAAGTTTGATTGCAGTGTTTAATAAAAGACTAAGTGTTCCAGGAGATTCGTTGTGGGTCGGTTTGTTTTTAGGTAATTTTAAATATTGTATTTCAGCTTAAGGTGATTTAAGGGAGATTACCGTCCAGCCATATTGTACTCCGGTAGCAGGAGCAACTATTCCGTTATAGAGATTCAGCATTCCTCTTACCCCAGTGAATTTTCATTAACCTTCGTTAAGAGCAGTCCGATTTAATGTGTAGACCATATATATCATTTCTCATCTTTTTTAAAGATTTGCTAATGACTTTTAAGTATTAGCCCGAGTTTTCTTAGTCCCTCCCTTTTCCCGTTTCAAGGGAGCATGAACAAAATCAAAATATGAATAAATTAAAGTATTTTCTTAGATAATGAAACCCTCCCTTTCCACCTCTTCCGTATTGATTAGTCCACCAATCAAACGTAGATTTTCGAAATTCGTGTGAATTTTGATATTCATACTATTTATATTATTCTAATATTTAATAGTATAATATATTATGCATAGTATTTTGGCACGGTCAACAAGCCCTTTCTTCGAAATTTTTATTTTATTTCTGCGTTGTTCCGTGACTCCAATAAGACAAATATTTTTTTTTAAAACCTCTCACCTATTTTTTTCTTTGAATACACCCACTTGAGCAAAATATTCCTAACATAGATTTAAATATGTAAAAAATACTCAATTATTTATGTCACCTGTATTTATCGAACTTCTTATTTATTTTGTTTTGTTTACGGGAATGATGCATTGACCAGCGCCTTACTGCCATTTTGCTTTTAATTTTCTACTGCCCACCACATGCGATGTGTTCCAGGTGAGTGGAGTGATATGGGAGAAGCAGGAGGAGATATCTGGAGTATGTCGTGGAGGCAAGGTTTATTGATACGTTTCTGGTGCTCCTACCGTTTAATCATTGTAAACACCTTTCTATTTATGTGAACACCTTTAAATGTATTGTTTTATGCATAAGTCAGTTGTAAATATTATGTGTTGTACGTGCATACAATATACTCTCCCCGGAGCCAACCTACCCAGTTCTGGGTGAGTAATAATGTAAATAATAATTAATTAGATTTCTTTTCGATTAACTTTCATTCCTTTCTTCCGTAATGATAGCCCTATTGTGGCAAGAATGTTTTAAACTTTTTTTCATTTTCAGGATAGTTAAAATACCTAATAATTCGTAACAATTTGTCCATAACCCATACTTTGTATATACCAGAATAATGTGTTTGTACGTGGCATCTAATTCATCCATCTGTATACATTAGTGCATAATATCAATCGCCATATTTATAGATGCCTTTATAAATACGAAAATGCACCCTACTTTTCATAATTAGTAATAGAACCAAACATGCGGTACTAATTTAATTTCTCCGTGAAATCTAATTGCTGCCAAATGTCTACTAATAGTTTTTTTGTGAAATGTAAAACAATATCTTCATTGTTCATGTTGTCCGAGGATTGAGCCTAGTCATCCGACACATCGAAATAAACTTCTCAATAGTTTTCATGAATAATATGTTTATGAAGATAACAATTATAAAAAAAACTTTTATAAATAAATAATCAAAAGATAAAACCTGTAATATTTCCTTATGCTGCCCAAAATAATATGTTTTCCCTGATCTATTTGATAGAACTATAATATAAACGAAAGAAACTGCTTCGTTAACATTCCACATGGTACATATTACAGCCGCAATATTTATAACGGTTTCATTTCCCAGACTTCAAGATACTGGAATATTGTACATAAAATATTACAATATTATTACGTTTCTCTTTCCAGCCGTTTTTTCATGTGATACTTTGTATTACAATAATTGTAACTCAGCGTGTAATTGATTCCAGTTTGTAAAAAAATGTAATTATGTAGTAAACTGTGTGTGTTTGTGTGAAATGTATCTAAATTGTCCAAGTATTTAAGTAGTTGGCAAACATGACGCACGGTGAAAACAAATTAATATGTGCACAAATGTTTGTATTTCTTGCAAATATGTAGAAATGTGTAAGTATAAAAATAATAGATGAGAATGAGTATAGTGGGAATGGCAACACCAAGTGTATCTATAAAAGTAAGTATTGTTTATACATATTTTTGTACAATTTTTAAATAAGATAAATATCGCACATATAAAAACCAATACAGCACATAAATAATCCTTTGTACGCATGCGTGACGTAGAAATATGCAAAATTTGACAAAGATTGTAAAAAATATTTTTATTAATACTAAACTCTTTGTCCTGGAATTAATTCAAAATATTTCCGTAGGTTTTGAATCCGTTGGACGCCATTTGCAACACTAAGCGAGTGGACGCGGTTTGCGTCAGCAATCTTAAGAATGCCAAACACATTGATGCTGGTATCCTACAGGAGAGGCCCGATGTCAAGATATTCTTGCCCTTCCGTTTCCTGTTCTACAAACCCGCCGAACTGTTCGAGCCCAACACTTACAATAAATTCTTAGGCAAGTCAAGATTTTTTAATTCTGTTTGCATCATAATAACCTCCTCAATTCTTTCTCCATCTAATATATTATGTTATTACTGTACGTATGTATAGGAATAGGATAATGCACCCTATTTCGGATTATCAGTTGAAATCCTAAAATGCGGAATTTCCAAAATGCCTCCGAATTTACAATTCCAGTGTCTGACTAGCTGAACGATCGATATTTCATATCAATATAATTTGTTTCCTAATCCCATATTCCTCGTTTCCAGTTGCTCCGGGAGGCGACCACGTAATCAGCTTGATCGACGAGATATCCTACGCCGCCCCGCCTTCGCCCCCGCTGTCGCAGCTGCACGACGTACCGCCGAATCAGTTCTGCAACGGAGACAACAGGCCGGCAGACTGTGAAACCAACTGCATGTGCACGCATTCCATCGATATCCCTCTTAATGCGATCGTCGAAGTGGTACTCGTTGATGAAGGTTGGTTGATTTTTAGCTAAGGTAAATAATTCATATTTTCTTGAAACTGTCACACACGCTTCACGAGAGTCTCGGAAATGTTCACACGGAATGTTCACAAGAAGCGTACGCTTCACGAGCCGTGAGGCATCGAGTTACTCGCAACAGACGGTTACAAATGATTTCAAACTTCGTTTACTCTATTTATGCCTGGCATGAGCATGTCGTCGTTTTGATACCAATAAAACAATGAAAGTAAAATTAAAAAAAATCTAAATAAAAAATAAATAAAGCAGGTAATAAATTATGAATTAAGCCCTTGAAAAAAATATATTTTTACAACTGGGTTCTTAACTCCTGAACCAATCGTGGAGCTAATCTGAAAATTCACCATACGAAGAAGAAGAAAGACTTCGAAAAGTTATTTATGAATAGTACGACTCTGTCCCCGACGGTCTCCCTCTAGTTCCCTGAATCTTAAAATGTGGTGTTCACCTCCACACCGTCCAGCCACCTAAGTTTAGGTCTGCTAACACTTCTGCGGGTTTATAATATAAATTTATATAATTACAAAGAAGCCTATTTAAGATTGGCAATCCTCCATCTTTGCTCTATCTCCTGTCCAGTTATTAGCTCAATTTTGGAGCAATTTCTGTACTACGAATCTTGTTATTGACGACTCTTAGAATAACTAGACCTTGTAGCTTACATTGGGGTATTTTCACAAACTAGGGATACCATCAAAAACATGTGAAAAACTTCACCTTCTCTCATAATAAATTATTGATTATAAAAATACCTAAAACGGCAAATACCTAAAAGTTCGAATTTGGTAATGGCGTTGAAAATTCTACTGGCTGCTTAAACAACTATCACCGGGATCCGAGACTACCCCAACAGACGTTGGCTGGTGCAACGTCACAAACGCCCTGAGCACGAACATATCGTTTTGATATACGTTAAATCGTCATAGAAAATGTATTGTTCAACGTAAAAATAAACTTAAAATGGCAATATTACCCATCGTCATTTGTATTTCGACAATAAAAAAAGAGATAACACCCTAAAGGTGGTTCATGTACGACTTCAAAACTCTTCGATTAACCACGCATTTATTTTCCAGTTCAACAGGTCAACCTGTCCCATCCTTTCCACCTGCACGGGCAAGCCTTCACCGTGATTGGCATGGGAAGATCGCCCGACAAGAATGTGAAGAAGATCAACCTGAAGCACGCGCTCGACCTCGACAGGCGCGGTCTCCTGCATCGGCAGTTCAACTTCCCGCCCCACAAAGACACGATCGCCGTGCCGAACAATGGATACGTCGTCTTCAGATTCCGAGCTGATAATCCCGGTGAGAATAAAGAGAGCTGAGTCATATGTACGGCAATGGAAAAATATAAAAGAAAAGCGATCATTTTTGTGAATCATTCAATTTTTATGGGTCTTGCATGCATATCTACTTGCACCTTGTCCCAGAGGGGAAACACTACGCTTACTATTGTTACAGGTAATTTTGGTGGAACTGGGAGATCGCCATTCAGAATCGAAATATGTTCCCTGATGTGGCTCTATAGGCCATCTTAATTAGTAAATTATCTTAATTAATAATAGGACCCAAGTCCATTTTGGCATCTTTACAGAAGAAACAAAACAAACAAATAAAACTTTGAGGTACATTTTGTAACTACTTTAGATATGTACGTACATAATACATGTATTTTTGTTTTATTAGAAGGTAAAGAAAAAATATTTTAAACTTTTTTTAAATTTATTTAAATAAAAATATTAATTGGATAATTTGATTAGTTCCGTTTTCGTGAAATATCACCAATTATGAATCGCAAATAAATCGCAAGTGAATCTATACTACCCTAACATAAATGTTTTTTCAAACGTTTATTTTTTTATTTCTTATTATTGCATTTAGTTGATACGATATTTTTCTAACTTGTATAAATAAATGATCATAGAGATACAATGTTTTTGTAATAACATGTATTTGAAAAAAATTATAAAAGGTGGCATTTAAATCTCAATTTGAGAAAAAAAGTACTTATGTAAAATACTAATTAAGGTAACGTCTAGTTCTTTATTGACTAGATCTGAAACTAAATAATCCCAAAGCTTTTATTCCACTCGATATATATAAACTCTTGTCGATTTCTTTTACTGATGTTAATAAAATTGCTTTGAATAAAAGTGTAACACTTTACATTCCAAAATGATTTTAGAAAGGTGTGTCTACAGATTTGATACTTTGCAAATCATCATGGTGACACACTCTATCTATAAAATCTCCCATAAACAACTTTGATTCTTACGCGCTAGTTCAGCGCTGTTTAGCTATCCTACGTCGCAGTTATAAGTCGAGTAGTTAAACCGTTCCAACCTTACGCGCCGCATTATATTTATATATAGAATTACGGAAAACTTGTGTCAATGATCCTTTCAACCAAATATAAAACCCCGACGAGGGAAACCGTAATAATTATATTCTTGACAGTACCATATTTTAGGGGTTTTCAAAATGTGAAACCCTAAAATGCAGATACATACTGCAATCAATATAAATGGTATTATATGAAGAAAAAAAACTAACCATATAGCAACCTCCTGACTCAAAGACAAAATCACTTGAGACCACGAATCATGCTCATTTTTCTAAATGCCTATGTACTTTTTTCTAATACTTTCTTAATTTTATTTGCAGGTTTCTGGTTGTTCCACTGCCATTTCCTGTACCATATAGTGATAGGAATGAACTTAATATTGCACGTGGGCACGCAGGCGGACCTCCCGCCCGTGCCCCACAACTTCCCCACATGCGGACACCACGTGCCACCCATCGAGGCACCCTCAATAGACTACCACTGACTGCTGATCAGTCATCTAGTTAAGCCCTTAATGTTAAATTAAAAACATACAATGCTCACCAATTTGAAAAAAATATGTTGTATTTTTTATTGCACATCACAATTATGTTATTTATATAGTCCCGCCACTCAGCTCAAAATGTAACCTATCTTTATGTTGCATTCCTGGTGTACGAGACAGAGGGAGGTAGAATAACGGAGTTATAATCGGTATGCCTGAAACTGCACTTCTTTCAAATAATCGCTGGCTTGCTATTACGCAGTGGCGTGCCATGATAATTCTTCCAACTTTTTCGGTTCTCCAGAATAATATGGTCTTAGTTGCCATTTTTAGGAAAAAAACTGAATGGAAATTATTCTCTAGCGAAAGAGTCAGTATTTTTTTCCATACTAAAATGTTAAATTAAATATATTAAATTACTACAAAAAAATCAACCAATACGTTTGTTGTGGAAAACGGGAGAAATTGGAAATAAAGTCATGGCAAAGCCTTGTCAGAGTTAGTAATCTAAAAGCAGTTAGAAAGGCTAGGTGTTACACATTTGGAGTACTTACCCGACTTTAGGGGTAACTGTTTTTTTTTTGGGTGGTACGCAATCAATTGGGTCTGAAAATTGAGTAATATTCTTCTTATGAAAAAAATCTGGTTGTGCAGATTTTTTGTCAAAAATTTATTTATGTTAATTAACTTTAAATTGAAACTCGTCCATATTCATCACTAGCGTGCAGAGATTTTTTTAAGATTACAAATTTTCCTAAAAATAATGTTTATGCTTATTATTTTTAACGTCGAGTGGTTAAAAAAAATGTGGTAAAAAAACCTACAATTTCTTTTTAGTGCACTACAATTTTCAGTACTAAAATACAATTTGTCCGAAATTAAAATGATAAAACCACAAAAAATCTAGAAAATTGTGATTATCAAAAAAAAAAACTGCACGTCATTGTTTAATAGGCGCAATAACTACATTAAGATACCTCATTAAACAAGACTAATGATTGGATGCAAATTAGCAAATACTGATAATAATGATAGGGTTCTTAATAATTATAGGACATTAGAGTAGAATATAAATAGTATAAAACAGTACCTAAACAAATAGCTTATTTTTTATATTTTTTATTATGTAGTTAAAAAATATACATAGCAAAAAAATGGAATGCTTGAATAAATATTTTATAGAAAAAACACGTGGCACTTTATATAAACTTTATAAAAAAAATTAAACAAGAAATTTAAAATGAATTGTTTTAGGTTTCATTGTTTAACGTTTAAGTTGGTGGCATTGAGATGTTTTTTTTTTGTATAAATTTGTTATATAGATTATTTGAATATTAATAATGATTTTGACTGTGTTATCTACGAGTATAATATTCGTATGTAATATTGAACGACGTTCAGGAACGAATATATAATTTAATTGTGGTTTCTATATGTCGCTTTTTAAATGTGAAAAGCTAAACGAAGTAATATTAGCAGTATATTGAATCTGATAAGTATGAATGGGCCATACAAATAATATGCTATGTTCTAGAAATTAAGGACGTTTTAAAGTCATGTAAAAAAGAATCCAGAACATTTGAATACTGTTTTGTCTCAAAGCTACGAACGAACCTTGAATGTGAATCGATTACATGCTTGCCATTAAGAATAAATATTTTTATAAATAATTAATACGTTTTTTGCTTTTTTCCAATAATCTTGTGCCTATCCAAACTATGCTGTATAAAACTGAATGAAGTTGAAAAAACTGTCGAAAAGGTGAGCGTTGACTTTATGATGTCAGCACATCCTTTTTGTATGGGATTTCTGGGTTCAACGCAACCGCATTAAGTCTCAGTATCACTTATATCATGAGCTATGCAGCTTAGAAATAACGCAACACGTCATATTTTCTCTTTGTGCAATCAAAAAAGGTGTAAACTAGAATTACATAAACTCCAAGGAAAACAGGTACTTAAGTACTAGCCAATTGAATCAAAATGTGGAATTTATAAACATAAATCCCCATGCGAGTAATAATAACAACGTTAGGCAAACAGAACTTTAATATTACACAGAGGATCATGTGTACCTACCTACAGTGTGTCAAAATAAATTAATAATTTAATAAAACGGAAGTAATTTTTTCATTACTATGGCAACAACGAGTAACTCAGATTTCAGAAAAATTCTTTTATTATTCAAATGTGAGGTTATATCTGACATGTTGACTTGACGGACTAACTAACTAACTAACTAACCATCACGCCGTTTCTCCGAAGGGGTAGGCAGAGAGGACGGACCGCCAGACAACTCGATCTTGGCATACACTTCTTGCTTCATTCACTTTCATACAACGTCTCATACATTCTCTTCTGTTATTCCGACTTCTGACATGGCCCGACTCAAGTATTTGATTCACTTGATCGTGCCACGTCTTCCTTGGACGTCCCCGGCTTCTTCTTCCATTCACATTCGCGTCATATATTCTCCTTACACTCCTTTCTTCATTCATTCGCTCTACATGCCCAAACCATCTAAGCGTCCCTTTCTTAATCTTGCTCACTACGCTTACATCAGCCTTGCATTCTTTACGAATCTCAACATTTTTCACACGATCATACATGGTTTTACCACACATTCGTCTCAGAGATCTCATTTCTACAGCATTCAGTCTACTTTCATCCTTCCTGTGCCAGTTCCATGCCTCACTGCCATACATCAGAGTTGGTATCAGCACTCCATTGTGGACTGCTAGCTTCGCTTCTTTCGACAACTTTTTGTTTGCGCCAACAGCGTTCAGTCCTCCGTTAATGGAGTTTCCTGCATTCACCCTTCTTTCAATATCCCTATCAGTCTTTCCATCTCTCGTGAACATACTTCCCAAATACACAAACTCATCTACCTGCTCCAAGTATTCATCATTCACAACTATATTGCACACTGTTTTCGTACTCTCTCTTTCAAACACTATGACTTTAGACTTACTTACATTCATCATTAGCTCATTCTTCATACATACTTCGTTCATCCTAGATACGAGGGACTGTAGATCTTCCATACTGTTAGCAATCAGCACCGCATCATCAGCATACAACAGGCAACATACTTGCAGACTACTCATTTTTGCGCCCAAGCCCTCCTCTTTCAATTCTTGCATACAATTATCCATGTATAAATTGAATAACCACGGTGACATTACGCAGCCTTGCTTTACACCTTTTGTGATGTCAAACCACCCCGTAAAATCACCGTTTGCCTTAACACATGCAACGCTTCCCTCGTACAGAGATGCGATTGCCTGTATAAGATTTGTATTCACTCCATACTTGGACAACACCTTCCATAACTTTTTCTGTCAACTCGGTCGTATGCTTTTTGTAGATCTACAAAAGCACAGAAAAGTTTTTGATTTTTTGCCAGAAACTTCTCTGTGAGCATCCGCAACGAGAAAATCAAAAATGATATACTTGATTTTTTTTTAAAGCTGCGCGCTTCTTCCACATTTTATTTTATTTTGATTTAACATCTAGTAAATGAATTAATTGATAAGTTAATTTAAAAAAAAAAAAAAAACTTTTCCATGCATCTTGCCAAGTGTTAAAAAATAACAAGTTGAAACAATAAATTTCCTTAGAATATGAACACCGTTTGATATTGTTGTGAAAAATATCCATAGTGCTCATTAGCGCTCTTGAAGTGATTTTTCATAAAACGGCGCTATACAAATCATCCAATTATTATTATTATTAAAAAATTGATTAGTTTTTCATTCCATCATACTGGTGTTGCCATTTAAAAGCATTTAAACAATTGCAGCGCCTTCCATTTTTGCTTACTTTAATTTAACAAACTGTACGTATGGTATATCTATGCACCTATTACGTACGCACCTATTATGTACCTGTACCTATTCACAATTTGTAAAACACATTAAAAAAATAGTTACTTAAACAAGCAAAAATAAAAAAATAAAAGCAGAAAACTTTATATTTTATAAGCCTTAAAAAAAACATTAAAAATCTAACTCTTTGAGATGTAACCTAATAAACATAAAAAAACTGAATGTCTATTCGCCACTTTTACAAACAATTAATATAAAATGTATGTAACCAATCACTAGATATTTCATAGAGACATGCCATTGGTACAGATCCTTGTAATAATTTTCTAAAACCTTGTTACTTGTACACCAGTCATTTCATGCATGTACTGGTTGTTTTTAAAATAATAATAAAGTAAAAATATTACCAAGATTGGCAACAAATGACACACATTCCTCTGTGAAATGGGTGGAAAGACAGGATGACCACCAAACCACTCCTATCTAAACAATAAGGTTAGTACATAAATACCAAGTATTTATACAGCAAACCTCTCCAACAGCTGTACTTAGGATCTTACCATCTCCAGGTGTGTGCGGGCTTCCATGAAGGGGAGGTTATCGGCTTTGCTCAAATAATGCCATGGACTATATTAAAATCAATCAGGGAAGGGTGGACGATTCGTGCCCATCTGATCTGAACTCATACTTCAATTAAAAAGCAGTTATAGTTTTAAGACAAATATATTCAATCACATGGGAATGGTACTGGCAGTCCGACTATCTGGAAGTTAAGTGGGCTCTGTAATAAACGATAAGGTATCTTATAGGCTGAGAGAACGCCAGCAGTTGAGGAGGTCTTGTGAAAGGCGGTTCCGGTCCTGGAGATAGCTGTGCCGACAGCATGGTGCAGCAGCTTGTGGAGTCATAATGGTGCTTATAGCAACCTGGAAAATACGGTTGATCGCGAATTGTGTTACGAGTCACAATCACTAATTGTCTGTTTAATTAAATGTTTAATAGTTTAGCACTTTGCCCAAACACAGCGAATTAGTAACACCGCGTGTTAAGTTTTAAACTTTGCGCACTGCGGTGTAGAATAACTCAGCGTGTAATAACAGGGCAGTTTAATTCACTAAGTCAATGTTCACAATTCTCAATCTCGATGTTGTAGTATTATTACATTGTTCGAACATTATTTTTCGTTAAAAAAAAAAGTTACTATCTTTTGGAACGGTACGGGGCAGACTCGTGTGGCACGTCTAGTGCGTCCGCAATCCGCATATATCGGATTTCTGTTCAACCGGTCACGCCGGAAGCGTGAGTACACCAATACAAGACATTTTTTATGAGCATTTGTGTAAGTTTTTAAGTTCCTTTAACACATAACACTATATTCAAGCTCATTCCTCCTACATCTTTGCTAGAGCAATACGTGCCTAGTTCATAATTCTTTCATGTTACATCTAACAAAATACATAAACAAAGTATCGACTACTAAATCTACAACCCGAGCCAACGAAGGAGATCGAATATAATATACAAGTGAAGAAATAAAGGTATATTTAGTGAAGAACAGTTAAACGGTCCCCAAGAACAAATCATGTATCTAAAACAGTGTTCAAAACTAATAGGTACATAACAATAATAACACCTATAATAACGCCATTAAACAAACCATAAAAAAATCATATTCCAATAATAATGAATATACCAACTAACTAACTAATCATTGCGCCGTTTCTCCTCAGGGGTGAGCAAAAGACGGATGCCAAACAATTCGATCTTGGCATACACTTCTTGCTTCATTCACATTCATACATTCTATTCTGTTATTCAGACTTCTGACATGGCCCGACTCAAGTATTTGGTTCACTTGATCGTGCCATGTCATCCTCGGGTGTCCCCGGTCACTTTTTCCATTTGCATTCGTATCATATATTCTCTTTGCACTCCTTTCTTCGTTCATTTGCTCTACGTGCCCAAACCATCTATGCGTCCCTTTCTTAATCTTTCTCATTACGCTTAGATCAGCCTTGTATTCTTTACGAATAACGATAAACCTTCGTTTTAGAACACTTCGACAATGGAAAACTTATTATGCTACGACCACGCAATCACCCAACGTCCCAACCCGAACTCGGTTCGGATTGGGACGATCATATAGTGACTATATATCGGGCAACTACACGATCGACCAACATTTCAACTACGAACTCCAAACTGGTGATACCATTTTAACTGAAAATCTATCGATCTACCGATATTCATAGAAAATCTATCGAAATTTATAATATTATTAATACAATTCGTTTCTCATTAGGTACTCATAATACCAGTAATTAATATAACGGATAGCTGTTGCGCCTGTTTTAGCTCCATATTTTATTTTTACTCACGCAGATTGCAGCGCAAAAAAATATAACAACTAGCCCCGATTATACATTGAATTACAAGCATCTTGCTGTTAAGGTGATTTTTCATGAAAAACGGTACTAAACAAATTATCCAATTATTATAATTATTTGCATAATACGCATAATGCATATTTGAGTCTTTTTTCGTCATTGTAAACATAGTTCGGTTCTCTTTTATTCTTCACGCAGCACGTCCGTCAGGATCACCTGCTGAACTCATACTGAACAGCCAATGCGTGGAGGCCGGTTCGTACGAGATCGGCCAACTCGTTTGAAGGTTCGCCTAGTTCGCCACCGGAGCGATCTCAGATCAATCCGCCTTACAACACTGGCCCAACGCGCGTGAACCACCCCTCTCCACAATCTCTCCAAATTGACCAATTCAGAAAATTGCGAATAGGTCAACCATGTATTATTATTATTGAGAGATAGAAAGTAAGACATTTTCACCCAATTCAAAATCATGCATTCTTCAATTCTCCTGTCTTTCACGTCAATGTTATAAACTCTTCGTCTTTATATATAAACATTACGATAGCACAAATGCAATATTTGGGTCTAGTTTGAATATAATGTAAGTATTTTATTCACATCAAAATTATTTAGAGAAGTTCATAAAGAAGAGGTATTTGAATCAGAAGGTCATAGATGTCAGGCATCAAAATGGAATAGCTACCTGTTGGATGATCGCTAAACTAAAGTCAGAAAATCAAATGTATTCAGTAAAGCAAGCCTCCTTTTCTCTTTGAATTTGGTAGATAGAATTTTCAAAATGTAGCAATCCTTTGTAGCAAGTCACGGAATTCGAGATGGTTGATACCTGAAATGGGTTGTGACTGGGGTTCCAGTTACCTGTGAGTGGTGTGGAACCGGTGTATTTATCTATATCCAGTTCCTTTTGAAACCTTTGTTCCAAAAATCACCTGCTTCTCAGAGAAATAAGATCGACAGTTCCAGTGACAGCAAAGAAACTGGGACAGGAGAATTAACCAACTCTACAAGGAATTGTTTATGACTTGAATGCTACCCCATGATTGTGTTGCGATGCGTTTACTATCAAAAATAGGTTCAAACTATTCAATTAAGAAGTCATTGGAAATTAAACACATTATTAACCTTGATATAATGTTTTATTATAATTCATAACGTGAGAAGGTATAATCACAATATAATTATTTATAATCTACAATCGAACTTGGTTAAAATAATCACGGCTATAGCGAGTTCACAGCTATAATGAGCAATTACCCAATAATATTTTGGTTCAGGCTTATTTTCATACAATTGTTGGCAGTTATAACGAGGACGCTTCACTGATATATACCGTACAAATAATTTTGTCAACACAATTTCTAGAAACATACACGGATCGTTAATTCTGAAAAAAATCATTTTATTTTTTAGAGGGTCGAGAGTGAAATTCTTGATTTCACATTTCTGGAGATTTTTTGATTTTAGCGTGGTGCTAATTGATTCTTTGAATTTTATTCCATTTAGGACATGTGATTGGGTTAACAAAAATTCTGATCCAGGGTTTTCAAGAATTACCACAAACAGTTTGATTTTTCTCTATAGTGAAGTGGGCCGTACAAAATTGACATGCAAGCCACGAGTTATGCATCACTGGTTTGTGAAAAGTAATTTTTTTTTAAACTGAAACCAATAACAATAGTGCAGGCTAGTGGTTTATGACAAGTGGGGGTTTCCAACTGAAACAATACTCTCAAGCAAGTGATAATATATACTGGACAATTTAGTGATATTTTTCTTGGCAGCCTCGAAGCAGGTGATGAGATTTATAATGCGTTGATTGTTTTAAGGTGGAAATTGAGAAGCACGGAAGCGAAATCTTTGAAACAATCATTGATTATAAATTTTATCAATAAAAGTGTATATTTTTATTAGTAATACTGGTATTTTGATAATATATTACACATTGGTGAATATATTGATTGGTGGGTAGGTAGGTAGGTATATATGATTTTAGAAAAAACTATTTCTTATGTAACGAGTAGCGGCAATAATGTGCAGATTTAGTCGGTCCCCCGGTGCTCGTTATAACCAAGTTTGACTGTATTTATAATCTCGCATACTTACATATTTATAGCAATTACCCAGTGGAAAGACTATTGGAAGCAGTCCTATTCGAATTCAGATTTGTCAATTAAAATATTATTTATAATAAATGCATGATTTAAAAAAAAAAACATACATACATATATTATTTCAGTTGTGAAAAGTATTTGCAGTCATATGACTCCACCCTAGCGCTATTAGGACATAAACCCAGAATATGGAAGCTTCAGCTTAACATGTTACTATTCGTACTGCTTTATCGATTTAGATTGTGGTTCTAGCCACCAAAAAAACATAATTTACAGCAACAAAGTGTGTGATTCGGCCAGTTGGAGTGTTCATACTCCTCTCAGTGCCCCCTAAATGGGCTGATTTAGTAGAACATTTTTATAGGACATTATCCATGAAAAGAAAGTTTCACAAAGATTTCAGATTTTAAACACAAGGACTAGGTAGCTTGTATTGCATTGATGAATGTTTACTTTTTGCATAATGGTTACGTTGAAGGCTACCGAATAACGTCAAGGTTCTAAACGCAATTTGAAATAAAATTAATTAAGATAACCTCCATACATATTACAAATAACATCCTTTACTTTAACTTCTTCCTTCCATTTCTCATAAAAACAAGGGTACCTTTATATTGTGACAATTACAACAAGCATAAACATAAAAAATATGAACTAAATTGAAATACATATATTAAATATAGATACACATCAACTACGGCAATATCACATTTTAATCCAATTAGCTTTAGTAATCAGAGTCAACAAGACAACTCAGAATATCAGTGAAAGGTCTTACTTTACCCATCTATATTAAATCCCACTATACAAGAATCAACTTAAAACATTACATAATGAAGATTTTTTTAAGGGCGAGAGGGACGTCGGAGAGTTATTATTTATTAATTCAAAATAATGATAGTATTATTACGCCATACGATAAACATGATGTTTTTAAATAGAAAAATATTTATTAAATATTTTATAAATTTACATAGGCTTAACATTTATCAAAATCCAATCAGAAATACTACTTTTTTCTGACCGTTCCATTGTATGTTTTACAAAATATTTAAAATACGAATATGATTTTTACAGTGGAGAAAAGTATTTTTGATCCTTTATCGTTGCATTTTTGTAAATAAACTAAACCAAAGATTTGTAATCCGCATTACAAAAAAAAAAAAAAACATTAAATTTGCATAGTGTTCATAAAAAAAATTAAACCACGCACTGTTCTTTTTTTTTATTTATCTTATCGACGAGTTACAGATTTTTCACAGCATTTTTTAAGCATATTCAACTTTTCAATGGTTTTTGTAAAACATGTGTAGAACGGTCAGAAATGTGTAATATTTCTGATTATATTTTGATAAATGCTAAGCCCATGCAAATTTAAAAAAAAACGTAAAATATTTTTCTCTTTAAAAACACCATGTTTATCATATTGCACAATAATATTATCATTATTTTGAATTAATAAATAATAACTCTCCGACGTCCCTCTCCCTGTTAATACAGAGCATTAGAAAGTACTAAGTACATATGCATAGAAATAGTTTAAACTATAGATACATATTAAATAACAAGACAATCAGTTCCTGCTTCCAGCATTATACGTCCGCCCAATATTTTTTCTCTGGAAAATGAAAAACCTCAATATTGGTTGTACCTAAATGGTTTGGGATTGATCAGAAAATGAGTTAATCTTTTTTTGATACATTCAGTTAAATTTGAACCGTAATTATAAAATTCTCTAAAACTAAACAATCTAACTAAAAATAAATAGGTTTCCTACTCAAAAACAGAATCGGATCTGCTTAAATTTCAATAAATTAATTGATCAAAACATCTGGAGGTTTATAGTTTCCACACTTGGGCAGGTTGTTGAGGATCTTGGCGGGGAGTTTGGACTTAACCCTGATGATGAGGGCTGCAGGAAGAGAGGATACTCCACATTCACGGCATTCGAGGAGCCAGGCTCCGGGACTATCAGCCACCAGGCGGACAATCGTGTACCCTTTGTTGGGCACGAAGATGGTGTCTTTTTGAGGTGGATTCCACAGATTTCTGGAACAAAAATATTAATTTATTAACTGGTAATAAATTGATTTCTAGAATGCAGCAATGCTTGCATAAAGTTGCAACTATAACCTGTTCAGGTAGAAAGGATATCAATGAATTATTTTCAGATTTTTTGATAGATAAAATGGAATTCTTTTACATTGGTATCGCAATCACCAAATTTTACCGTTTGATTATCTATTTCGGAAGGTACCCAAAAAACATCATTGGGAATCAAAATCATTAGAAATTTTACGAAATCAATATTTTTTTGTCAGTTTTGCATGTTTTTAAATCATAAATTACTCACCTCTCAATTTTTCCTTCAGCGTCAATCTGCTCAACTTTTTCTTTCGATAGCCCCTTTTCATGTGATTTGGATGTCGCCAATACAAACATTGGCTTTCCATGAATATGGAATGTTTTCGCTGAATCACTACCAAAACCTAAAAGCAGAAATAATTCAATTTTTAATTATTCATTATTTTTATTGAGATTTAAAAACCTCATTTTAATATTTAATCATTGTAGAAAATAATATTAACGTAACCCAAATGAAACATGAAAACGGAAAAAAAATTACTTTATTTTTATTGAGATTTAAAAACCTCATTTTAATATTTAATCATTGTAGAAAATAATATTAACGTAACCCAAATGAAACATGAAAACAGAAAAAAAATTACTTTATTTTCTGCCGTTTTTTTCCGTTTTCATGTTTCATTCAGGTTATGTTAATATTATTTTCTACAATGATTAAAGCAGAAATAATTCATTGAAAATAAGTAACATTTATTTATTCATAAAGCGAAATAAAAACTTAAATATAAATACATAATATACATACGTAATTCAATAAAAAAGATTAAAATTTTTAACATATTTCAACATTTTCTATTACGTGATAAAAGATAGTATTTTTAAGTTGCATATTGAACCCCTGAATAGATAAAACTCTTACTAAGAAACAGGTGATAAATATGAAGATAAATCTTTCAGTAATAAAATATTACTCCATGGAACTCTTACCTTCGTTGACTATTACTAGTTCCAATGTGGATTTGTAGTCAACATCAAGTAATTGAACGCATTCAACTCCTTTGGTTTTATGTTCCTCATTAACTGGGCAAATTGTGTGTTGCAGAATATCATTAGGTTGACTCAAGATGGGAGCGTTGGGGTACATGAAGTTCTTCCCATTTATTTGTACAACTTTAGTCATTTCGTCTTTACCTAAACAAAAAACAAGAGTTAAATTATCCAAATAAATAATATGCGCAACAATGTTATATAGTTACGTTTCTACGTTATTTGAAAATACTTTTTTTGAGTTCGGCAAAGTATTTTTATTTTCATATTTAATGACTCTTTCGCCTGTTGAAGGTATTATCAAATATAAGTTTACCGCTGATAGATCCTTTGTCCTTTCTAACCTCTCCCACTCTCTCATTAACGAGACATGTAACACAAAGGAACACAGCTCTCTGAAACATGGCGATAAGTCTTGTATAATGAATTAATACTTTGTACTGTGTATCCTGATGAGGAAAGTTTCGCTTTTGAAATGTGATAAAATTTATATATTAAAAACAGTGATGTAAATAACGTACGTCTTATTAATTAATTAATAATGATGCCACAAAATAACTACACATCTATTGAAGAAACTTTTATAATATTTTCGATAGGCGAAACAGCCGCCACATTCAATAATTTTAAACGTTTATTTAATTTCATAAAAGCATTAATTTGACTAAATACATTACAATACAAAAATGCAAAATAATGCACATAATTTGTTCAATGTAGTCCTAAAACCAACAAAGTAATGATGTGTTGTTAAATCACTCAATTACAAATTTGTACTGAAATTAATCTTTTTCATACGGTAACCAGATAAAACAGAACATGATAAAATAATTGGTTAGGTTAGGTTAGGTATTTTTTTACTTCTCATTTATCATTACTTTTCTTCAATGTTCTGTTTTGTCCCTTACTAATACTTACCCGCTTTAATTGAATCACAGTAAGAATAATAAATTGAAATTTAACATGTTGACTGCCAACTACGAGATAACTCGTAGATTGTGTTCTTTGCTAGGACGCCGACTACGAGTTATCTCGTACTGTGTTTACTTCCCATATTCGTGTAGCTACGATAAAATGCGTAGTATATCAGTGCTAATATGGATAGGGCTTCTGGGAAGAGAACAAAAAATCAATGCTGGCTTTCATGAACAGAATTTTGTATGCTTTTTGATGATAACTATGTACTATAATTAGAGTTTATAATAATATAATATGATTAAATGAAATTGGCTTTTTAGACCGCAATTCTGAAAATTGCCGTGGCAGCCAACGTGTTAAACGGTGCAAACCGTTTTTTGCCATTTTGTGTATAACATGTTAAAAAGATATTACATAACATATACTTTCATAATATTGCTCTGATTCCAATTTTTTTCCTCTTTTAAACTGAAATACTTGAATCTATATACTCGTATATAAAAATCAATGTAAGTTTGTTTGTTTGTTTGTCCTGGATTTTCTCAAAAATGGCCGGTTTCACTAAACATAGCACAGTTTGTTTTTATTAGTGCCGGGAAGGTTTAGAAAGTAGTTTGAATGAAATCCAATATGTAAAACTGTTGCTACAATGTTTTAAAATTAGTATGAAAAACATTGAACCCTCCATGTTTTATTTAGGTTAGCCCATAGATATAACACTCTGGGTAGCCACAGATTGCATATTCAAAAGAAGAAGGTTTTTTTGGGTAGAATATTTTCAAAATGGAAAACACGGGTATCTACTTAAGAACTTTATAATTTAGACATATTTTGAAAAAATTAATGTTTGGAATGAAATAAAATATTCAAATGAATGTTTATTTATTTGGAGATAGTTACTTTCGCTTTCAAATCAATTATGGCACCCTAATGACAAGTGAAAAATCCCGAGCAAGGCCGGGTACACATCAGCTAGTATGTAATAAATATTTGCTTACTCAATTCAGATGGATAGAAAGGTGGTACAGCCATGGCATCACTCAGATATCTATACTCATTGTCCTCATCATTAAACATCACCGTGTTGGTGTCCACCTGCAGGTAGACCCTCTGCTCGCCGATGGGTGAAACAGTCAAATCAGCCGGGGGACCAACAACTGACAGTAGCTGATGACCGTGGATCACCTTTCTTCTACTTTTGGCTGCATCGTCCTGAAACATAATAAAATGAATTATTACTAGCTGTGTGACACCATGGTAACTTTTACCTCTAATGGAGCGATATAAGCCTATTCGCTATTCAGCAGTAATTTACACTTATGTTATTACAAACGGCTTTTGAAATCTGACCCCAATGCAACATAGGGGTGCATGCATGGTGATTTTGTTATCGATTTAAGAAAATTGATGCATTTACCGACAAATAAATCTTTGATGATGTTCTTACTTCTATTAAATAACCATTTAAAAAAGGAGATGTATTATTATCATTTTTGTGTTTTATTAACAGAAATATATATATAGGCTAAAAAAACGGATGTTTTCAAAATTATGGTTCAATGGGCTAAAAATTTGATTTAACTTATTTAAAAAATTTAAGTTTAAATCTCAGCAAAAATTCTTTTCTAATGATTTAATCCATTCTATCCATGTTTTATGAGAAATTCAACGTTGTTTTGCCGACGAAAACGATTTTTTTTTAAAACAAAAAGTTTTTCAAATCGACTTATGGTAAAGTCAGCTTTAATACAAATAAGCAGTATTCAGACGGCAGTTAAAAAGCAACCCGGAATATTTTTCTAGTCAATTCCAAGAGCAAAGGGGTCACCAGTCATCATTGTTAGCGAATATGGCGACCTTGTTCATCGTAGGAAATACTTACGACTTTTTTTTCACTCGCATCAGAATGCATATAAATAAATATGTTATTTTTTAATCTGGAATATTAGTGATTTCTTACACTCAAAAAACCACTTTTCTTTTAAATGAATTTAGTTTCAAAACATTTTTTTGTTTGATATGTTTATGATTGAGTTACTTACAATTCCAACAATTTCCTCACTATTTTCGGAAACTCCTTCGTAAGTGATTAAGGCTTTTTGTTTCAAATCATGGCACAAAGCAAGTCCTTGTATCCTCAGCTCATACGTAGCAGACTTCTGATCAGCGTGCAAGGCGAAGTCCATTCGTTCACCTGAAAGGTATATTCAACAATTACAATGTATCAAAAAATGTTTATTTACTTACAAACGATTCAATAAAATTTATTTCATATCACACATTAGACAAAAATAGAGCTAGTGACAATGACTAATAATGATGATGGTTCTTAATTTTTAAGGTTTTTTTAACAGTATTCTTTATTCTATCAAATATTGATCCCTTGGTTTTGGGTAATACTTCAAATCATAGCTGACAGGTATTCATCACAAATCCATCACAAAAAAGATTTTTTTTTTAAATAATTTCAAAATTATTTTTATCTGGCTTCACTTATATTTAACAGTCTACCAGAATATACTTAATTATCTAATTCCATATTTACTTAAAATTGTTAAAATGTTTGTGTTACCCGAGAATTGCCAACATTTTGTTTTTCATCTTTGTCGTTCTTATGTTAGATGCATATTATAAGAATCAATATTAAGACAGAATAACCCTACATTTTTCACTTCATTATAATGATTCATCATGCCTTCGATCTGTTTTAGTACACACTCTACTAAACATTTTTATAACAATATAAAGATCTATCGATACTCGAATATTAAATATTATTTTTATGGTATTTGTTAAAAGCGACATTCAAATAATTTATACAAATGTTTCCATACTAGGGAAGCTTTGTTTCTTAAATATGTAGATATTTATATATTAAAACAGTAGTGTAAACAAAGTACCCATTATTAATTATATTAATAATGATCCCACAAAATAATTACACATCTTTCAAAGAAAATTTTTGTAATTAATTTAAAAATATTTATTTTTCATGTTAGTTTCATTAATGTGTTATTTTATATAAAATTGTTAACCTCGACACAAGCTTAGTCTTAGTGAGGTTAAAAAATGAATTGTAAATGTAAAGAAACAACAAATAAATAATTAAATAAATATCACTAAATGCTCACGGCCGCTTTTCAAAACAGAGTTAATGAAGTAATTTATGTTTTTAAAATTTCGATTTTTTCTTTAATTGGTTATTTGCGCCACTAAGTACAATTTATTCACGACAGTAATTTTAATCAACGCCAATAATTTAATTATGCTATTAATTAACATATGAAATTTAAATTCTATTGTTCTTATTGTGATAAATGTTCAATTTTCCATGCTAGAATCCATAAATCACATTGTTTCCTTCGTGTGTGTCGAATTTATAAATTATGACCTAGGCATGTAAAAATCTACGAGATTGCTAAAATTTATTATCAGGTAGCCTGGGGGGCAGGGCCGACCCTGAGCCAAACGGCGCCTGGTGCAAGTAAAACCTTGGTGCCACTTGCCAAAACCAATGTTAAAACTAACATTTTTGAAAAACCTTTCTTTACGTAAAAAAAACGACTACACAGCACAAAGGCAATAAGGAGTTTCTATCCAGCTTTCTTTCCGACGACTAAAAAAAGCTTATTGCGTAAATTGAAATAATAGTTTGAACTATTTTCCACGTGGACACGATGTAAGGCTTTTACCAGTGGTGTCGTTTTGCAAACTTGATTATAATGATGCCTTAATTTACGTACCCTTTATGAGGTATTTGATAAAATATTTACGAAGTATTTTACATCATTAAATCGTATGTAGGTAATATTATAAAACAAGTCATCACTGTTAACCACTCCTTTAAAAATAGCGTTGTGTTCCGCCATTAAACTGAATCTCTCTTTAACTGATATGATCGCTACTTCTAATATAAGAAAAAAGTCTACTCTAAACCTGTCTTCTGAATTTTCTATTGGTTCATCCTGGCCCTCATAATCAAAACACATATTTATTTTTTCAGCCGCGAGCGTAATATACGGAGTGGCGCAAAACTACCGTTATGGTTTGAATGTTTAATAACTTTTTAAATTTATGTATATATATTTTTTTTATTTCAGAATTTTGTGAAGAAAACTTGTGGAATTTGAAATGGAAAACTACATAAAAGAGTTGAATTTTATTTTGAAAATCAACGGTCAATTGTTTGACGCAGCGTGCTTATCGTCGTTTTTTAATGTGCGTACTCGACCTTCAGAACCAACAATAAACCGCCTGGTTGCAAATTTTCGACAACATGATACAGTAAGACACCTTCCATGTACCGGAAGACCACGTACGGTCCACACGGAAGAAAATATCCAACGTGTTGTGGATAGTGTGCAGGACAATTCAGAAACATCAACAAGAAGACGTTCGGCACAACTGGGGCTATCGCGGAGGTCCGTTCAGAGGGTTTTGGCCACATTGCACATGTTCCCGTATAAGGTTCAACTTGTGCAAGAATTGAAGCCGATAGACTACCAACAACGGCTTGATTATGCCATTTCATTCCGACCATAAGGGTAGTTTTGCGCCACCCTGTACTAACTAGAAATTCTGCTTTAATTTATAAGATAATAAATATTTCTTTTGCGTATGTCACAACTGAGGAAAAGCCAACATCCGATCGGTATTTCACTAAAAAATCTGATATTTGATTTAAAATACTAAGTGAACCCCTAAAATTTAATATCGGATATTGGAACGTTTTTCTAACTATATTAATTTGAAGCAAAATGTCGTGCCAATATGTGTGTAAAACATGCGTTGGGAGCGTGAACAAATGTCTAAGTAGTAATTACTATAATTAATAATATTTGGATAATTTGTGTATCGCCGTTTTAGTAAAAAATAATTTCAAGGGCGCTGTTTCATGTGTCAGGCATTATCAGCGCATTGGCGCTTTGACAAGTCGGCGCCCGGAGCGAACTGCTCAAATTGCGACAGCACGGGGCCGGCCCTGGCCGGGGTATTATTCATAATAGATGTCTTAAATTTAAGTGTGCGTATCTTGGAGCGAAAATTTTTGAAATCTACATTATCTATTGCTCAGTTGTGTGGTAGAAAGACTAGTTATAGAAGGAATTGATGCTACCCATATAGGATTGGATAGAATTGTCAGTCATTTTGCAACCTACAAAAAGGCGAGCAGTGGTCGGCGGGGTGAGCGGGTCAGAGCACCTGGATACCAGGGCCGAATTGTGAATGGACTTCACATTAAATTTTTTTTTTTTTTTATAACTTACTGAAGCTTGTAAACCTCATTATAATATTTAATCATTGAAGAAGATAATACTAACACATCCCAAATGAAACACGAATTCGAAAAAACAACAGAAAAAAAAAAAAAAAAAAAAAAGGTATCAGTCGCATCTGGGGGCTGTCTCGGATAGACAGAGGTCCTGGGTTCGAGCCCCAGATGCGACTGATACCTTTTAATTTTTCTTTTGTTTTTTTCAGATTCGTGTTTCATTTGGGATATGTTAATATTATCTTATTCAATGATTAAAAATTTATTATTATTTCGCAAGAAAATACCAAAGACTGAAGAATGCATTTGAACACAATAAATTATAATATTTTTTAAACAACTTAAGTGTCTGGCACGCTCGGTGCCAGTAGATATAAATCGAACATAGAGCTGTCTAAAGTTGTTCACGAGGATTTAAAATATTATGGGTAGACAATATAGTATCATGTCAGTTATAACCATCTCTCAGATTATAGATTTATTTACAAATATTCCCGCTTGATATTCAATTTCAAATAGATTAGCAGTTTTTGAGCGTATACCAAAATGAAAAATGTTTTTGAAAGCAGATAAAAGAAATAGAAAAGTCGCAACTGAGGTGGCTTGGGCGTGTATTAAAAATACCAGAAAATCGAATTCGGCTGAAAAGTACTATTCAAGTGGGCCGCCCCACACACGGGTGAAAAATGCAACTTCAGAAGCTGTGCGAGAAGAGGCTGGGCCTGCTATGGAAAGAGGTCGCCAACGTAGAGCAGAACTTTCAGGGTTTTGGTTTTAGATTTTTGTCACCAATCTACCGAATTTAATTGTCTCTTACAATTTTATTTGATTCCGCTAGAAAATCCGAAAATCTTTGAAATTCCGTTAGACACAAATTCTCCCATTTCGGAGGCACTCCAATCCGCTAGAAATGACGGGAAATCCGTCACGATGGCAACACTGACCGTATCGGTAAAAATCTCGAATAGGCACAGTTGAATCGCGCGGGCAGACTACTTCATATGCCGTCTCTCTAATAACCATTCTCTTTGGTGCTACCATTGACGTCAAAATTGATAGACAAAGGTATCTATACATAACACCCATTTTGGCACCAGCTTTGGTTCACTGCCGTCCACGTTGGTTTCGCGTGATTTTTAATCCGGTATGCAAATTACAAAACACTCATAAAAACGGTCAAATTAATTACTCTAATAAAATATTCGATTTTTGTAAACAAGGCAAACCTTTTTACTTAGTGGCTGTTTTACTAAAATTGGCGACACGCCTAGCTTGCCCCCCGCCCCTCTTATTTTGCTTTCTTCCCCTAGCGTATTAGGGTATCTCTACTATTATTTGCTCTGTGGGTGCAACGAAGTATTCCCGTGACCGTTCGTCCAGTGTTTGCCCCTCGAGCATGTCACAGATCAAGAGAAACGATTTTATCTGATACCTACTGCTGCCAAAATAATGCATAGTAAAGTTCGGGTCTTCAAAATATGAAACTGAAATGATTATTATGAAAATTTAACCTAATTTTTTTGTCAACAACCGCCGTGAGTTCGTATGTATGCTCTTATGCAGTCACTATATTTTATAACAGAGGGTACCTACACCTACTTATTGAAATAACAAGAATATTTGACCAATGTTCGAACTTCAGGGACAAATTTCTTCATAGATACGTGAACAATTTTCTACGAAAACAAAATGCATATTGAACTGACTGACGGTCAATAAGTGGGGCCCACGCAAAATAAACTATGTATGTCAAAATCAATTTATGAATTTTTATGTGTGCCAACATATTCTTGAAGATCGTTTTTCAAGGTAGATGAAGTATTTATTTTAAATAAACCGGTTGGAAGAGCAGAACAGAAAGTTGTGCAATAAATCACTGAAAGACGTAGAAATTTCAATGATATTCGAACATGGCCATGAATTCGTCGTTAAACTTAATTTCGTACGCCTTAATAATCTTCCTCTGTGTATACAAAGAAGAATATCTGCGTGTGGGTGGGTTTGTTTTTCAAAATCTACAGTTTTATTCCGAGCTCGATGAAATTTTGCACACTTAACCCCCACCCCCCATCCCATTTCTGACCCAGAGGCGTGCATTTCCCAATGGCCAAAGGTAGGCGGTTTGGTTTTTCAAATTCGGGTATGAATTGTGTATTGAATAATTTGAAAGTGGACATTTTATTATCATTTTCCTGATCGTTATAGCCAACTGAATAAATGATCCAAGCTGCTCGCCGAATTCATGGAAAAATTACATCGTGATCGGAAAATCGTTGTTTTTTAATTACATTTTAATTTATTTTTATGGTTCGGTTCTTTTAGGGTAGGCACAGCTTTTCAGGCTTTAAGGATTGAACGCCACTGACCCCTCCCCCCGCCAAATTAAGATTACTCGGTAGGGGTAGGGGTAGGGGTAGGGATAGGGTAAAACAATAGGGCAACGTCCTAGATACTTTAGCTAATATTAAATAAATAAATAAAACTGTTAGATATGGTATTATTATTATTGCACAGCGTGAAGATTTAAATATCTGATGCTGATATGAAAACAAAGCAAGTGCGTGATTAGGTCAGGTACAAATTTTTGAGAAACATCAATTTCATTTTTAAGAATTTTTAGAAAATTTTAGCTTTGAAAGATGGAGGTATTCCGGGTGGGCGATACTCTTAGTCGCCTTATTTGAAATGATTTTAGAAAAATTTAACGATCATATAATTAAATGTGCGGTTAGATTAGGTAACTATATAAACCTGTATTACAAAATGAAAAAAAAACAATAATACTTTAAACTTTCCTAGTCCTACGTCACGGTCATCCGATACATAAAATCATTATAGTTGCGGTTCTATATTTCAAACCACAGTAACGACCTTAAAACGAAGTATGCAGTTACAGGCAAATCATTTTAAAGAGCGCAGGTTTGAATGTATTTGTGCACACCGATAATATCGCGATCACGCGACAAACTGTTGAAGGAACACCCCGCAGTAGCGCTAAGATAATGGGTGTGTCGAGGCAGTTAAGTTTATCTCGGTGAAAATAGATTGTGATTTTCTAAATAGAGTCAAAAATAGAATTTGGTCATGGTAAACGTTTATATAATCTTTATAGACAGGTAGGTACTTTTTAACGAAAATGCAATACAAGAGTACAGTGTCTATACCAGCACAGTTAGTTGCCAAATCAACTGGCATTTTTATAAGATCTGTTCCGAGGAGTGTCGGAAAATAAATGTTTTCCGGAAGAGCATAAAAAATAAAAGCAAAATGAATAAAAAATACTATGGTTAGTTAGTTTATAGTTAGTACAGTTAGTTAAAATAAATATATAATGAACAGTTATCGAAAAGTCAAGCGGCAAAAAGGTAAAAAAATATTATTTTTTGATCCATCCAGTACACCATCACACAAGCAAGAATCTCTTAATTACAGTAATAAAATTGAGTAACAAATGTACATAGCGGATAAAACTCTTCAAATGTCTAGAAATTGTTACGTAGAATGCCCAACAAATAGAATAAACTCTTAATTCTGATTTATATGTACCTAGTTACTTTTTTAAGAATGTAACATAGCTTATGTTATGATAATAGAATGGTTATGTTTTACTACCTTCGTGTTTCGTCATAATAATACTAATTAATTATCAAATTTAACAGCCAACCGAGGTAACCTTGCCGAATTGTGGAAAGAGCTAATGGCAGATAGTAAATGAATATAATTAAGAGGAACAGCTGTGCGGCCTGTTTCATACAAAACTTAATTTTGAATTCGAGGCCAAAATACTCACCTAAACCTACCGATATATATATTTTAATTAAAAGATTTAGTAAATATCTAGTACGCGTGAGAAGTATTTTATTTATTTTTGTTTTACATTATGTAATATAGGCCATTAAAGGAATTGATTTTTCGCGATTTTAGAGGCACCTTTAACAATTATTTGGGGGCTAACGGTGATTTAAAAAAAAGTTTTACCGCGTCTACTTTGAAAATATAATAAAATAAAAAATAAATATATATATATATTAAAATAAGCATTGTGGTGAACTTTAAATTAAATTAAAAACGACCAATTTACGTAGGAACACAAATTTGCTGTAAATAATTTAAAATATCGACACGAAAACACCTTTTCTTTAAATGTCTTGTTTTTATATTTTTATTTACGTAATCATATTTATATAGCAAATATGATTTTTTTTTAAATAAGATATACCCGCAAATAATTTTTTACCTCTAAAATTATGAAAATTAATTTTTTTTTCATGGCATATACTTCATAATTTAAAACAAAAATAAATAAAATACTTCTCATCTGTACTAGATATTTACTAAACCTTTAATTTAAAAAAAAATCGTTTAGTTTGGATGGGTATTTTGGCCTCAAAGTTATGAATGAAACAGGCAGCGCAGCCGTTCCTCTTAAAGGATGAAACTGTTTCAGTTTTTCATTACTCATTACACTACTGGCCCGTTTTTATGCTAGTTGGTCTGTGATTGAGTTTCTTTCAAAGTTTACTGACATTTTTATTGCATTCGATTTTCGCACCGCTCCATATCTCACGGAATACAAATATCGTTATGAAATCAGCAAAATATGAAAAATAACCGAAATTTGTAAATTAGACTGGAGAAATCCCGAAATGTTATGCATTCAGCAAGTTTATATAACGAACTTTAAAATATTTTACGGAATAAATCATGTTTTTAGAACGGATTGTCAAATTTCATAACGAAAAATACCGATTTTGAATTTATGTTTAAGAAAACGTTGCTAATGATTTCATACTAGAGTTAATTAATAATTTTTATTCGTAACAATAATTTTATTAAACTTTATTATTTTACTTAATTGTTTGGTATAAATATTGCCCATCCCATTAGGCATGTTGGAATGACAATTTACAATTGCGATTTTTCGGCTACCTACTACATGACAATTTTGAAAACATAGTACCTACGCGATAAGAAATAAATTGAACTTGTCATTTAAGGTGAGCAAGGGTTTTTTTTTTTTTTAATTTTAATTTTTATATTTCTAATGTTGCTGGGTAGAGAATTAAATTGCTTATTGGCGAACTTTTTTGTCCATAGGAGGTTTTATCGGCTGGGATATTAAAGGAATTTGTATATGATTGCCGTAGGGTTCAAGTTATTTTCCTTTCTTCAATCATATGGACATTGTTAAATTAGTGCAATAGGATATTTTTTAGTATAATTGTTTCAAGTTGAGAACGTCAAGCTCCTTAAAAATATATTCAGTTCTCGTCCTTAAAGGAACTTTAAGGATAACTTTCAGAATTAATTTCTGAATGTTTATCATAGTAAGTCGAAATGGTTTATATCAAAGTCGAAATGAATCATATTTTGGAAAAGTGGTTTCATGAACTTGGCATGTCTCAGGTATTCTTATCGTGCATCTTCTGGTATCCTTTCTTATCGGAGGTTAGCTATGATCAAGATAATCTTAACCCTACAGACTGCAACACTTAACCACTCATCAGAACTTTAAATTATTTCTAATTTTGAAACTGTCAATTCATGGTGGAATTCCACTTTAATATGATTTAAAAGAATCTTCCACTTGTTTATTTTCGACAGGACCGGTTTCACCCCATCACGAGCATCTTCAGACTGGTAAAACTAAAGCTATGGTATTACCTGGAATAAGGACGAAGGTTCCTGCTGCAGTGGGCTTCACCGCCTTCCCATCGGCCGCTATGATGGACACCTCGTGGCTGGCGATGGCCACTGAGATGGGGCAGTTCAGGGGGATGGCGTTCACCACGCGGAATCTGTACTTCTCACCCTCGGCCACGGAGATTCTGTGAAGATAATGATTTATTTAATTTAAACGAAAAAAATCTTTATTTCATTAAGCCACTTTATTATATTTATACACTGTCGACCGGTTTCGGTTGAACTCAACCTTCTACAGGAGTGTAAATTTATAAACTAAATTAAAATACAGGGATATATTATGATGAAGAAAGTGAAAGGGAGGGGAAATAAACAGTATATCAGTGAAGAACAGGACAGAGCAGGACAGAACAGGACAGAGGTTGAGTTCAATAGAAACCGGTCGACAATGTATAAATATACATATACTATATATATACATAAATATATATAAGTGACTTAAAACATAGAATTTTTTCATATAGGTTATAATAGATTATTTCATTTGACGGCCTCCATGGTCGAGGGTTAAGGCTCTCGACTACGAATCCGAAGGTCGCGGGTTCAAATCCCGGCGTGCGCAAGTAATTTTTATTTAATTAATTTGTGTTGTTTCACAATTAATTCATTTAAAATATATATATAGTATATTTGCGCACGTTCCAGAGTGGAAGATACTCTTAGTATCGCCCTGGTGAAAGACCACCATTCAGAATTGAAACGTTGCTAGAAATGGCTTTTAGCCGTGTTTGGTGACCAGATCTGAATAGCCAGGTATTTCCCCTTATCCCCACCTTCCTCTCCCCCTTCTCCTTCCCCTCCCCAATATATTCAGCCTCACAACATTCCCTAATTGGGAATGCCATAGTTTCACTGGATCCAGACGGTTGGCAGCAGTTTGGGACTCTTGTGCGGTATTCATATAAAAAAATTAAAAAAATAATGTCAAGCGACAAAGTGATTGCTTTTTTTCAATAATTTGTTTAATTGCTTGTAAAAAAATATATATCTGAAACACCAGTAAAAAGATAACCAAAAACCTAAAAGCTATACCCAGAGTCGTGCATATCCCGTAACAGTGCATTTCCAACAAACAAAGCTTCCAACATGAACACATACTATAGTAAAATGTTTTTCTCAACAATGAGGATAACGCTTCAAAGGTATCTTAAAAATAACAAAGGTTTTCCGGAAACCTTATCGATGACATCACTGGCTGTTGACATCAAACCCTGCTGCTTTTCGATCTCGGACTTTGAGAACGAAGGTGAATACCACAATAAAATATGTATTTTTCTATTTATTTCTCGACTGCCATGCCAGTCTGGATTTAGAAAAAGGGAGTTCATTAAGGGTCAGTTTTATAAACGAACATAAAATATATAAACTGTTATCCATCCAGTATTTTTTGTCTTGAATAATTGTCATTCGCTCGTCATCATTTTCACTGCTCGATGAGGAATCTATTTCAAAGATGCAAATTATATATTATCTTTTTAATTAAAAGAGTGCACGGTTTCAGATAAGCGGTAGTCGGGCAACAACTGTCAGCTGTCCAACGACCGGTAATCTGACGAACGTTTATAAAACGGCAAAATCGGGCGGTAGTCCAAATATTAGTTTAAAATGGTATCAAGCGTTACAAGCGGATTGTTATAAAACTTGCCCTAAAAATATTACGCAGCATGTAATCAAATTATTGTTCATTTACTAATGAAGCGAGGCTTCTATACGACTAGCAGATCTGGTTACACTTGGAGTGTTTGCCTTCCTTGACATAAGTGGACCCGTAGGGTAGATAGTTGATATTATTATGTAATATCAGTCTATGCAACAAATTTCTACACAAATCATCCGTTGCAAAAAATACATTTGATTGTATAACAAAGGACGGTAAGTGGATTCCTGGCTCGATAAATTGACGATTAGGTCTACTATTACATATTTATAGGGCAGTGGCGTGCATTGCTCTATGACCAAGGGTAGGCGGCAACTTTTATTATTGTAAATTCATGACAAAATAATAAATTTTTGGTATTGTTATTTGGTGTTCTTATTATTATTTGATGTTCTGGACAGATATACGTCTAAATAATACAGGATATCATCATTTTTTACCAAAAATGTCAAGATTGAACAATGAAATAAGTAAACATCACAACATAGACATTTTTTTATATTTATATTTTATTTAAAGCAAGTAAAATCTATGAACCTCTTTTTTTGACGAGTAAATAAACATTGTGATTTGTAACTAAATAATCCTTGAACTTTATTGCGTACACCACACATGTTGTAAACACATTTATTAGAGATATTTACACGCCGATTGAGTCTATTTGATATATCATATTATGTATGATGCTTACAAAATAAATAAAAATTATATGGAAGACGAGAGATTTTATTTTACTTTATAAGTATCAAAGTAAGTTGCTTCTGAAAAGTGGAAATTTATTAAGTAGTATCATTTTTATTAGTGTGTGATGATTGTGACGTAAAAAACTCCTAAGATTGACGGAAAAAAAATTATCAGGAATTTGTCGTTTTTTAAATTTTATTTTTACGCTCGTCTTTTTTAAGTTAGGCGCAGCTTTTCAGCCTTTATAAGCTGCACGCCACTGCTATACGGGGTACATAGACATAGAATTGTTGTAGACAGTTATAAAATCATTCAAATAAGAGAAGCGCAATACAATCACAAACTGCATTCAATAACTGGCTAAAACAATGAGATCATTATTTGTATACAACACGATGATCGACAGTATTATTTTAGCTTACGACATTCGTCAACAACGATGTTTCTTTTAGTTTTCGACAGTCGATATCGACATTACTTCTGTAGCTAAGCAAGAGTTTTTTCAAGAAAAGCGTAATTCACAAAATTCAATTATTAAAAAAAACGTTTTTTTTCCAATATTTCAGACTGTTAAACGTCAAACGTACTATGTAAATTGGAACGTAAAATCGTCAAACCACAACATTTAATACAAGTCATTCTACACGAGTGATCACTGATGCAAGATCAACGATTATTTGTGAAAAGCTACCTGGTGTACCTCGATGAAATCGTTCATGTTTCACTACCAGCTCGATACAAGACGTTATAAAATAATGATGAACTTCTCAGCGTAGCCGTCATTAAATTATGATGGATGAAATCACGAATAGAAATGAAAGTCACTGCCAATCTGGGATTAGGAGAAAGGCAGGGAAATAGATAGAATTAAATCGACCTAAGGAGAAATGAAGGTACAACCAGGTAAAAATGTTGTTACATTACAAATTTGCGGTGATAAAGCGTGTTACTTGTACAGCAATAAGTGAAGTACGCAAACCTCGCTATAAATCATATAACACTATCAATTATTACGTAGTGGTTTACTGTATCGTATGACTATTGCGGGGTAAGATGAGACTGCGGGCGGATGTTTCAAACTAATTCAAACCAGTTTGAACCACTATCGATATGCACAAGTACATTCAACGCGCTCTGTAATAAGGTGCCTGTATATTGTTTAATTGTGTACAATATACGTCCGTTACTCCTGGACACACTGAGTTCTAGATAGATCCCTATCCACCCCTCATACCTATTTCCTTCCCAGAACTTTTTTTTTTATTTAAAGAAAGACAAATATTCCCTGATTACGAATAACCTGATAATGTTTGAAAATCTCCTGCTACAATGACAGTAAACGGATTATATTGCTTGTGTCGTGATGGAGGACTTAGCCAGCAGAGGAATTAAACTAGCGACGTCTAGGTGAGACCCAGATGCGATGCCAACTCAGCAACTCCTTCATTTTCTTTAAATAAACCCTCCACGCAGGATCCCCAAAGATGGCATAGGCCCTGAAAATATTAGATACTCTTAAAAAAACAGTAGGTATTAATGTGATAAAAGCAAAAAGTTATTTACAATAAGATGTTTGTATGGCTTAAAATTTAAAGGTGACTAACGAATGTTTAACAAAAGTTTGGGTTAGGTTCAATGATTTAGATTTCGACCTCTTGGAATAACAAGGTTCCATGTGACACAGCAATTTCATGCGATAATGTGCTCTATAGAAGGTGACTTTAAGACTCACTATCGCATAACATTACCGTGTCAGATGGAACTTTGTTATTCCAAGGGGTCGATTTCTGGTTACAAAACACCATTATTAACAGATACTCTGTTTTTTTTTTTCAAAACGCTTTAAAAACCGGCGTAAATTTCACAATCTTTTTTAAAAATCATTTTATAACGGAGAATTTAAAAAATTTCCGGACGCAATTAAAAATGTTATTCCCATTGTGTTATTACTGTGTGCTTCATTGTTTGGTGACCACAAACTATCACACCAATTAAGATTGGATCTCACGTAAAAAATGAACAAAATTTGAGGAAAGATTTTTATTTTGGCCATTAAGTGTCACGATCGCTACGAATGAACGCCCCGAAAACCCATATAAAATGTGATAAAAACATTAGTTTATAAATAACAAGAGAGAAAATAGAGAATTATTCACTGGATACATTATAAAAAACGCAAACCTCATTCTTCGTGACTGTAAACGAGTTAGAAATTCGCGAATAAACTAATTTGTCGTGGCTTATTTGATTTTGATGGCGATAATAATTATTCCTTAACAATAAATTATACTGGGTGCCGGGAGTGCAATTCCCGTTCTTTTTTAGGAAGATTCCTTATCTTTTTCCTTAGGCTTAAAGACTTCTTGATTAACTGCGGAACTCCGGTGAGACATAGTAAAAAGATCCTAAATAGATTGTTAAGAGATTATTTGAAAACACAAATTGATGAAATATCTTCAAGTGACATTTTGAGCCAAAACTTTTAAAAACGATTACATTATATTATAATTAATTTTGATACATTTTATTTTATTTTTAAATACCATAAATAAGCATTTTAACGAAGAAATATGTTTTGTAAAAAGGTACCTACCTCAATAGATAGTAATGACCTTTTTTTCACTAGTTTTAAATGTGACATTTTCCGTCGTAGTTAATCTATGCCAACCGAAGAGGTGGGTCATTAAACTTATTTTACAAACTCGGTTTTAATTCCGAGTTTAGCCACACGGACTCGATTCCTCGGACTCGGTTTTCGTTCCTTTCGGTCCGGAAGCAAAAATCTTTCATATTACACTATTGAACAGGGATGCTTTTCGTCTCTGACTCCAATTCAAAATCTTTGCGTCCCTTTAGTACTTTATCATTTTCCTTAGGCTTAAAGACCTCTCGGTTAACTGCGAATCGATTACACATCAATGACGATACGTTTTAAGGGAGTTGTGGTTTAATTATCACAGTATTGTTAAAAATTATAGGTGCATCACACGTGTAGTTTATTATTACTTACTTTCCACGTGTAATTGATTATAATTTTTAGAATTCAAATCAATTTTATGAGGGACACGCCAAACGCGCGCCCAACATTTGCACACGGTTGACATTGTCACATGAGAACGGGTCGCTTCTACGATTCGTTCTTGTGTTCAACAGCTCGGCTGTGGAATTATCTGCCGGCCTGCATGTTTCCTCCATCCTATAACATGGGTCTCTTCAAGAACCAAGTTCACTCCTTCCTATCCTCTAAAAGACCCTACACACAGCATCCCCAAAGATGATATAGGCCTTGAGGGAAATTATTTCACTCGGGGTCTTCTGTGTGGTGTTTACTGTAAAAAAAAATCCGATATATCTGACTTTTGGAATAGGCACTTTACAAACATAGCAATTTCATTAATTCAGCTCATTTAATAGCATTATTATGCGATAAATGACTCACCAATAATGTGCGATAATATTGAGTTTTTCCTTTGTTAAAAATACGCAAATATCGATATTTTTAATTATGTCGTTCGCTGAATTACAGCTGACATCAGAGATAACCGGAACCGCAGTTAATCAAGAAGTCTTTATGCCCAAGGAGAAGGAAAAGGAATAAAAAAAAATAAAAAAAAAAACGAAAGAACCAGGTACCTGGTAACATAATATTACGTAGATACTTATAGAAATTTATATGATAGATGTACGGGGAACGATTTCTAATACCTACAGCGATAAGTTTATACAATCCATAACGAAATCCGTTTCAAAGTATACATTATTTAGATGAATATCTTTCATTGGAGATCTGTGAATGTGATATTACTGGGAGATCTGTACATGTCACTTTTAAAACATATCTCTGAAAAACAATATCATAAATAATATTGTACTGATTGACGTAATGACACGTGAAATCGACAGGTCAAGGTAGGATGGCATGTACGAGTATACCAAAAGTATTAAGAATAACGACTAAACACAAGAACTATAAATTTAAGTTTCTTTTTAAAGAGAGTGGGGGAGAGTAAGGTAATGGCGAAGTGCGGGTAACTTCAAACGATCGTGTTCTAGAAGGTTCCGATATCTCCACACCCATGCCAACTGGGTCATACAAAAGCCGCTTCGCTAGTCAGCGCCTAGCTGCATTTCGTAGATGAAAGTTGCGCATGTCAGGTAAGAAAGAACCTTTATACATTTTCATTCAAAATTATGTCATTTTAAAAACGCAACTATTCATACAGTATGAAACGAAATCAAAGTTTATGGTATGGTTGTGCTTTTTAACAGAAATCGTTGATGTCTAGATCGTGTAATTCCGAACGGAAGCATATTGTTTTTCATTCTATTTGTATATATATATATATTTTTTTTAATTATTGAGATGTGTAGTTTCATCTTAAAGGGAAAATACCGAAATTTCGTTTAAATTAGAAAAGTTTTTTTTATATGATTTTTTTTTCGTTTTTTTCCGTTTATCCCTAAAGTGGTCGCCATTACCCCACTCTTCCCTACATGAACGTGCTATGGCGCCATGTCCCATGGGAGCATCATTGGAGAAATTTTCACAATGACGTATTTAATCACCAAAAAATATAGCGTCCAGGCATAGATAATTGTAATTCCACTGAAACTTGTCATTTATTGGAAGGTCATCAAGGTAGAGCAATGACTCTTCTATTAAAAAAGGTACATTAAGCTCGTAATAGAAAGCATGTCGTGCGAAGAAGTGCGTAGATTGGTGTAATTATGGTCCATTTATCGGTCAAAAAACAACAACATTGCACGCGCTTTATCTATAATACGCGAAAGAAACTAAGCGTTGCATGCAGGCATTTCCCGTTCACTTCGACATTTTACTACGAGTAATGATAGTTCTAAAGTTTCCGTGAATATTCCACACACGAAGTTATTTTACCAGTTATTAATAATATAATAGAAAATGGAACGATAAACACCTTGGCATAGAGCTTAGGCTCTGGATGGCTAGCCTCATGTCCGTTTCCGAACAAAATTTAAATGCATAACATACTTGTAATTAAAAAATAATACCGATTTTAATTAAGTGTCAAAGTAAATGAATTTAGGTCTGGGTATTTTAAATATCTCCCACAAACCACACAGGAGCACTGTGAGGAGCATTATAAAATCATAATTTACGTTTATTTGGAAGGTGTGAGTAATGGAATGCAGTCTATAAAGGCTGAAAAGCTGTGCTTACCCCAAGTAAGCCGAACCATAAAAAAATAAAAGATTATATGTCACAATGTATTATAAAATGACCATTTTCAAATATACAATTCATGCCCGAACATGAACAACTACACACAACCTACCTTTGGCCATAGAGTAAGGTGTGAGAAGCCTAGGACGACCTTCATCCATTAATGGATAGAGTGTGGCTAATAAAAAAATGAATTAACATAGAAAGTGTGAAATTACGTGGCAAAGAAAGTGGAATCATAATAACATGATGACTTGTAAGATCAATAGAGTGCTGTTTAGTTGCTGATTTCATCGAGGGACGTAGCCAAGTCAGATACTACGGAAAGTAGTCGTAGAAATTCAGAAATTTATTGAAAATTTACATGATGTTGCGACCTAAAAATAGTTGTACTGACATTCAAGACGCTTACCATGTGTCTGATTTTAACATTCGAGAGTATTGACTACTCCAGCATATCACTGAAGTGTCAATGGACTCTAGTTCGTGATGAAGGAATTGTTTTTTTTCCATGTAAGGTACCTACGATTAATTATTTATTAAATACTATTAAGCCAGTTAGGCCTATTAGATTACTCAGAAAATGATGACTGTCACTTTCCTTCTTAGGTAAGTAAGTGTTTTTTTTTTAATAGCGTTAATAATTATTGCATTCGTCCGATAATTTCTTATCCAGGCGTGATATTGGAATTACAAAATTAAGAAAGTAAATACCAAATATTTTCTCAAATAAAATGTATGTCAAAATGTATTAATAAAATGGCCATTTTTAAATATTCAATATACAATTCATGCCCGTACATCAACAACCACACACAACCTACCTTTGGCCATAGAGTAATGCACGCCACTAGGTGTGAGAAGCCTAGAACGACCTTCATCCATTAATGGATAGAGTGTGGCTAGTAAAAATGAATAAACATAGAAAGTGTGAAATTACATGGCAATGAAATTGGAACCATAATAACATGATATACTCGTATGATGTAATAAAGTTCATCCATTTGACTGTAAAATTTTCACGTTAATTTAATTCCTAGCGATATCCAATCACGTTTAAATATATACGAGTATATATGTACATACTTCAAACAGAAGATTAGAGTATAAAATACATGAACTTGTTAAGCTCATTAGGAAATGTATTTATACATTTATTAGATAAAGAATATTCTTAATTTAAAAAAAGTTTATTACGCTTTATTTCACTCAATAATTCAGTATGGAATTATTGGATGGGGAGGTGCATATAAACAAAATATAGTAAGCCCTGTAAAGGTGGTTCAAAGACTTATTATTAAAGTAATTCTAAAAAAACCATCTACATACCCATCAAGTTTCTACAAGTTTTCCAAGTTCCAAAAATTGAAAACATCTATAAAAATGACTCAATATTACAAATATTCAAAGATAACACTTGAAAACAATCAAAACTAAATTCATCATTATGGCATAAATACAACATTTCAATTCCTTTATTTTTGCACAACAAACGCACAGTAATTATATTTACAAAGGTATAAAATATTTTAATAATCTTCCTGAAGAAGTTAAAAAAATTACAGATTCACTATTATTAAAAAATAAACTAAAATCCTTACTTAAAAACTAAATTTCATTACTTCAAAACATATGTATATCTAATCATTCTACAAAATAATAATAACATAACCTAAATGAAACATGAAAACGGAAAAAAACGACATGATATCGATGAAGATGACATAAATTGAACTGGTCTCATTAGCTAAGTTGGTTAAGCGGTTGCCCCGGATAGGCAGAGGTCCCGGGTTCGAGTCCCAGATGCGACTGAAATCTTTTTTATTTTCTGTCGTTTTTTTTCGTTTTCATGATTCATTCAGGTTATGTTAATATTATTTTCTACAATGATTAAATATTAAAATGATTTGTTTAAATCTCAATAAAAATAATTAATAATTAAAAATTGAATATCTATATCTAATCATTCTAGCTCCATAATGCCATTTGATGTCTATTATTGTAACAATTTACTATATATAAAAATAAAATAAATAAACATATATTAAGTATTCATTTTTTAAAATTAGTTATATTTACAAAAGGGATAAAATGTTTTAATAGTCTTCCCAAAAAAGTAAAAAAAATTTTTTTTTGAAAGTATAAGGCATAATTAAAACTATTAATATTACCTAACTTCTAGTACGTAATATTCATTACCTATTATTTATTAATTATTATTCTTGTTTACATGAATGTTCCTACTACACCACACTCAAATGCTAGTTCTCTTCATTGGCGTAGTAACTTTGAAAATAAAAAACACTTATGATGTAAAAATAAAAATTTTGAAAATGTACAACAAAATATTTTGTATGAAATATGTACCAAATTTAAAAATATATACAATTAAAAAAATAATTAAAAATAACATTTAAAGCAGAGAAAATGTACACAACACGAGTTCTTCTGATAATATCGGAAATTATCTTTGCATACAAATATGTGTAACTTATGAATGGTGTTCGTGAGTTCGAAATAAAGTGAGCTCAGTCGAAAACGAGTTTTTTAGTCTTGACACCGAAGGTTAAACTTTGTAGGTCATTAAAACTGACTCTTGTATTTCACCAAACGTTCTTCAGATTTTTACACGATTTTAAGCTTAGAATTTTTGAACGATTAAAATGGATTAGTTTAGCAATTTCTTTAAAATGGATCAATTAATGAATTGAAGTGAGATTAAGACCATAATTAATGGAATTAAAAAAAAAATCATCTCGTGGAACGCGTTTCACCAATTAATTTTAACTATATGCAGTTTTCATATTCTGTGAACAATTTTGTATTATTTTGCACGCACCCGAATTCTGGCAACATCTATACGTAATCAGAATTAATTTTAATCATTGTAGAAAATAATATTAACATAACCTAAATGAAACATTAAAACTTAATTTTAATGGCGTTATTAATTAAAACAGGCGGTTCTCTTCAGTGATCTTTATAAGCCATGTCTAATTAAAGAATAACGTATTATTCACACTTTCCCATCGACCTCCGAAGCGTGGTGGTCTAGACCATGCCTAGGCATTTGACTTTGAGACGGGAGGTTGCAGGTTCAATGCTCGCACATCGAAAAAAAAAAAGTTTGTATTTTTTAATTAATGTACAAACCCCGTCAGGTCTGGGTTTTATGATGTCGAATATTAATATTAATGATCCTTACCAAAATGACTTAACAGCATTCGTAAATAACATTGATAAGCGAAACACTATCAAATTATTTAAATATCATTGTCCCATTTTAATAATGGCACATGGACATGCCCAAACATTAATTTAATTAATTGTTATTGTCTTCAATTCGTAGAACTTAATTTTTGTTTTTAAACCGAAATCTTTATTTCCTGCAGAATTTAATAATAACGTTATTAAATTGGATTTACTCACTTTCACAAAATTAGTTGTCTACCGGAAACTCTCTTCTTATATATCGCGCCGCCACATCTAAACTGTCACAAATCAAAAGTTGTCACAATGGGATAATGAACTATGAAATCTTTTTACACGCACTCGTTGTGTTGTTTAAATTTTATTTAACTGTTGAAGTGAACAATTATATGGAGATCTAGATAATAGATAACACTATTATTCATACTTTCAAATTGTTAAAAACATCTTTATTCATGTTTAAGGTCGTTCTTCCCAACCCTACTGAGCAACTGTTGAACCGAAATTTTGACTCAAAATTGTTCAAATGCGCAAATACGCTCTTCCCAATGAAACTATCGATCAAATTTACAATCAATTAGGATATCGATTTTTGTGGATGAAGTTCCGCTCATCAGAGGACTAGTTATAAAAAGTGTTAAAGGGGTGAACAAATGTCAGTGAAATGTCAAACGTCATTATTGGTTAGCGATCTATTTATCGCGATTCAAATATTGAATGATAAAGATTTATTTCCGTTTTCTAATGTCAAAACATATTTTTTGTACGTTTTGAATAAAACTGAAGAGAACCTTACTTATTTTACATATTGTAACCTACGTTTTGTGTTGTTTTTCACGAAAGAGAAACGTCAAATGTACGTGAATGAAAGTGGGCGGGCACCTCCATAGACAATTTAGGATTTAAAAAATACTTGGAAACAGGCAAACAGAGCGAATGTTCAACAAAATATTTTGCTGATCGGTGCCTCAGATTGATCATTCGAAAAGTTGTGAATACACAGTGAAGATGCAAAACTTCAAAGATCATTTTCCCGGTCAGATTTATTTTGACTTGTAACGGTTTATTTATGGGGGTGTGATATGTTATATTTAAATTTTATCGAGTTGGTTAAAATAGGTTCCCAAAATTTGGTGTATTTTGTTCCACAATATGAGGGGCAATCAATAAATGGCACAACAAATGATTTTTTTAATCGAGCGCTTGGAATTTAAAAAAAAATAATCTACTATTATTTTTAAATATGAGTGCTTACGAAACTTTCGTAGCTTATTTCGAATAATCCATAATTATTTAGTATTCCAATGCCCGTGACCATTTATAACCGGTATTATTAAACAATACAGTAGTACCGTTTAGTGAGAAAATAGTGAAACGTTAATGTTTGTACCTATAAGGTTCTCAGAGAAAATGGTTATGCTGGTTGCTGGCCGCTATTTAATTACACATTCATTTATTGTACGCCTGCGGTGGGTGCCTAGGAAAACGTTTAAGAAAACTTATTACCACCTAAAATCTAAAGGGCCGAACGTGGAAATACGTATTTGCGACAGATTTATTTATTTATTCTTAAATTTAAATATAAAAACAAAAACATTAGCCACGCATCGCAATAGAACAATCCTGTGTTGAGATGAACGGCTTTACAATTTAATAATAATCAGTAAATAGTATTAAGTAAATAATAACACATGAATAAAAATAAGTAAATAATAGTAAATAAATAATAAAATTTAAATAATTACGTCGGGATTCTAACATTATATAGTATAGCATAACCATCTCATTCTTGTTCCATACAGCCTTTGACCCAAACGAGAGATAGATGTTTTTTTATAAATTGATTTTTTTTTTAAATTTCCCGATGTTTTTGACGGACTATACTCGTATCAAATGATTGATCTTTGTATAGTTTATAAACACGAACTGTAGAAAAAAAGTTGCCGAGTAATTACTTAAATCTGATAATTAAGATTTAACATAAAGTAAATTACCATAGTGTACGTTAGAAATTAAATGAACTATATATTTGTGCACGTTCCAGAGTGGAAGATACTCTCAGTATCGCCCTGGTGAAAGACCACCATTCAGAATTGAAACGTTGCTTTAAATGACCAGATCTGAATAGCCATGTATTTCCCCACCTTCCTCTTCCCCTTATCCTTCCCCTCCTCTATACTTTCAGCCTCACAACATTCCCCAATTGGGGATGCCATACTCTCACTGACTCCAGACGGTTGGGAGCAGTTGGTACTCTTGTGGGGTATTCATATAAAAAAAACTAGGCTGTATCGTATCGTAGCGAATAATTTTACCCGAGTTGCACCGAGTAAAAGTGAGAGAATAATGGGAGAAAATGGGTAAACGTATACGGAAGACATGTCACCGTGGGTAGCTGACCTCAGTTTTATCGGATGGAGTTGTACGTACAATAATAATTATTATTATTACCCATGCAACTGCAGAAATGGCAAATGTCAGGCTGTTGGGGTTAGAATGAAAGTTAATTGATGGACGTTGTTTCACCCGGAATTACATTACACAATATTAATTATTTAAAACGAGGCATGAATATGCAAGTGCGTCGGAAATAGGAACAGAAACAACGTATTTTCCATGTTTAATTACCGGAACTGAATGGCCAGTTAGATTGTTATTTAATCCATCACACTCATATCATATAAGGCCCTTTGGGGAAATAAATCCATTAATCACAGTACGTACGAGCATAAGACCAATAAATTAAAGGAAACGATAATTCTTAAAAAATAATTACCATTGAAAAGTTGTTACCAAACGATGGTAGTTTTACATATAAGTAAAAAAAAATTATGCTCAATCTCATCCTACAAACTTACTAACCCAACACGATTTCTTCGCAGAGGTAGAAATATAGGATTGACTGTCAAATAACTCTGTAATTTTTTATTATTATTTTTTTTTATTTGAGGAGAAAATACAGATACAGACAGTAATATCAAAACAATATATATATAATATCTGGAGAACTCGCGTCCATCCTAACTATTTCTCACTGATTAATGATTCTTTACACAATTTTTTTGCTAAATCATTATTTTCATATATGCTCTTCTGTTATACCGACTCTTAACATGAATTGTAACAAGTATTTGATTCACTTTGTCATACCATGTTTTCTTCGGGACTTCTTTCATTTACTTGCACCTCATAATATTCTCCTAGACATTTTTATTTAGCCGTCCAATTGCCCAAACCATCTAAGCGTCCCCTTTCTAACTTTGTTCGTTATGCTTACATCGGCCTTGCATTTTTATCGAATCTCCGCCTTTATAATACGGCCCTTTATTGCAATGTTATTAATATTATACGAAGCGAATAACCGTAAAAAATCACATACCTATAATACCTTAATCATTCCGAAAGTTGTCTGAACCAGTCGCAATAAAAAAATTTCTAAAACAATTAATTGTTGACGTTGTCAATTTGACGTTTTGTTAATTTATTTCCAATGATTATCTATTCATGTAGGTACTAGTGATGTACACTGATTGTCAGTGGAGTGAATTGATTTATAACCATAGGTAGGCTGTGTTTAGTTTTTCATTCCGATGAATTGTGCATTGAATATTTGAAAATGACTCATTTACCCTCATCCTTAATTCCTTCTTATGGTTCATTTTTCTTAGGTAGGAACAGCTTTTCAGACTTTATGGACTGCACGGTACTCCTGATTATTATTATTAAATTCTAGTATTTTTTATTAATTACTACAAAATGAGATGAAGAACAGTATTTTAATTTGTTTGCATTTTAAAGCATTTTAGAATCGAATTTAATTATGTCACAGAATTTCAACCCGTACTATTGAGGCCAAAATAATAATACATATTATTTATTATTAATAGAATCACTTCGGATATCGACATATTTAGCATCAATGAAGCTGCGTTTAAACAGAAAGCTTTGTTGTTACTTGTATAATACCAGTAATTTACTGACATTGCATATGTCTACCTTCTTTCTTTTAATTTTTCTTATTTTTTATAAATAATTATTTTGGATCCTGTCTTAAAATGCAGATTTTGTAAAAATTCTAAAAGGAATAAAGTTAATTTAATAATTCTCTACAATTCACTGGTTCGTATCGCCCTGGAATATGGATCAATTGTTTGGTCTCCACATTACACGACACACATAGATAGAATTAAATCCATCCAAAAGAAATTCTTACGTATTTTATCATATCGATCGGTAATTCACCGTCTACTAAATGGCTATCAGCAGAGACTTAACCAATTCGAATTTGAGAGTCTAAACAAAAGAAGAATATTAATTGATTTGACTGTTTTTCAAAATTATTAATCCAGGAACTTAGTGAGAAAAATCACACTACATTAGATCCACATTGTACAAGAAATGTTGATTTGTTCTGGACAAGCATACCACCTGAATAATAAGGGATATTATAATTTTCTACCAAGAACGTCAAGATTGAACAATGAAATAAGTAAACATCACAATATTGACATTTTCTCAAATTCCATGAATTCATTTAAAAATTATTACAAAAAGCCATAGCTGATCATTTTTTTTATGTCCTCATAAATGAAATTAAAATATTAAATTAAATTTAAACCTAAAATCTTTGAACTTTTCTTGTGACATAATTTTGCCTTCAAGTTCGTTTAATTGGCCATCGTGCAAACAAACACTGTCGTGTTTTTGCACGCAACGGGTTTCAATGAGATAGACAAATGGACATTTTTATTTGTAACTAAATAATTCAATGCATATTATGTACGATGCTTTTATGTAAATTTCACCCATTTAAAGTGTGCAAAATAATAATAAAAAAAAAAACAAACAAAAACAACAACAAAAAACAAATGGGTGTATATTCCTACCTCCTGTACTCTCCACCTTGTCCGGAGAGTCCGTCGATCTCCAGATGAGTGGGAAGTACGGTCATTGTGCCCGGCTTGCTGGTCGTGACCGCGGATACGACAAGCGTGCGCGCCGCGCCCCAGTCGTGCTTGAACAACGCGGTCGCAGGCTCCAGGGGCGAGGGCTGCCGTACGATCAGTGCGCCGAACACGCCGGCAAGTTGTTGGGATACTGTTGATAAAAGATTATTTTATAATACGGTTTATTTATGTATTTGGAAAAATGGGTTACTGAGTGATGAATGGAAGGGGTAATGTGGTAAAGCTGAACAGTTTTATTATTTTTTTATTAATATTTTGGAAAAATATTACTAAATATGAAAACTAACTAGCCATCGCATCATTTCATGGCAAAGGGGATGGAACGCCACTCTACTCTGTATACGAAGTAGGTACTTTTAAAAAACAATTTATACTTTATCATACTCCTCCATAAAGTTGCTTAGGGTTAAACTTAAAATTATCATGAATATTCACGATCACGATAAAATCAATATTTTTGAAAAAAAATACACTTTTTTTTGCACGTAAGGCTTTAAATATTGAGATTAATTGTTTGTTGACGGGTGTTTATAAGTTTCTTGAAGGAATTGAGCTTTAAACATTCAATTACAATTTACTCTATTTCATGTAAACCCGCAATCTCAATGTTCAAAAGCATTCACAAAACTGCGCTATAGAAATTAACTCTTATTATTACTTAAGTGTTTTTTTTCTCTAAAATATTGAAATTACGCCACAATTAAGTCTTCAAATCATCCCAGATTTATAATGGATATAAAATGAAGTTTTTTTTTTATTCTTTATTAATTTATTTTTATTTTTAAACCTCTAAACTTTTTTTTTTTTTTTTTATATGAATACCACACAAGAGTCCCAAACTGCTCCCCAACCGTCTGGAGCCAGTGAGACTATGGCATTCCCAATTGGGGAATGTTGTGAGGCTGAAGATTTTGGGGAGGGGAAGGAGAAGGGGAAGTGGAAGGTGGTGAAAAGAGGAAATACCTGGCTATTCAGATCTGGTCACCAAACACAGCTAAAAGCCATTTCAAGCAACATTTCAATTCTGAATGGTGGTCTTTCACCAGGGCGATACTGAGAGTATCTTCCACTCTGGAACGTGCGCAAATATACCATATATAAACTGCTGCTAAACTTATAAAATAAGAATGAACCATGTTATATTCCTATATTGGCCTATATGGGACATAATAATCAATATGTGTATGTACAGTAGAATCATTTTAAAGAGATTCTTGCTTGCGTTGTGGTGTACTGTATAGCAGGACTACTGCGGGGTAAGAGGTGGCTGCGGGCGGGTGTTCCAAACTGTTCGAACCTGTTTGAACCACTTTTTTTTTTATATGATTACCGCACAAGAGTCCCAAACTGCTCCCAACGTCTAGAGCCAGTGAGACTATGGTATTCCCAATTGGGAATGTTGTGAGGCTGAAGGTAATGGGTAGGGGAAGAGGAAGGTGGGGAAGTACCTGGCTATTCAGATCTGGTCACCAAACACGGCT